>OX411809.1:1210000-1810000 GCA_948253155.1 Leucoma salicis
ATAGATATTATTTTAAATATATCATTGCATGTTATATGTATACATATTATAATAAACAAATATATAACATGCAATGATACATACATAAATATTATATAATGCTAATAATATTTAGAATGAATAATAATTTATAATATATGACAATAAACAATACAAATAATTTGGATAATCCAAAAGTGCACGCCTCTTCATTTTTCACAATAAAATTGATTATTTGATAAGTAACTAATAATGTATTGGACTTACTAAGCAGTTTTCAATAAATCACATAGATAGCGCTAATTTCAAAAAGTAATAATGTGGGTTTCATGTCTTATACGCCATCTAGCGCTAATTTTAAGAAGTACTTCTAAATTGGTCTATAGAAATAGTTCTCACGAAATAAGGATAGCCTTAAGGTTTTAGTGTCGAATCGAGCGTAAATATTCACTATTTGTTTGTGTATTTAATTACAATTAAACTACATCGAATTAGACAGTGAAAAATGATAGGGCTCTACTCGTTGTTGTACTGAATTGTAAAAGAAAAATAATACTCGATTAGTAAAGTAGGTATTTCGGTCGTTATCGTGTTAACATACATTACCTACAACAAACGGAAGTCCAAGACAGAACTTTTACAGTTTTATAACTAGTTTAAATAACAAAAAATATATGTTAAATAGGGACATTTTAAGTTTGAAAAATCAGTTGTGCTGCATGAAACGAGAGCAATACCCACCTCCCACCTCAACGCTTCGCTTATGAGGCGTGCAATAATTACCAAACATACCGTTTACGTCTTCCTCTTTTCTACTTTTCGCTGTGCCCAACAGGGTCCATAATTGTTAGTCTTTTATTTTTATGTTACCATCTATCTATATACATTGTGGAATGCAAATTAAATGATTATGAATATGAAACAAACTTTGGGCTAAAAAATACAACTTTACTTTTGTAACTTTTGTGGCTTTTAAATACGTCGCGTTACTTCGAGGTTACAAGACTCAAAAGGCTACAATACCTATCTATTACAAGTAAATTTATCTCGTTTGTCACTGATTCATCTAATAAAAGACAGGACGTCATGGCAAGCGTTTGAAATCCTGTCACGTACTCCGAAAAATTGCATCCATCCATCAGCCTTTCGACGTCCACGGCTGGACTTAGGCCTCCCCAAGAGAACGCCACAACGAGCGGTTCTGTGCCGACCGCATCCAACAGCCCCCCGCGGCTTTGACCAGAGCGTCAGTCCATCTGGTGGGGGGCCGTCCTACGCTGTGCCGTCCGATACGTGGTCGCCACTCGAGAACCTTTCTTCCCCAAAGGTTGTCGGTTCATCGAGCGATGTTGCCTGCCCACTTCAGCATGCCAACCCGGCGGGCTATGTCGGATACTCCCGTTCTCCAACGGATCTCCGTATTACGGATTCGATCACATAGGGAAATACCAAGCATAGCCCGCTCCATGGCTCGCTGTGTGACTTTAAGCCTTGATACAAGGCCAACATTCAGAGACCACGTCTCTGTTCCATAATGTCATCACTGGTGGTAACACACACTGGTCATACTCTGAAAAATGATTATACTGAAAATATAAATGGTAAAAGTATTCAACTGACGAACATAGTTTACATGGTGATGAAATAGTCCGTTCCAGATACAACGATACAACTACAACAACCATAGATTAAGGGTGTGTTCCGATATACACTGGAGCACTGTGATGTGTGACGTCAATTTAGTATACTGCGAAGTCGTTCCTTTAAAGTTAGCTATACTGATTACTGTTTATAACGGAACGCAGTCCAGTATACTGATCTGTCATTACTTTCATTTCATACAAAGTATTGATTTCACACTGCAATAAACACAATTTCTTAACATTTTCCATGTTTCGGTATCTTTGAATAACAATATTCAATAATAATAATAATTTTCAATAGTGCAAGTTGTTATATTTCTGGACGCTGTTGATCACGTGATCAAACCACTGAGAGCACCTTACCTCGAAAACGCCAGTGCTCACAGTACAAAAATGGCGATGATTCATGACGGCATATATTTCCCTAGTCCCTAGTATACTGCGGCAGTATACTGTCAGTCTATAACGGAACGATTTTTCTCCAGTATGAGCACTGGACAGTGCTCTCAGTGTATTTCGGAACACAGCCATAGTATACGTTATCTATGAATGATCTATGACAACAAGCAACAACTGATGTGGAGTTTTGGCGGGAACACGTAGAAAATCATGTCGTCGATCTGCATTGTTTTCCTAAACTTGTGTTGTTTTATGTATTTGTAGCGACATCTATCTCGCCACATACGAACTAATAACTGACGTATCCTACCTACATCGCGATATGGAAAGTTATCCGAGCGATGTACATGTACATATATACAAGAAGCCGACCACAATAGTCGGGCAGTTAGCCCACCAGACATAACACCCGTCTGGTCGGAGGATCCTCCCTTTTCAATGTGTGATGAGGAACTTTACACCCTGTTCCTCTTACCCCCCAAATATTAATGTGTAGAAGTGGTGGCCTTTTGCTTATTAACTATTTGTGTATGTGTATAAGTGTTGGCAAGTGATGTAGTGTGACATAACGTGTTTTTCCTGTTGTCTCCAAAACTCCATAGAAACTTCAGTAAGGTCGCCATCATCTTACTGGAGCGGCACTTTGACTGACTAATTTTATATGACTGACTTCGACTACGACTTGTTTTATAAATTAAACTTACGTGTGATGAGAGAATAATTATGTTTTTAAGTTACTGTTAGGCTGATGGTTCTGCCAATGCCTTAAACAAAAAAAAAACTGATGTCAGTATGTCATTTGTCAATGTCATTGAAGAGATTTTGAAATTTTCAAATTGCTTACGGTTTAACGGCACGAGAATTTTAAATTATATCCTGTAAGACAAGTTCAGAGAGAAACGAGTGACTTGAGTGAAAAAATAATTATTGGAATAGATAAACATGACAGAGTTCAACACTCCCATAAAAAACAAAGTATTAAATTTAAACGAAAGAATAACTATACCGCCTTCACCATTTTTAAACCGACTTGGATATGGAACTGGTAAATATTGCTGGTAGCTGGTAGGTGTGTTGATTGTGTGTCTGAGTTATTATAAATTACATTTAAATTATTGTATTTTAGGTGTAAATGTAATGCAACTTGTGAGATCACCCCGTGCGGGACAGATTCGTTCGCCATGGGCATTGAAAATGCTAAATAAACGTGTGAAACCGAACAAGGTGTACACGGATAGGTTGAAAGCCGAAGCAGAACTTTTACAACGCATGTCGCATCCTAACATTGTTGGTTTCCGAGCTTTCAGTAAGTCTAAGATCCTATACCTGGGTATGGAGGCATGTGATATTTCTGTTGGGGACATGATTGAGAAAAGAATTGAAGATGATTTAGACCCATTTCTGCCTAGACAGATATTAAAAGTAAGTTTTTATCACAGTTTATTATTGTTCCACTTTTAGGCATCAGCCTTCTCTCAGAAATCTTTTCGGTCCGATGAGTGGTTTAGCCTAAACTCCGACACAATAGCCTTCTGAAATTTTCTGTAATATGTCAATAGCTCTATTATTTTAAGATCTTAGGTAGAGACTCTATTGTATTTAGTTTGGTGAAAGAGTGTGCTGGAGGCCCAAACCTCCTCCCTATCCTCAGTATCCTTTCTATTCCTTTTCTTAGAGATATTGACATGCAAGTGATGCCTTTGGTGTTGCTAGTCTATAGACATTGGTAACCGCTTACCATCAGGTAAGCCATAGCTGGTTTGCCACCCACGTAGTACAAAAAAATAACTTTGACCTCATTTGAAGAAGTACCTATTTTCTGCCTTATATTCTTCTGTGACCATGAGCAAAGTTTTTGTCATGTTGTGACAATAAAAAATGGTTAAGCAATAAGTATAAAAGAAATTTGAAAATAATGTGTAAGATTATACAAATAAAAAAACGGTCTGTTTGTAATGGCTTAATAACAACCTGACTAAATGCATACTAAAGTATTACCTACCTATAACAACATATCAATTTTTAATTTTTGTCTGTCTATCTATTTGTTCCGGATAATATCTGGAATGGCTGAACCAATTTACACAGGTCATTCACTGGCAGATAGCTGATTTTCTAAGGCTTACTTTTATTTTTGAAAAATAATTAGGGCACTGCACAAAAAAATTAAAAGAAATAAATTCCATGCAGACAAAGTTCGGGTTGCAGCTAGTAATTGCTAAGAACCATTACAAATTACAATCAGTTAAAATATTTAATTTAAAGTTCTGTCGAACCCTGGGGTTCTGCAGGGGCTCTGCAAAAGTACTAACCATACTGAAAAAAAGAAAATTCTGGTAAAGAAATTACCTAATAGATGTAGTATTCATTTTATGCCTTTCATTTAATGGAAATGGTAATATCAAGTAATGTAAAAAAGAATTCAACCACTATTATATCTTTCACTGGAAAAGTTTAATATCCACTAATCACTTGTACTGGAAAGGACTGGATGAAATTCTTCATAATGACATTTCAGATTTTGTGTGCTTAAGGTAACACTGACAGGTATGTTTCTTCAGGTTGCAGCAGATATAGCCAGTGCACTTGACTACTTACACACAAAGATGCAAATCCTCCATGGAGATATGAAGTCATATAACATATTGGTGAATGGGGACTTTGTGATCTGCAAGCTGTGTGACTTTGGCGTCACACTGCCACTCGATGAGAATGGTGTAGTTGATAAACAGAAGTCTGGAAAAGCAGTCTATTTTGGTACAGTCCTAACTTAAATTTAATTAGTAATTATTTTTAAGAAATGCCTTTAGATTAGGACATAGTTTATGCCGAATATTGGTTTGATTCACACTCGTGACAATTCTTTGTGTCATTTTTTTTATACTATGTGGGTGTCATGTAAGCATATGGCCCACCTGACGGTAAGCAGTTACTGTAGCCTATAGATGCTAGCAATACCAGAGGCATCACTCGTGCGCCACCATCGCCAAGGAAATAGGTAGGAGGTGGATAGGAACTATAATAAGGAGATGATAGGTAGGATACTAACGATAACATGGAGACAAAAGGTAGGGATTTCGGGCCTCCGGCAATCTCACTTACCATACAAAACACAATGGTAATAGGTACCACTACTGTTGGTTCACACATATTTTGTGAGAGGATGGTAATTACCTGATCGAGCTGGCCCATTAATTCTGGGATAAGCAAGGCTCTACCACTCAGATAAGAGGTAATTTATAAATAGTTTGGTTTTGTGTCTACCCAGACTCCGAAGTCTGTTAAATTGTAAGTTTGTTTGTTGTAAAATCCCTTATGATACAGGAGTTAGTTGCACTATTGTCACTTATTACAGTAAACTTCACTGAGAACCAAAAAAGACAACACTGTCCTAAGTAATAATACTTTTCAACACAAAGTGAAAAATGTGAAATCGAAAATAGCAGTCACGAGCAGGATTTGAACCTGCATCTCCTGGATACCGTCCAAATGCTTTGTTAATTCAGCCATCGTGACAATTGCTCCTGACTGCTAATTTCGATAACACGTTCATTCTTAACGTCGTGGGTGACGCCTGCGCCATCTGTCGGAAGTATTTTCATACATTATACCGACCAGGTAAACTTAATTTTACAATTAAGATTTTTACCAAATAATGACGCATCCCTAGAAATATCTAGATATTTTTATATACTTTTGATGGCTGAATTGGCAAAGCATCTGGACGGTATCCAGAAGATGCAGGTTCAAATCCTGCTCGTGACTGTTATTTTCGATTTCACATTTTTCACTTTGTGTTGAATGTATATGCCTGAGCATGTCAAATGCTAAAAAAGTATATAAAAATATCTAGATAATAAATACTCTTTGTATTGTGATGAATTTTACTAGTATACCCAAATTAAGAACAATTGTCACACAAAGAATTACCCGTTATGACAATTAAGCTCAAAAGGTTGGTAGTTAAATCATCTATCATAGACTGACCCTTACCATATTGTAGGTACTGAAGCCTGGAGTGCTCCGGAAGTGATCCACGGCGGTGAGATCTCAAACAAAACAGATGTGTGGCCTCTGGGTTTGACTCTATGGGAGATGATGGCACTGATGCCACCACATTCACACATTGAAGATGATGAAAGTGCAATGGATGACAGCACTTTTAGCCTCGATGATATGGACTCGAGTATTGAAGATTATTTCAATAGTAGATATGGTAAGTTTGGTGGTTCTTTATTACTGTTTGGATTTAAGGGTTATCTAATCGAGCGAGACACAAAAAATATTGCTCTCATCTTAGGACTACTACTTTAGGACTACGCCTAGTCGCATCTTACACATAAACAGTATTTATATAAAAACATTCGAGTTTGGGTCACAAACATCCTTGAATTGCAAGCTTCCTCCCATCTCTTTGACATTTCAATGGTTACGTTATTTATTCGGATACTACATTGAATTCAAGGAATTCTATACTCCTCATCTTCTCTTAGTTGTCTGATTTCACGATTCCAGACAGCACATTGAGACCACTAAAGTACATTAAATAGTTCCTATGGTCCACCATTACAGGTCGCGAGATGGCAAATGGCGATCTATTTTAGTGAGTAAACGCACCAATCTCTCTTACGCTCGTTGCCTCGAACGACAGGGTGTGCGGTTAGGAACATAATGCCACTCAGCCCTAGTAAGAGAAAACATTGTAACATTGCAGGTACAAGACCACCAGTTCCAGCAAATATTTGTGAGAAACTTTATGCACATCCGTTGGCACTATTTTACTGTTGTACAGAGACTATGCCAGCGATGAGACCGTCAGCCGACCACCTTGCTGTTGCTGCGAAAGATATGTTGGAACAATGTGAAAACTGAAAAGCAATACTTGAGTTTTAAGAATCTATGGATAAGATTTTATTGTTGACTGTGCCTTGCCTTGTGGGGTACCAGACTTAGTGATGTTCCAGCTCCATATGACGAATATGCGGCTCTATATATTACTAATTAGTTGATTGTTTTTATGATTTAGATAAAATATCTTGAGTTTAGTTATATAATTTGCATATGGCGGCGAATTTTTTTATCACATATTTTTTAATTTCTCATTAGCTTGGAAGAAATTACTTTTAGTAATAAGGCCGCCCATTGTACCACTTACGGGTTTTAAGATTTTTTTTTCTTCACATTGTAATTTAAAATAGTACAATAAAGTATAAATAAATAACTTTTAGTATAGAAGCTAGTTAACGTTTTAATAAGCAAAGGCATTCAATGTCTCTTAATATATTTATATAAATCCTAATGTCTTCTACAGTAACATACTGTTTTGTGTCCGACAGTCGAGTATTATGTAGAGGTTAGGAAGGAAAATAAAACAAAATTGTTAAATAAACTTAGTATATATTGATAATGAATAACAACTGTACTACTAAAAATAACAGTATTAGAACTAAAGTAACACATCATGCCGACTTGAAATATACACAGATAAAGAAGTGTTAGTTATGTTGTAATAGTACATTTATATGCGAGATTTGTATTCGTCATAATGACGGTTCTGTGACATACTACCAAAATAATTAGGTACATTGACATAAATCCAATTAACATATCGAATTATTAAATTAATAGACCACCATTCCTTTTAATAATTGACTTGACAAGTATGAAAGCACAAAGTAAGTTGACATAAAAAATGTTGTGAATGTTCGATTCCTTATCGGTAGATGGCGTTAAAGACAAAACTTATAATGTATTGCGATGATGAAACAAACGATGTCGTTAATCCATCAGTTACCGTTCCATAACAAATTAAAAAACTGATGTAGAAATATGTAAAATCTTGCAGACCACTACTAATTCTCTTGACAAAGGCCTGATTTTAATTTTCAAATCAGTGTAGCATGATGGTATATTTATAAAATTATGTTAAAAACCTAGTGTTAAATCATTCCTATTATTAAATCAATAATGTACTGTTTGTAAAAACATCAAAATTTCCAAAAACAATAAATACATAAAGCTAAAAAATTTCGTTGAGATTCCAACTGAGAAACAGCTCACAAATTGATTTTCTTTACACAGTATCTTAACATTTGAGCGTATAATTGTTATACATAACACTCGTAATAAATACTTACATTAAAATGTTCCAAAAATACCTAATACCATAGTTAGGACCTGTTTTACCATTTCCTGGTAATATACCTTTGATCAGCTGGATTATTCTGATGATTAAATAATCAGTAAGTTAATCTGCTATTTATCTAATACTTGAGAAACATATTTATGTGCTAACAAAGTGGTAGAACAAGCCCTTACTCCTAAAATACATTACAATAGATTGAAACTTCTATTTTGAAACATTCCATACAAATATTAATATGTATGATGTATGAATATTAAAAGGAAAACAATAATTTAACATAATAGTACTTCAAGAAAAAAAAAATGTACAAATACAAATAATTATAAACTAGTATCAATAAAATATTGTACAAATGATTTTAAAACAATATATAAAATATAAATACACTTATACTATTTATTTGTTACAATACTTAAAATATCCTAATAACTAAACCTTGTATGTGGTATGAAAAATACAAAGTTTGTCTTCACCTATACATATATATTATAGTGTTTAAAATTAATTTTGTTTGTAAATAAATTTCTAGTTCTGTTTACATTTGCTCGAATAAGTGTCTTATGTATTTTAATTGGATTTAGAGGCAGATGAGCTAGCCTACCACCTCATGGTAAGTGATTGTAGTTGCTCATAAACTTGGGCAATACACTATATATCACCGAGCCACTGCCCACATTTGCATAGCAGATACCAAACTAAAAGGCTCGCCTATTATGATATTTTATCAGGTAAGCCATATCCAGGAGCAGTTGAGGAATTTGTGACGAGTGGAGGAAAATCCTTCACAGAACTAAAAATTATATCACAACCGCTTACATATTGACTAGGGTACAATGTTTATGTTTTGCTTAATGACTACAGCACCGACTTTATAATCAGTATTTATTACTTAAGCTTATAGTTAACGGTAACTATTTTTCGTGTTCAATATAAAACAGAATTTGAAACAAATAGCATAATTATCGATTTTAGATATTCATCCAAGCAGATAGAGTACAAAATCAGTATCAGTAGTAAGTCATTTTAATTTCATATAATTTCCTAAAAAGAGTTAGTATGTTAGTCATTGTATATTAGTCTCAAAAAAAAAAGTGGAAGCTTTACAATTTCTTAAGATTATTTCTAATAAAAACATTGAATTATTAATTTTTAATTGTAGAATTTTAATTAGGTGTGAGATCATTTGACGGATTGTATTTTTGAGGATGCAATTTTTTTTGGATTATTTATATAATTTGAAAACGCTACCGTTAACTAAACGCTTACATAATATAAGGTGAGGTATTGCAAAAGGCGAGCGGATAAAGCTAAGTATGGCGCTAGTACACGATACAAAATATTTCGTTAGTAACTTACAATAAACAACTATATAGGAATATGAGATTTGTATCTAGATCGTTTATACCCAAGTGAGATTTATAACAATTGCTCCTCTATGAAATAAAATCAACTTTTTTTTGTAGCGATAATTCTTTGTATTGAGAGCACCTACATACTACAAAGAATGCGTGCAGGAAGTGGAAAGACGTACCAGCCTCCTTTAGCATATTCCACTAACCAGAAGATGTTATTAAGGATATTTTTTTTTAAATAAAAAAAAAAATTATAAGCAAATTCCTGAGTCAGGTATTTTACAAACATAATTAAATACTTGATATATTGCACTAAGAAACTGTCCTAAATGAATCGAATCGTACACGATAGAAGTTGTCACTATCGTCATCTTGTCTGTTATAACTTAAAATCCATAAACGGCTCAGGTTTGTGTTTACTGTTTATTTTGTAGTATTTTAGGAATACATAGTTTGTTTCATCGTCCGTACTATGCATTTACGAACTATTAAAAATACTATCAGGTTTAAGTTGATTTTATTTCAGATAATTGCTGAGTCCCGTGTTGAAATAACGTACCTATGGTCTTATATAATTTTAGTAAAAATAAAAAATATTTTTAATGTCTTGTACTAGCAGTAGTTTATACTGAAATTCAGTAAGTTATTGACGAATATATATTTATTTTTTGATGATTAATTTTCATAAGTAATTGTACATTTTCATTATAAGTTAGTGTAGTATAGTGCAAGAATATCACTCGAAATCGTATAGTTTCAATTGTACAGTACTAATTTGAAATGGTAGGTAGTTTAAAATAAAATTATTATTTGTAATTGTACAATTTCAAATAAAAAGAAATTCAGTCAGTGTAGAAGCGTTTTATTCCGCCATCCTAAGTAAATTCGTGATGTTTCATAATGAACGGCATCTTACATTGATTAATTTAAACACTGGCATTAATGATCAAAAATTAGATATTTTATGAAATACTTTACGAACATGGCGCGACGGCCCCGGCAGTTAATTTGCTGCATATAGCAAAATGGAAAGAATTAACACGTGGGCAACTACCTCATGAGTTGAAAAATATCTGCATATTTTGTTTTTCATAGTCTGAGCGACGATTACGGTGTGACGGAAATAAATTTTTAGACTGGCAACAGTGACGTTAACTGTCATATAGGTTTTTAATATGTTAGTGTGCACGGCTGCAAGCTGTTTTAGCTCGAGGCCCCGGCGGCGCGCTCGAGGCGGCGCAGGTGCGCGAGCGCGTCGTGCTGGCGCGCGGCGGCGGCGGCGCCGGCGGCCGTGTGCCCCGCGCTGTTGCGCGTTGCTAGGCAACTGCGGCGCGCCAGCAGGCGCACGCACGCCATCTGACCGAACATGGCCGCGCCGTGCAGCGCCGACTGCCCGTTCTGTCACACAAACCGACGACTCGTCATGACGGACTAACGGTTCGAGTGTCACCATCGCATTCTTTCTCGCGGATGTCGTCCAAGACGACTAGTAAAATACTTCGAAGTGATAGGGTCTCGCTTATCCCGGCATGAACAAGCCGGGACGAGCGAGACTCCTTATCTTCTATCCTTTCCTTATTACACTTCCTCTTCCCTTGGAATTGGCGACACGCAAATGATGCCTCTGATGAACATTTATAAGTTACAGTAACCACTTACTGCGTAGGCTATATGCTTATTTGCCACCCACGTAGTATAAAACAAATTAATTTTCATCTACCTGTTGACAGTAGATAACTTCGACATCAGAAGTGGGATGTAACTAAAACTGCCCAAAAATATTTCTTACCCAGAAATTATATGGAAGAGTTTTCTAAAAGCTTTTACGGAATAAACTACCCTTATCTCTTTTTAGAATATAAGCTCCAGGCTAGTAGTATTATTATTCTGTGACCAAAACCGATTCTCAGGTAGTGATTCACTCATATTTTTTTTTCAAGATACCTTCCCATGCGTTTCAATGAAATATATTCCTTACGGCGACATACAAAATTATATTTCAGTTCTCTCTAATCTACGTAATGAACTATGTATTCACCATTGATGTTGATGCCGAATTCGATCCCGTCCAAGAGTTTGAAAAAATCTTTCAACACAGTGGTAAAAAGTTCGAGAACATGATATCTCACTACCTAACACATTTCTGCAATTGGATCGGTTCGGTATCCTTGTCCTTAAGACATGATAGCGTTTCTATACAAGCACTTCAACACTTCATTAAAGGAGAATGCCCATTCATGGTTTCGTTTTCTATCAGACTCAAATTGGTCTCAAAAAATATTTTTTTAATATCTACATTAACTCACTCAAATATAAAGTCAAAATTACGACTGATAAAAATCTATTAACTTTCATTTTACCTATTTTGATCGTTCGAATACTACCATTAATAGTGGGCGAGCCTATTGCCATCTATCGGGCACATCTAAAACTAGCAATAATTAACATTTAATACATTCAATAACATTGTAATTATATTGTTTTTCTTTAAAGTGATAACTATTGACGTGAAAATATCTAATGGGGAGGGAGGGTAAAACCGGCTGTCGAATTTATTTAATTGGTTTTAACGCCATCTGTTGACAAAAGCCTCTAACTGAAGTATTATAATGTCAAACAATAAACCAATAACAGTTTTAATTCGTCTATGGATAAAGAGAGGGCGATTACCAAGAATTATATGAGACTCTAACAATATTTGAAGAAAGAAAGAAAATCGTTGTTTTCACATATACGAAACGTCCCATGAAGGCTATTTTTGTCACATTAAATATCTATAAGAAAAAACTTGAAAACGCAAAATATTTGTATAATTTTAGGTACAAACACGTAAAATATAACCTAAAGTCCATTTCACGAAAGACGTCCCGCGGACAATTGTGGAACTAAATTTGACAGATGGGGAGATCGGCCATGTTGTCGTTTGTCGATGTTATGAAGGTGCGTTTGTTGTGGTAGGTATATATTTTGTGAGTTTATTATTGGATTAGTGCGTTATAAGGTTTATTTACGATGTCAAAAGTTGTAAAAAGTGCAGGTCGAGAAATGATATTAAAGGTGAAGGAGTTCTGTGAAGCGGAACACAAGAATCGCGGTGTTTTAATACCAATAAACAATGTTCGCAAGAGAGTCGCCGACATGACAGGTAAATTTTGGGGCTGCCATATACAGATTTTTTCCCGATTGATTTCTTACAGATTGGAATCAAGGTTTTTTACGCATGATTTTTATTAAGAAAAATTTTTAAAGTAATTAACACAACACAACAAAAAATTGTAAAGTTATATTCAACAATAATGTAATTAAATACGAAAATAATCATTCAAACTTGTTCATTTGATTGCAGATGTGTCAGAGAAAACTGTAACGAGAGTTACAAAAGAAGGCGCAACAGCGGGAGTACTTCTAAAGTTATCGTCACCCCAGGGAAGAGTCGCCCGCATACCAAAAAGTTCGACTTGATGGATTTGATTTGTGCACTATACGGCAAAAAATTCACATAAAAACTTTATGTTGTGAGGAAGGAATTACCAACATTGGTTAAATTACGTGCAGCTTTGAGAGAAGACATACATTTTCAAGGAAGCATCACATCATTGCACCGTATATTGCAAAGTATCGGTTTCAAGTATAAGCGATACCAATCGAAACGTAAATTACTTATGGAACGTTATGATATTACCGCATGGCGTTCGAGATATTTGGAGAGAATCCGAAGAAGTCGCAATGTGGAGAAAACACCTGTAGTATATTTAGACGGGACCTATATACACAACACTTATGCCAAAAGTTGCTGGCAAAGTGAGGAGGATCCTGGGATGTTCTGCACTCAAATAAATAAAGCGCCTACAATGTCAAGTATTAAACGTGACATGCAGGAATGGCTGCGAGAAAAGGGAGTATATTTTGAAGATACTTGGACAAAAGCTGTATTATTTGAGTTAATTAAACAAAACAAAGGTTCACCTACATATGCCGTGGATGCATTATTAAAATCTCACAATCATGAATTGCTAAAATTGTCGCCATAACACTGCGATCTCAATCCGATCGAAAAAATGTGGGGCCTTGTAAAGAGACGGGTAGCGGATAAAAACGTGAGCCAAGATCCAAAAGAAATTGTACACCTAACAGAAGAAGCTTTTGAGACTGTTACAGCGGGAAATTGGGCAGTTCAATGTAAACATGTACAGCATTTGGAGGAAGAATATTTAAAAAATGATGGTCTTATGGATGAAGAAATAGATCGATTTATTATATCCACGGCTAGTGATAGTGAAACAGAATCTTATTCTGTTTCTATTCACTCTTCTGAGAGTGATCATAGTATGACCGATCATAATTATTCAATAAAACTTTTAAATGTTATTTTATTTTTCTGGGTGATCACAGTTCGGAGCGTGCTCGTCGCGATCCCTGCCAGCCTTCCATAGGCTGCAATCCGGCTCGAATGTGTACCGCAGTGCGGGTTAGGGCGTGCCCCAGAGGCGACGCGTACCGACCCGCCCCCATCGGTACGAACAATGGCAGATGCGGCGATGGGGGCCGCCACCTATCACGCCTTGCCCAGTTTGGCGAGTCGAGGGGAGCAGAGTGTCGAGTAGGCACGTGGAATGTAAGAGGTGGTGTGGAATGTAAGTTACACGAGCTGGTAACCGTCATGTCGGACAGACAGCTTGATGTGTTCTGTGTAACAGAGACCAAGCGAATGGGTAGCGACGCCTGTGATCTTTCCGGTGGCGGGATAGATCTGTGGTCTGGTGTACCGCAGAGCGATCGGGCCAGCTTGGGAGTGGGGGTGTTGCTGTCCGCTCGCTTGGCCTCAGGTGTGAAAGACTATGGAATGTTCGATCCCAGACTTCTATGGGTCCGAATAAAACTAGGTATCACCAGGGTCTTCATGGTCGCAGCTTATGCTCCCGTAGGCTCTTCGGTAACATCGGATCTAGAGAAGTTCTGGGATAATGTTAGAGAAGTTCTGGATTTGGCAGCAGCTAGTGAATGCGTGATCGTATGCGGAGACTTGAATGGATGGGTTGGGACCAAGCGTCCAGACTTCGAGGACGTGCTTGGTTCATTTGGTGATAAGAGAGTGAACGATGCAGGTAGACTCATTGTGGATGTATGTATGGAGAGAAACCTTATTGTGTCAAACACATTTTTTCAACATAAGGACATCCACATGTATACATGGAGAAGGAATGAACAGAGAAGTATGATAGATTTAATTATGGTAGACAGTCGCCTCCGAAGTAAAATTATGGATACAAGAGCCTACAGGGGTCCCACTGTCGACACTATCTCGTTATTGCTAGATTTAGTGGCCTGTTCAGAAAGTGGAAACACTGGCGAGAACGTGTTCACTTCGGGGGGCTTGAAAGAATAAAGATTGAAAAGTTGCAAGAAGATAGTGTAAGAGCAAAGTATGCAGAGGGTGTCCGTAAACGGCTGATAATAGTAAGTCAGCCGGGATCTGACATAGAAGCATGCTGGAGAGTATTGAAAGATAGTATGGTAGATACAGCGAAAGAAGTATGTGGACGCTCAAAGAAGCATAGGAAAGTGAAAGGTGATGCATGGTGGGATACGGAAGTAGCAGCTTCCGTAGACCAAAAGAAGAAAGCGTGGCTGGACTATGTATCTTCTTTGAACCTGAGTGCAAGTATGAAAGAACAGAAGAAAGAAATATACCGGCAACGTAAGAAAGACACCAAAGCCTTAGTGAAAGAGAAGAGTGATAGAGAAAATATGGTTGCAGAAGAAAGGCTGACCAAAAACTTCGAGAGCAACACCTAACTTTTCTGGAGGTCGTGAAGAAATCTCGGAGTGGTTGGTCAGCTTTCAGAATGAATAAAATAAGGTCTAAAGGTGGAGACATTCTTACGCAAACACAAGATGTGTTAAGCCGATGGAGTGAATATTTTGGAGATATGTTTGCGGATGTTCAGGGTGATGTTGGTGCCACATGTGGTCTAACAGATCAGTATTCGGTACCAGCATCCTCTGATGACATTAGTATGGGTGAAGTTGAATGGGCGATTAGAAGTTTGAAAAATGGTAAGGCAGCGGGTATTGATATGGTGTCTGCTGAGATGATCAAGCTTGGAGGCTCATGTGTCTGGGAATCCTTCCTGATGCTTCTCAATTTATGTTGGAGCTCAGGTATGGTTCCCAAGGACTGGAGAAGCGCAGTCATCGTGCCTTTGTTTAAAAACAAGGGTTCACGTTATGACTGTGCTAACTACAGAGCCATAAGTTTGGCAGGAGGGTTTTCTGCAGTTTTGTGGATTTGGAGAAAGCATTTGACACTGTTGTACGAAAGGAACTTTGGGACATTTTTCCGGAGTATGGTATTAACGGTAGACTGCTACAAGCGGTGCAGTCCAACTACATGGACTGCAGAGCTTGTGTGCGGCTGGATGATGGAATGTCACACTGGTTTGATGTCAATATCGACGTTAAACAGGGCTGCGTTCTATCAGCCAGACTGTTTATCATATATCTGGATAAATGTTTACAAAGGTTGAATGAAATGAATGTGGGAGTTCAGATGGGCGACTCAGTGGTTAACGCTCTGCTATATGCAGACGATGCGGTCCTATTAGCGCAGTCTGCGACTGACCTGCAAACCCTAGTCGACGTAATGGCAGAAGATTGTAAGAAAAGGGGCCTGCGTGTGAATGTGAGCAAAACCAAAATAATGGTTTTTGAAAGAGAAGAAGCCAGAACAGATGTTAGAGTAGCAATAGGAAATGGTGTGCTAGAACAAGTGGATGAATTTGTATATCTTGGATGTGGATTCAGTCGGGATGGAAGGTACACCACTGATGTAGAGAGAAGAGTGAATGCGGGAAATAGAGTGAACGGAGCATTGGGACAACTTCTCGGCAGCCACCACCTCAGCCAAAAAGCACGTGTTGCAATACACAACGCAGTGCTTGTCCCAACGTTATTATATGGAAGCGAGAGTTGAGTATGCAAAAAAGAGCATGAGAGTAAAATCAATGCGGTCGAAATGCGATCTCTGCGGAGAATCTGTGGAGTGAGGCTGACTGACTGCATTCGTAACAACGACGTAAGAGAGCGAGTAGGTATGAAAGAGAGTATTGGTGTAAAGATGCGAAAGGGAATGCTCCGATGGTTCGGACATGTGGAAAGAATGCCGGACGAGCGACTGGTTAAGAAGATATACAATGCGAAAGTGGAAGGTTGTAGGTACAGGTGGAGACCGAGACTCGCCTACCTAGAGCAAATCGGTCATGTATTGAAGGAGGGTGGAGTCAGGAGTCTCCGAAACCGGCGAGCGTGTATGAAGAGAGTTATTAATGTTGAGGAAGCGAGAGATGTATGCAAGAATAGAGCCTCTTGGCACTCTGTTCTCTCTGCTTACCCCGCAAGGGAAATGGCGTGATGATAAGTAAGTAAGTAAGTATTTTTCTAATTTAAAGTTGGTCGAACATCTCCATTTTATATTTTAGAAATTACAGGAAGATTTATTTTTCACTAATCTGATCTTAGCAGTATGGACATCAAATAGGTACCTATATTGAAAATACAATATATTACAAAAATTTTTTTTCTTATCTAAAAATTCGAGTCGTAGTAGTTAATAAAATGAAAATAAATGAACGATAAATTATTTCCCCTGATTTCCCCATATTTAACCCTGGCATAATGTTATGTCGCGCGAATACAGCGCTGCGTCTGCGGGACTTCTTTCGTGTAATGGACTTTAATTGCACGCCTCATAAGCAAGCGTTGAGGTGTGTATTACTCTCGTTTCACACAGAACAACTGAGTTTTCAAATTTAAAATGTCTATTTATCATATATTGCACTTGTAAAACAATATATACACATATCCTATTATATATATTTATATATTTTTCCTATTTTTTCCTTATTCTCAAATAATTTGTACTTTAAAAAGTGGCGGAGCATGTCAAATGCTAAAAAATATAGATCAAAAATGTTTAAAAAATCGCGCCATCAAATAGTATGAATTTTAATTGCAAAATTAAACTTACTATATCGGTTTAATGCATGTAAATGCTTCCGATAGATGGCGCTGGTCGTAAAGACAAATGTAATAAGGAGATTGGGATGGTCGAAAGACCTGTACTATAGCTCAGTGGCTTAGAGCACTTCCCCGGATTGGAAAAGACGCGGGTTCGATTTCCGCTAGTATAAAAAAAATCTCTTTTTCCTTATTCTCAAATAATTTGTACTTTAAAAAGTGGCGGAGCATGTCAAATGCTAAAAAATATAGATCAAAAATACTCATGATATTTTTAATAAAAAACATAATATTTTTAAACTGCCTCGGTGGTGTAGCGGTAGTGTATGCGACTGCTAATCATGAGGTCTCGGGTTCGATCCCCGGGTCGGGCAAAAGAAAAATTATTTTCCTAAAAAGAAAAATTCTCAGTAGCAGCCCGGAGTTTGGAAATGTGCCCGGTAGACGTCGATAGTCTCGCCCCCTATTACGTGGGACTCAAACATAGCTGGCGAGTCGTGGGTGTGTAATACACCTCTGCCTACCCCTTCGGGGAATACAGGCGTGATGGTGTTTTATGTTTTTTTTTTTATATTTTTAATGCCATTTTTGTTATTTAAACTAGTTAAAAAACTGTTTAAAAACGTCTTATGCGTCCGTTTGTTGTAGGTAATGTATGTTAACACGATAATGACCGAAATACTTTATTAATCAAGTATTTTTTTTTTCTTTTATGACACAGTACAACTACGAATGGAGCCCTATCACTTTTCACGGTCTGATTCGATGTGGTTTAATCTTAGAGTATAAATAACTATAGAGCGCGCCTTACTGAGTATGAACCGTAAGCACAAGTATGAACAGTATCGTGCGTCGTTGGAACGCTCAATCAGTAGCAAAGCAATACGCTTCTTAGTAAGTCGGAGAACAATATTTTATTTATTTTTTGATAAAAATGGTGAAATGTACAGTGCCAGGTAGTAAAAACGATTCCCGGCAGCAAAATAAAAGGAATAGTAACATTTTTATTTATCAATGCTAAAAATATATATAAAAATATCTAAATAAATACACACATATTATCGGAAAACCTAGAAAAAAAAAATCCGAAAAAGTCAGAGGTGTGTGCCGTACGCGGTCTCAAACTTGAACTTGAGATCGAACTCGATACATATCTAGTCATGTATTTACAGTCCTTGGTTGTACCGCTAAGCACTGATTATTATGATATTTATATTGCATAACTCGCATAAATTTATTCTGAACGGACTCCAGGCTACCCTTATATTTAAGTTTGTACAAAGATCCCAAGTGGATACCGAATGCTCTAACTGGGAATACTGGGATCTTACCAAGGCTTTGTAGAGGTGGAAGGTGGATGGTCGGGTGATGTTTTTGATGGTTCTCATAACGAACCCATACATTTACATTTTATAAGCCTTACTTGTTATGTTCTCTCTGTGTACGTCTAGGTGTAACTTATGGTCCAATATGACACCAAGATCTTTTATTGACTGAACTTATCTAGTTGCACATCACAAAGTGTATAATTACATTTAATTGTATGTATCTATCTTTTTTGTAAAAGTTATTGTCTTACATTTATAGATGCTCGTCGTTAGTATTGTCTATGGTATCATATATTTATAGGTCATAGGCGTATAGTAAGAAATTACAAAATTCAAAACAGTCAGAAATGTCGTGAAATGTCAATGTCATAAATATTATAAATAACAGAGGGCCCAAAATTGGCCCTTGGGGCACACCCGAGCTCACTGGCACAAATTCTGATTCGTGATCTTTCAACACGACCTTTTGAGTGCGATTCATTATGTATGACTTGAACCACCGCCACGGATTGCCATGTGTGCCGTTAAAGGCTAGCTTATCCAGGAATAATTTTAAGATCCACTCTGTCGAACGCTTTTTGAAAATCTGTGTACGCGCAGTCTGTTTGCTTATTATTGTCCATATTTTTAAAAAGGTAAGTTGTATATAATAGTAAGTTAGTATTAGTAGATCTGCATCTCATGAAACCATGTTGTTGTGGTATGATAATATTATGGATAGATGGATATATATATTATTATGTACCAGTCTCTCAAAGAGCTTCGACAGAGCGGGTAAAATCGAGATAGGGCGATAATTCATTACTTAGGATTTATTAACAGCTTTGAATACCGGTACGATACGTGCAGACTTCCAGATTTATGGAAAAAACCTTCTCGTAAGCACGAGTTAAATATATATTGTAAGAGCTGGCATATTATGTGTGCGGTTGATTTGAGGAAGACAGGAGAAACTTTGTCTAAGGTCGAACCTTTCGATATATCCAAAGATCGTAGTTCCTTGTAAACAGCCTTTTTTGATAATTTTACGTTGCGTATAATGAGATCCGATTTGATATTAGTATCAGGTATGGATTGCGAATCGAATGCCGTGTGGGGCCGGCTTTAGAATTGTCCCACCCCCCTCTCTACCCACAGGAGTCGTAAAAGCCGACTGAGCGGGGGAGTGGGCAGAGAGATGGATCGCTATCATAGTCATCCGGGACCCGGGAGGACTCGGAAACGGAACTACAGAATGAGGAGACTGATGTTTTTAATACTTAGAAGAACGCTGATGCTCAGTACGGCTCTTCCGGTATTTCCTCAGTCGGCTTTTACAATTCCAAAGAGACGGAATGGAGTTATTCTAAACGCTGAGCCTACATAACATTGCCAACAAATTGCTCTCTCTTATACTAACTTAATTTAAAGTAGGTAAATCGATAATACTCACAGGCAATATTCCCAAGTTAGGTTTATATTTGAGCAACTCAACAACCACAGCCGCGTGACCCTTATGCGCCGCTTTGAACAAAGGTGTAGCTCCGTCCTGGAAATATTAGAATTTTCGAGTTATTTCCAATTTAGATTCCGAATCTATGAAATATAACTACGGTCACAGCCCGCACACTCAATAGGTATAGGTAAGCCTCTCGTTATAAATGCCTAACATACAACTACATGCCCAACTGCCCGCCACGATGCCGAGTGTTGTGGAATCGATTCTCATGTCAGTGTGGAGACGGACTAAGAAAACATGTGTCGTACGAGGCGACTAATGGAAGTAAGCAATTATCCCCCTTTGCATTACTGGTGGTAGGGCTGGGTACCAAGTGGGAGGTCTCATTTGCTATCGAGCCCGAGCGGGATGGTACCACCATCTCTCGTGTGACCGGCCATGAAGCACATCGGTGTTTTGGTTGTAGCAAGAGATAGCCGTTAATTCTGTCATTTCATATGTATCTGTAAAATGAAATGGTGAGTAGTGGCTTGACAATATTGTCGGTATAGACTATTCTATGAGCGATGGTTGCTACTTACCATCGGGTGGACCGTGGCAAGCCTGCCACCATAAGCAATAAAAAAAAATACTGGACAATTCTTTGAGTGATCAACAAATGGTTGTTTTCAGGAGTACTTTGTGACTGCCAACGTGCAGCCGGTATATAACACATAGTGAATCACAAGCCCCACGTACACACGCTCCATGCGCATCTAGTATTATACATAGTGACTCACAAGCCCAACGTACAGCCAGTACAGTACACAGTGACTCAGCTGACATACGCTCCATGCGCATCTAGTATAATACATAGTGACTCACAAGCCCCACGTACAGCCAGTACAGTACACAGTGACTCACCTGACACACGCTCCATGCGCATTTAGTATAATACATAATGACACACAAGCCCCACATACAGCCAGCACAGTAAACAGCGACACCTGGCGCACGCAGTCCACACACGCGCCGGCGGCGAGCAGCAGGCGGGCGACGTGCTGGTGGCCGCACTGCGCCGCTATCCACGTGCGGCAGTACAGTACAGTACAGCACGGCACAGCACATTACAGCCCAGTACAGTACACAGCGACTCACCTGGCGCACGCGGTCCACACACGCGCCGGCGGCGAGCAGCAGGCGGGCGACGTGCTGGTGGCCGCACTGCGCCGCTATCCACGTGCGGCAGTACAGTACAGTACAGCACGGCACAGCACATTACAGCCCAGTACAGTACACAGCGACTCACCTGGCGCACGCGGTCCACACACGCGCCGGCGGCGAGCAGCAGGCGGGCGACGTGCTGGTGGCCGCACTGCGCCGCTATCCACGTGCGGCAGTACAGTACAGCACGGCACAGCACATTACAGCCCAGTACAGTACACAGCGACTCACCTGGCGCACGCGGTCCACACACGCGCCGGCGGCGAGCAGCAGGCGGGCGACGTGCTGGTGGCCGCACTGCGCCGCTATCCACGTGCGGCAGTACAGTACAGTACAGCACGGCACAGCACATTACAGCCCAGTACAGTACACAGCGACTCACCTGGCGCACGCGGTCCACACACGCGCCGGCGGCGAGCAGCAGGCGGGCGACGTGCTGGTGGCCGCACTGCGCCGCTATCCACGTGCGGCAGTACAGTACAGTACAGCACGGCACAGCACATTACAGCCCAGTACAGTACACAGCGACTCACCTGGCGCACGCGGTCCACACACGCGCCGGCGGCGAGCAGCAGGCGGGCGACGTGCTGGTGGCCGCACTGCGCCGCTATCCACGTGCGGCAGTACAGTACAGTACAGCACGGCACAGCACATTACAGCCCAGTACAGTACACAGCGACTCACCTGGCGCACGCGGTCCACACACGCGCCGGCGGCGAGCAGCAGGCGGGCGACGTGCTGGTGGCCGCACTGCGCCGCTATCCACGTGCGGCAGTACAGTACAGTACAGCACGGCACAGCACATTACAGCCCAGTACAGTACACAGCGACTCACCTGGCGCACGCGGTCCACACACGCGCCGGCGGCGAGCAGCAGGCGGGCGACGTGCTGGTGGCCGCACTGCGCCGCTATCCACGTGCGGCAGTACAGTACAGCACGGCACAGCACATTACAGCCCAGTACAGTACACAGCGACTCACCTGGCGCACGCGGTCCACACACGCGCCGGCGGCGAGCAGCAGGCGGGCGACGTGCTGGTGGCCGCACTGCGCCGCTATCCACGTGCGGCAGTACAGTACAGTACAGCACGGCACAGCACATTACAGCCCAGTACAGTACACAGCGACTCACCTGGCGCACGCGGTCCACACACGCGCCGGCGGCGAGCAGCAGGCGGGCGACGTGCTGGTGGCCGCACTGCGCCGCTATCCACGTGCGGCAGTACAGTACAGTACAGCACGGCACAGCACATTACAGCCCAGTACAGTACACAGCGACTCACCTGGCGCACGCGGTCCACACACGCGCCGGCGGCGAGCAGCAGGCGGGCGACGTGCTGGTGGCCGCACTGCGCCGCTATCCACGTGCGGCAGTACAGTACAGTACAGCACGGCACAGCACATTACAGCCCAGTACAGTACACAGCGACTCACCTGGCGCACGCGGTCCACACACGCGCCGGCGGCGAGCAGCAGGCGGGCGACGTGCTGGTGGCCGCACTGCGCCGCTATCCACGTGCGGCAGTACAGTACAGTACAGCACGGCACAGCACATTACAGCCCAGTACAGTACACAGCGACTCACCTGGCGCACGCGGTCCACACACGCGCCGGCGGCGAGCAGCAGGCGGGCGACGTGCTGGTGGCCGCACTGCGCCGCTATCCACGTGCGGCAGTACAGTACAGTACAGCACGGCACAGCACATTACAGCCCAGTACAGTACACAGCGACTCACCTGGCGCACGCGGTCCACACACGCGCCGGCGGCGAGCAGCAGGCGGGCGACGTGCTGGTGGCCGCACTGCGCCGCTATCCACGTGCGGCAGTACAGTACAGTACAGCACGGCACAGCACATTACAGCCCAGTACAGTACACAGCGACTCACCTGGCGCACGCGGTCCACACACGCGCCGGCGGCGAGCAGCAGGCGGGCGACGTGCTGGTGGCCGCACTGCGCCGCTATCCACGTGCGGCAGTACAGTACAGTACAGCACGGCACAGCACATTACAGCCCAGTACAGTACACAGCGACTCACCTGGCGCACGCGGTCCACACACGCGCCGGCGGCGAGCAGCAGGCGGGCGACGTGCTGGTGGCCGCACTGCGCCGCTATCCACGTGCGGCAGTACAGTACAGTACAGCACGGCACAGCACATTACAGCCCAGTACAGTACACAGCGACTCACCTGGCGCACGCGGTCCACACACGCGCCGGCGGCGAGCAGCAGGCGGGCGACGTGCTGGTGGCCGCACTGCGCCGCTATCCACGTGCGGCAGTACAGTACAGTACAGCACGGCACAGCACATTACAGCCCAGTACAGTACACAGCGACTCACCTGGCGCACGCGGTCCACACACGCGCCGGCGGCGAGCAGCAGGCGGGCGACGTGCTGGTGGCCGCACTGTGCCGCTATCCACGTGCGGCAGTACAGTACAGTACAGCACGGCACAGCACATTACAGCCCAGTACAGTACACAGCGACTCACCTGGCGCACGCGGTCCACACACGCGCCGGCGGCGAGCAGCAGGCGGGCGACGTGCTGGTGGCCGCACTGCGCCGCTATCCACGTGCGGCAGTACAGTACAGTACAGCACGGCACAGCACATTACAGCCCAGTACAGTACACAGCGACTCACCTGGCGCACGCGGTCCACACACGCGCCGGCGGCGAGCAGCAGGCGGGCGACGTGCTGGTGGCCGCACTGCGCCGCTATCCACGTGCGGCAGTACAGTACAGTACAGCACGGCACAGCACATTACAGCCCAGTACAGTACACAGCGACTCACCTGGCGCACGCGGTCCACACACGCGCCGGCGGCGAGCAGCAGGCGGGCGACGTGCTGGTGGCCGCACTGCGCCGCTATCCACGTGCGGCAGTACAGTACAGTACAGCACGGCACAGCACATTACAGCCCAGTACAGTACACAGCGACTCACCTGGCGCACGCGGTCCACACACGCGCCGGCGGCGAGCAGCAGGCGGGCGACGTGCTGGTGGCCGCACTGCGCCGCTATCCACGTGCGGCAGTACAGTACAGTACAGCACGGCACAGCACATTACAGCCCAGTACAGTACACAGCGACTCACCTGGCGCACGCGGTCCACACACGCGCCGGCGGCGAGCAGCAGGCGGGCGACGTGCTGGTGGCCGCACTGCGCCGCTATCCACGTGCGGCAGTACAGTACAGTACAGCACGGCACAGCACATTACAGCCCAGTACAGTACACAGCGACTCACCTGGCGCACGCGGTCCACACACGCGCCGGCGGCGAGCAGCAGGCGGGCGACGTGCTGGTGGCCGCACTGCGCCGCTATCCACGTGCGGCAGTACAGTACAGTACAGCACGGCACAGCACATTACAGCCCAGTACAGTACACAGCGACTCACCTGGCGCACGCGGTCCACACACGCGCCGGCGGCGAGCAGCAGGCGGGCGACGTGCTGGTGGCCGCACTGCGCCGCTATCCACGTGCGGCAGTACAGTACAGTACAGCACGGCACAGCACATTACAGCCCAGTACAGTACACAGCGACTCACCTGGCGCACGCGGTCCACACACGCGCCGGCGGCGAGCAGCAGGCGGGCGACGTGCTGGTGGCCGCACTGCGCCGCTATCCACGTGCGGCAGTACAGTACAGTACAGCACGGCACAGCACATTACAGCCCAGTACAGTACACAGCGACTCACCTGGCGCACGCGGTCCACACACGCGCCGGCGGCGAGCAGCAGGCGGGCGACGTGCTGGTGGCCGCACTGCGCCGCTATCCACGTGCGGCAGTACAGTACAGTACAGCACGGCACAGCACATTACAGCCCAGTACAGTACACAGCGACTCACCTGGCGCACGCGGTCCACACACGCGCCGGCGGCGAGCAGCAGGCGGGCGACGTGCTGGTGGCCGCACTGCGCCGCTATCCACGTGCGGCAGTACAGTACAGTACAGCACGGCACAGCACATTACAGCCCAGTACAGTACACAGCGACTCACCTGGCGCACGCGGTCCACACACGCGCCGGCGGCGAGCAGCAGGCGGGCGACGTGCTGGTGGCCGCACTGCGCCGCTATCCACGTGCGGCAGTACAGTACAGTACAGCACGGCACAGCACATTACAGCCCAGTACAGTACACAGCGACTCACCTGGCGCACGCGGTCCACACACGCGCCGGCGGCGAGCAGCAGGCGGGCGACGTGCTGGTGGCCGCACTGCGCCGCTATCCACGTGCGGCAGTACAGTACAGTACAGCACGGCACAGCACATTACAGCCCAGTACAGTACACAGCGACTCACCTGGCGCACGCGGTCCACACACGCGCCGGCGGCGAGCAGCAGGCGGGCGACGTGCTGGTGGCCGCACTGCGCCGCTATCCACGTGCGGCAGTACAGTACAGTACAGCACGGCACAGCACATTACAGCCCAGTACAGTACACAGCGACTCACCTGGCGCACGCGGTCCACACACGCGCCGGCGGCGAGCAGCAGGCGGGCGACGTGCTGGTGGCCGCACTGCGCCGCTATCCACGTGCGGCAGTACAGTACAGTACAGCACGGCACAGCACATTACAGCCCAGTACAGTACACAGCGACTCACCTGGCGCACGCGGTCCACACACGCGCCGGCGGCGAGCAGCAGGCGGGCGACGTGCTGGTGGCCGCACTGCGCCGCTATCCACGTGCGGCAGTACAGTACAGTACAGCACGGCACAGCACATTACAGCCCAGTACAGTACACAGCGACTCACCTGGCGCACGCGGTCCACACACGCGCCGGCGGCGAGCAGCAGGCGGGCGACGTGCTGGTGGCCGCACTGCGCCGCTATCCACAGGGCACTGGCGCCGTCGACGCGAGCCGCCTCCACCTCCGCGCCGGCGGAGATCAGCGCGGCGCAAACCTCCTCGTGTCCATTTTGCGCCGCTATGAACAGCGGCGTTGCTTTGTCCTGCCGATGTTCACATGTTTACATCAATACACTCTTACAACTCGTCGAAAGACCAATAAGGTTAGCAGAGAGATGGTGCTGGGAAACTCGACCAGAGAAATACATGATGAAATATGGTGATAGACTAAGAATACAATTGACACTGTCTTATTATCTCCCACGAATTGAGAACCTCTTTCTTTTTCGAAGTCTGTTGAAAATTTACTTCGCCTCATAAATGAATTCTAGATTGCGAACAAAATGAATTCTGTTCTGTTTATGATATTTTAGAATATAATC
Organism: Leucoma salicis; assembly: GCA_948253155.1. Lineage (NCBI taxonomy): Eukaryota > Metazoa > Arthropoda > Insecta > Lepidoptera > Erebidae > Leucoma > Leucoma salicis. The sequence goes on from OX411809.1 coordinate 1,236,737, forward strand.
TGATAGTAAGACATTAGTTTTTCAAGTATACGTTGAGACGGCACATTTGTTTGGTTTTAATTCCAGTTTATAAATAGAGCAATAGTCAGCAAGACTTGAGATAAGCTTGTAATACACCAGAATGATCTAAGTTTATTAACTCATAGGAGCAAATATCTTCATATCATCTGCAAAGCTAAGTAAATAAGCGTGTGTGTGTTTAAGGCATTTGTAAATATCATTTAATGAAGATAATAAAGAGCAATGGTCTGAGTAAGGATCCCTGGGGTACACCACTGGGTGTATGTATCCAACCCGAGACATAGTTATTAATAGCCACAGCTTGAGACCTATTAGCAATATGAGATGTGAACCACCTGAGAAGATTTCTGATTCCGATATAATATATTATAGTTTGTTTAGAAGGATACTATGATTAATACGATCAAAGGCTTGACTATAGTCTGTGTAAACTACGTTAGATCCATGTATTCTGCCTTTTACATGTAATCTGTTTAAAAAAATGATTAAAAAGGACCAAATCCATGTTAAGATAGATTAAGGGAACCCTTTATTGCTGTATATTATTGTTATATATAATACGTTCCAAAACGTTGTAATTAGTTCAGTTTTTGAACCTGACTTGTGGATTGTATTACGGTACCTAGACGTTTCTGAACACAAAATAATGTTTTTTAGAATTTCTGTTTGTTTGTTCGCACATCATAAAAAAGCTATTAAAGCGATTTGAATGCAACCTTTTTTTTGATGGAACTTGCTTAGATTTAAAACCTGGCCCTAACTATATGTTTTATACCGACACTACATCGGGATATAACTTAGAAACTATCTTTTGCGTGCGGCGGAGCCGTTGACGAAGGCTCAATATCGTTATAACATTAAATTGAGATTTTTTTAGATTGAAGGATTATTATTACCTTCATACAAGAGTTGACGTTGGCGCCCCTTCGTATTAGTTCTTCGACGACCGGCAGATGGCCACACTGGCACGCCACGAACAAGGGTGTGCCACCGTCCTGAAACCAAACATTATCTAAGAGAATTTATATACATATAAGAAGAACTAAAAAGCAATGGCAGTATAGATAAATAAGCACATAGCCTCTCCGAAATGTAGAGATCCCTCAAAGCCATCTATGCTGCCTAAACAGTCTCCAGTCAGTTAGTGCTGTTATGTCAGCACGTTCAGTTTCCGTGAGGACGGACAGAATAATACTACAAGAGTTCCACATTCTTTCCCGCAGACTAGAGGCGACTAAGGGAAATAAGCAATTATGCCGCATTACATTTAGCAGGTGGTAGAATTGGGTACCAAATCGAAGTACTCAATTGGATCACCTTTGGTGTGACCGATTGTGACAATTCCGTGTGTTTTGGTTGTAGTGCATAGCCATCAGATTTCCTCCATTACATTTGAAAAATCTTCTATCCACTTCTTTCTCAATCTTTATCAAGGTAAGGTATATCTTCTTTCACACCAATCATTCTCTCACTACGTTTTCTTACTCTAATATTCAAAGTCATCATATCACCCATGCTTCCTACAGTTCCGATCTCCATCCACTGCATTTAATGTACTTTCATTATTCAGCCACATCCAACTTTCATATCTTGACATTATGCTGTTTTATAAAAAATGTAGTATGTGTTACCATGCTGGGTGCGTCAATGGCAGCTCCCGAGTCGAGCAGTAGTCTCGCGATGTCAAGGAACCCGCCTTGCGCCGCGAAGAACAATGCACTGGTGCCAGTCTGTTTAATATATCGAACATTTGCTATTATTTTTAGATATTAAAGCACTTGATTCGAACACTTACCAGAACACAAAGCTCGAAAATGTGAAATATAAAACGCACTATACGGGGGTTTGAGCCAGCCTCTTCGGAATTAACATTTCGGGTGAGCTATCGTGAAATTCGCTCGGATCATAATTTATTTTAACATTACTGGTATAAAGGATTATAAAAACATAGGGTTACTGTGAGACATCCGATAGATAACGTGGGCTCCTCATAGACAGTATAAAATAACGTATTAAGGTCTAGCGGTAGATCTTAATGCTATCTACGGCAGCAAGAAATACCAGTCCTTGTGGAGTTGACAAAAAGTATAGCAAGGTGGTATAAAAACTAATATACGGCTTCAATTATCCCTGCTCACCTTAATAACTTTTTAGTAACTGGATAAAAACATTAATTAGGTATTATAATTATTTTGTCGTTATAAGAAGATATTCGTGCCCAACAGGTAACGGGCTAAATATACAGCAATATCATGATAAACTAAGAACATACCGTCCTGCAACAGGCGGGATCAGCTCCCTGTGCGAGCAGCTCTCTGACGCAATCCGTGTGCCCCATCGCGGCGGATAAGATCAGGGGGGTGGTCCCATCCTGTAGACAAGGAAACCATAATTTATATCACAACAAAACCACACAATAATAAAGAATAATAAAGTTTGGAGGCGGGCAGTTCGTGCATCGTTCCCGGCCTTTAAAAAAATCATGATACCGCCATGACATGTAATACGTCATCTAAGACAGTAAGAAAGTGATATGAAAACTGGTAGTCCTAGCCGACTATGGTTGATAGCTCAGTGGTGGAAAGTCTTAACCGGTGTTTCCGAAGATGCTTCTGCTCGGAGCTATCAGTTTTAGTGGTAGAGCCTTGCTTATCCCAGCATGAATGGCCCGGCTCGATCGAGGAAGTACCATCCTCTCACAGAAGATCAGCTTAAAACAACGATAGGTAGGTACTCCTACCGTTGTGTTTCGTATGGTTTTTGAGAGAGCCTGACTGTTAAGTTTGATTCCCAAACAGAACAAGTATCTTTATATTGTTTGTAAAGTCCTCCGCGATACAAAGATTATTCCTTAGTGCAGGATTGTAGACGCAATAGCGTTAAAAAAAATCTACAATAGATCGGTAGTTTACAAACATAATAATGAATCTAATCACGTACAAGAAGTACTAAAAGCATCAATCACTGCATATAAATGATACCATCCGGTACCTTAACAGAGAGTCACGTACACAATCACCACAGTTTATGATTAATTAATTTACATCGCCAAAACAAGTTGTAATTCTTTCCTATTTAGCGCCACCCATACTTTCTATTTTGTCGTAGAGAAATTATTAAATTTAATGATGGTTGATAATTATTCTAAAAATTGGAAGTAATAAAGGATATTTTCAGTATTTTAATACATAATCTATCACAGCGTTTTGCTAACTTCGAGGCAAGGGATAGGAGGTGACGAGGAGAGATGATATAGAGGTGGATGAAGAGGGTATATAAGTCCTCCGCCACTGAAGAAAACGCAACATTAGGAACTTTTTTTGTAGGCCCATATCATAGAGGACAGTACTTCCCAGGCTCGAGCTCGGGTCGACCTATTTGAGCAAGAATTAGCAAGGTTTATACTGGTAGTAGGGTCGCACAACAAGTGAGAGTACTCACTTGTTATCGAGTCCGAGCCGATATCGGTGCCTGCTGTGTGACCGACCGTGGAGCCCCTCGGTGTTTAAGCAGGAGACATCTATTCATTCAGGTCTATTCATTCAACTATTCGTGAAATCACGGCTTGATAGTATTCCTTGTATTGCTGAATCCATGTGCGGTTACTACTCATCATCATATATTACGACTCCCAAAGAATAAGACGGTGAAAACGATTGTTCTTAATATGGCACCATGTATGTTATGTGTTATACATAATCGATTTTAGAATGCGTGTTAAACTCGTAGATAATAGTTTCGTGTTTATAATGATAAATAAAAACGCGTTCAGTTAAAAGCAGGCATAAAATTTTAAAGATGGAATAGTGCTTTCTCCACTTGGATCGTCGGGATCCGCAAATTATTTTCCAGACAAATATGTATATTGTGATTAGCTTTAATAATTGTGGGCACGATAGATATAATACATAAGACTGGGTATATGTTCATTGTAGTTATTTATTAAAAATTTAATATAAAGGCATAGGCGAAAACCACACCCAGAGCTACCAGAAAAGGTATCGGTATTCGATACCCAGACTGTGGTTCGCAAGAAACACAATTCTGTATTTTTACGTACGTCTATTTAAGCTAAGGAAGCTAAGGAAGATCTTCTCGTCCAATATTACGCATTGTCTGAAAACGAAGGTCTACGACCAGTGTGTGTTACCAGTGATGACATATGGAACAGAGACGTGGTCTCTGAATGTTGACCTCGTATCAAGGCTCAAAGTCGCTAAAAAACCGATTTTAACAGTAGATAATGAATTGTTAAAATAATGAGTGTTTCATTTGTAAATGAAAAGAGGCCATAAGATTCTAAAACGAATCTCACTAAATAAAAGCGTGGAAACTATTTAAAAACCCTCTTTATAGAACGAAAGGCCCTAATCTTAAGTTACTAATTTATAAACAATTGCAAATTATTTGAGAAAGTAACAACGACATAAATTATCGAATGTCTTTATTTTATAATTTATCCAAAATTAAAAAAAAAAACTATAACATTTTAGATTAAGAGTGACGCCCCCATCTTCCACACCCTTTCCTTACAAGACGACTTAGTAGCTCGTACCACCTCTACAGTACCGGGAAGCAGATTTCGATCATGTCTCCAGCCTCCTAATAAAACTATCCTGTTCTTAGGAAAAGGATAAGTAAAGGAGTAAAGCGTACAATTTTTCTACCATAACCCAATGTATAACCAGCCTGTTCACATCTACCGGGTACGTTCCAAGGCTATTCCACTACTGGGCTCAGTAACACTGCCACAATAACACATTAACGAAACATCCCAAAACATGCGTTATAGTATCAGAAGAAATTTATAACAAAAATAAAACTTTAAACTAGCGATGGGCGATTATTACTGAAATTAATCGAATTAGTCGATTGTTCAGTATAGTCGATAAAAGTCGATAACAAACGAGGTTAGTCGATTGTCATCGACCAATAGCGCCCGGCGGTGACAATGATGATTGACACGGTTACTATACTACTAATTTGTCGCGCAGCGCCATACGCAGCGCAGTTATTACTATACTCGTACTATTAAATAGGTAAGTAATTACTAAAGATAACGCGCCGGCGTTTGGCGCTGCGCGACAAATCAGTAGTCCGTGTGCCAATACTTACGACTGCAGTTCGCCGCACAGCGCAATGCATTGTAGGACGCAAAGACTACAATTGTTTAAATGTATGCTGGGTAAAGCGCATTTTTATTAGTTAGTAGTTCAGTTAGTAGTTTATCGATTGTTATTCGAAAGATCATAGCAAAGAGATGAGATAAAGGTATAAGAGGAACTACTAAATCGACAATCGAATGCGCAATGGCACAATTATCGATTCAATCGATTGTTTTTTTTGCAACAATCGCCCATCGCTACTTTAAACGTCAGTTCTAATTCTAACAAATAAATATTCGTACATTACAACATAAAACAAATTTCACGACACATATTCCACAGTAAAATGCCTATTCAAGTAATAGACAAATTCACACATAAGCATTAAACATTTTCACATCATGTCTTTTACGTAATGTTACGTGAAGGGACTCGTGACTGACAAAATGCTACTCATTCATTGTTCAAGCGGACTCCGTGTGGTACAAGCGAGGAACAAAAGCGGTTAGTATGTTTAGCACACTAAACTTGAATCCTTAGAAATGATAAATCGACCGGAACAAATTCTGAAGTAAAAAATTTACAAACAGTGATAAATTTGAAAAAGACTAATACCTCGTCGTTAACCAAATTTTTGTTTTATTACTTTTATTTGTTGTAGTATCAAAAACTATAGAGGATGACAATAGAAAGAAATTTAGTATCGAAAATTTTGCTGCTCAAATGCTAGATATTATAATTTATATAAAAGCTTTTGATAGTAAAGAATAGCGTATTGATGTATAATGTAAATGTGTACAATATTTGAATGCTCGTTGCATTCCTTAACCCGGCTGTACACACTCGTCTATTTGTCTCGCGAATCTCTTGTCCACTCTCGTCTCGTAGAGGCTTGACACGAGAGCGCACCATGTACATGCTCGTTGTATCAATTGAACTTCGGATGCCCGTCACGATGGACGTGGAAAAAACAATTGCGGCGTTTATTTTTTTTATTAGTTATTGTTTTTTTTTAATCATTTACCATAAAAAATATATATTAAACCATGGCGAAAAAAAAAAACCGCCACGCTCCCGAGACATAGCGAGAACCGCGTGACTAGACGAGGCTACCATGTACACACTTGCCCTCGGCCTGTCTCGTTGTGTCTCGACGAGTGTGTACAGCCGCCTTTAGCCGTCATGACATTTTGCTAATCGGCATCAACAGAACTCGAAGACAAAGTCCACGGTCGGCGTCGCGTCGACTATGACGTAATATTGTTCTACTCGCTGTCGCTTCTGCTCGTGAAACAAGACGAACTAATGAATTATCTTAGAGAATAGTAATGTTTGAAAGTATGTTAGCATTATAATTTCATAGTAAAGGCATCACTCGTTGTATAACATTTTTTTTCTTTGCAGCTTTTTCTTTAGTTATGAAATTGAATAATTAGATTTGTGAATTGGCTATTTTTGATGGGAACTAATTTATTATTATTTTTTCATTATATCATGACTTTTCGTTCTTATGGACGAGGCAAATGCATTACGCCTTATGTAGTATGATTATGTTATTGTCTCTCTTAATAAAAGTAACTTATGACGACTCTAAATTATCAAAAATATGTGTGTTTAGTTGTTCAATTAAATATATTACCAACGCCTGGTGTAATTAATACATCGTGAGGACATGTGCATGCCTGAGAAATTCCTATAATAACTTATTAGGTCTTCGTATATGCATTGTGCTTTTTGTAGCGAAGGGTATTATGGCTTAAGAAAATGTTCAATAATATTACACCCTCTCCTTTTGAGGGAAGACCCGTGTAGGTATACAGAAGAGTAATAGGTTATGGCATGCTTAAATATTTGTGGCATAGACATGGAATTTAATAGTTTTAAATAAGTCGGTTCATTAGAACCATGAAAATTAAATGGTAATTTATGTTTTTTATAACCCTCTTATTGTTCCACTATTGAGCACGGGTTCCTCTCATAGTGAGAAGGATTTAGACCGTAGTCCAGCAACCACGCTGTACCAGTGCAGGTTGTCAGACTTCACAAGACGTTGAGAAAATCTCTTGGGCATGTAGGTTTCCTCACGATGTTTTGCTTTAGCGAGCAGTAAAAAATTGTAAAGAAAAAGAACTATTTTTTTCGAAAAATCTCAAAATGTCAGAGGTGTGAGGACTGGGGATCGAATTCGATCCCAATTTCTTTTTGCAGTCCTTGGTAATACCACTAAGTTTGTCCGTGTGGTGACGGACTAAGAATATTTACATTTTTTCCCACGGGTGTCTTACAAGGCGACTAAAGGAAGTAAGCAATTATCTTCCATTGCATTACTGGTGGTAGGGCTGGGTACCAAGTGAGAGTACTCACGTGCTATCGGGCCCGAGCGGGTTGGTGCCAACATCTCCTATGTGACCGGCCGTGAAACACATCGGTGTGTTTTGGTTGTAGCGGGAGCGTTTATTCTTTAATTTCATATCTGTGAAATGAAATGGTGAGCAACGGCTTGACAATACTCTCGGTATAGTTGAGTCTATGAGCGACGGTTACTATTTACCATCAGGTGGACTATGGCTCGTACACCACCATATGCAATAAATAAAAAATAAAAAAGCTATCGCTACCATAACTTATGTTTTTAGAGGAGAATAATCCAGTCAGTTATTCATATTATATCACATAGGTACTTTTCACAAATTACACGCTACAGCGCAAAACAGCGTAAAAAGGTAGGGTAAGCAAAACGTGCCACATCATCAATATCAACGTGTTTTTTTGTGGTGAAGCTTATACTTATATTACATTTTTCGACTCATCAATTTGGATGATTGAAACTAGACGATAATTAAGTTTTCATGAATCGTCACGTTCGATTCTTTAAGGCCGACCACTGATTTCATGTTAATTTAATCAGTTACAAAAATCTTTGCTTTGCTAACTGATTGAAAGAACTTTAAACTGGCAAACTTTTAACTGAAAAACTGAAGAACTTGTACCCAAACTTTTATCCTCAATTCTATCCCCCAACGGATTGCTTTAACAAAATTTTTTAGTCGCTCTCGCATTTATAATAATTATTAAGTATGTAATATTATGGTAATTAACTCTTTGATTTCACGAATTTCCGTGTAAGCGTCCTACTGGCAAACAAGTATACGGCCCGCTTTTTGGTAAGAAACTTTTTTAGTTTATAAACGCTAGCAACACCAGGGGAAGATACGACCTACTCACGCATTAGTAACCTTAGAGAAAGAGTAAGGGGGCTAAAAACGGCTTTCCCATCCATTCTGATTCCCAAGGCTCCTCCATGAGCAGAGATTATTATCATGTGACTTTTAAACATATCTTGCAAATCTGTACACTTACCCTGTCCCTAGAGTCGATGTGCACTTTGCCTGTATCAAGGAGCTGCCTCAATCTATCGCAGTCACCTCGTAGCGCAGCCAGGTGGAATTGAACGTCTGTACGAGATTCTTTCTGTGGACAATAAACACTCATGAAAGCTTTGCTTGTGTTGCCTTATTTAAGTGTACATTCATGGTCATGGTCATGATTTAGGCTGGAATAATGTACCTAACTGCAATCCCCACTATACGTGGAGACGGCAGAATATTGGGCCACCTTCACAAAATAACGTACTCCTATCCTAACAGTTTTAGGTTATGATAAGTAGTTTAGAAGACATGCACCTTGTAAACTACTTATATGCAATCTTATAATCCGTTAGAACGGCATTCTGTCCGGAAATTCTTGCCCGGAGAGAGGATTCAAACCCAAGATATTTTTGGTCATTCGAAGTTGGATAATTTTGCTACTAACGAGGTAATCATGTGCCTACCTGCATCTCCACTACTTGGCAAAAATACTCCTAAACTATATATTTTCATCGATAGGTGGTGCATCTGTATTTTTTGCCTCTACCAATTTTACATCCCACTTAATGAGGTGAAAAATAAAGGCGATTTAGGCCAAAGTCATCTGGACCAATTGAGGTGACGGTAGGCAGACTTCCCACGATGTCGATAAAAATCTCTCAAGCATAAACTATGAGGTGCTTTGCGAGATCTAGATCGAGGTCGTCACCTGGTTATCTTTAGGCGTCTGTTTGCTTCTTAGTAAAGGCTTCTTCAATATCTTCTCTTTTCTTCTCTCTTGCTATCCGAAACATAGTACGTTCAGTTTCCTTTGACTCTAACTTCATTTTATATTCTCCACGTAATGTACGAACTCTATTGGAGAATATTACTTAATTTTATTTTATTTTAAATTTTTTCGCTTTCAATTGTAAGTTTTAATGCAGCTACTAATTCTAACGAAAACCTTGACTTTCAAGGAGGTAAACCGGATCTATATAATATTACTAATGATATAAATTTGCTAACATCCTAACGGATCTATAAAAACTGAGGGTCAATGACAAAATATTATCGGAAAATCCTTGTTTGGTTGAATTTTGATCAGAATGATACATTGATACTTATGTTTAATGAGCTTAAATAATGAGCAGTACTATTTTAGTAGTAATAAAATATGTAGTAATAAAATATGTATATATGTACAACAATATGCATTCTAATAAAGGATATATAAAATGTTTTAAAAACATTACATTAACTTCTAGGTCGCCCAATCTGTAATGACTATCAAGGAGAATAAGCATGTTGTTTACTTTCTGCTTACGCTTACGATGCAAGTTATTTGCTGCCACGCTCTAGAAGGACGAAGAAATAATAAGAATATATATAATAAAGCAAACGGCCGAGATAGCGCTACTTTAGTTCAGTCGATACCGTCGCAGACTCGAGGTTATAAATGAAATAAGCTATGCCCTTTTCTGTTGGACTATGTGCTAAATCTCATGACGATAGGTTTAGTGGTTATGACATAAAACCGTGAAAAAGAAACCAACTCATTCTTCAGAGCATTTGAGAGCGGCGAGCATCTTCATGCTTTGGTGTCTGCTGGCTTGGCGTGCTATCGGATTAAGAGTTAGCGCCGAGTGTTAGTTTCCTTCCGTGATATCAAGCCGGCATAACATAATATACAACAGAAAGGACTTCGCCAGCTCATGTTTGACAAATAAAACTATCAAACGCCCCACACATTGGCACAATTTGCGGGCGACACGAACACCCGGGTCGGCGGTGTAACAGATCCGCTCTGAACTAAATATTGCATGTCGGATCAACAGATGCTCTCCGATTGTGTTACGCACAGGATTACGCTTTGATACACAAGGTAGATTGTAATTAAACAATAATTCGTTGCGTTGCATTTATTTTTTGGTTTGAAACTTGGGAATTTCACTAATAAGGTGTTGTGCTGTGAGAGAGAGAGATCTTAATCTTCACAGATCCAATCGTGTTAGTATATCATATGTGTAAAATTAACATAGTTTGATTGAATAATCCATTGATTGCTTTCAATCGATCGAGCGACCTATTTCTATATTCCATGACGGTTCCATTGTTCAACGAGAAATACATTTTCGAGTTATAACCTGAAGGTCATTATCTGTTATCGGACTATTGCCATAAGTTGTAAAAGCGAAACCTTGTACCATTGTTATCAAATAGAAAGCTTTTGCTAATAGCTTTAGTGGATTCCACCGTCCGTAGTTCATAGTTATACATATTGTTTGTTTGTTAAAACAAACAGGTTTTCCAAAAGACTATACTGTTTGGATGAAACTTATTTGATTCTGTCTGCGATTCCGTGGACCTTGGCCTTGGGTCCTCGAGAGCAATATAATTCTATTAAAAAAAAATGCATATTAAGCGGCATGGCATTTCTTTTTATCTTTATACTAATATTAGCCTTTGCTCGCGGCTCCGCCGCACCCAAAAGCTAGTTTTTAGGTAATATCTCAGGTTCCCGATTAGTAGCGGGATAAAATGTATACCAGTTGTTAAGTCTAATCAAGAGCTATGAAACAAAAAAGTTGCATCAAAATCCGTTCAGTAGTTTTTACGTGATGCGCGAACAAACAAACAGATAAACAGACAAAAAATCTAAAAAAATCGTTTTGTGTTTAGACCCGCCTATATATATATAAATATAGCCTAATTTAGTATTTTTTTCTCAAATATCCTTAATGTACAGACATAGCTCTGTTACAGCTTTATAATAGTATAGATTATAAAGAGGCTATGTTTGTAAAAGTTATCGTAGTCTCCGAAACTACACACTGATTCCAAAAAAACCTTCCATAGGTATTTAAGATACACTGAAGAGTACCACAGGTTATATATTATCCAGATAAATATAAGAACCGATTTTTCGTGGAGCCCTATTTTGCAACAAAAAAAATATTGATTGAAAAACGGCAGATGGAATGTCTTAACAGTTAGAGACTATAAGCTAAAAAAATATTTTTTTTTTAAGTTTTGTAACTAAAAGAGAATCTGTAGTCTACGCGAGCAGACCTGCGGGCATACCTAGTCTATCATGAAGTAAAAATATTAATGATATTTAAATGTACCATAGCAAAAATTGTGCGCATATTGGCGCTACAATATTATTCTAAATGAGGACGTTCAGTTGCCAAGGTGAGAAGGCGTCCAACGAGATTTTACAACCCGAGGCCCAACTCTTATTGATTTCTTTTTGGAGACATGACTGTATAACACAAAGAAATTAGGTTAGTATGGCTCACGTACCGTAATGAATATGGTGCCGACAGCTGCAATTCTGTCGCATTATACATACATACATATATGCGTCGAGTGCAATAATATTTGCTTTGTATATTATTCACACACACATATTGTTCATGTACCGTGATTAAAGTGTATCCTTAGAATTGATTTAATGTCCCACAGTTTAGCTCGACTCTTCTTTATAATAGGGGGAAAATAAATACCACGCTGTCCTATTTTCTATTTAGCATTAAATTTCCATTTTCATCAATATCATTCATTAACGTGATGTCAAGCCAAGTAAGTTGTAACCGTCGCTCAATAACTCTACAATACTAGGAGCACAGCCAAGTCAATCAAGATTAACCAGTACACTGAGAAGTGGGCTCTATCAGTTCGAGTGTAACAACAAGACCTTTAACACCATACCCTACCACCAGTACAGAAATAATATTATTATGGAAGGGAAATAGAGGGCATGAGGCGAGGGTACTCCTCAAGTATGGGAATGCATTTCTTTAACTACCATCTGCTATTAACGCAATATACGTAATTGCCACAAACACACATGTAAACATTAAGTAGGTATATGTATTAGTTGATATTGCCCGCGATTTCATTAGAGGGGTCGTTAAATAAGGGTAAGTTTCATCCCTTACAACCGATTTAATTAGCTCCAAGCTCTTCATACTCGTGAAAACCGCCTCAAAATCAATTTAGTAATTTCAGAATTTTGCTCTAATAAACGAACGGAGATTGAAAAGAGTCAAAGTTGTTTTCGTGTACCTTTCTATTATTTGTTAAATACCTTCAATGTAAACAAATTATTAGTGCAAGAAGAAAGCGAGAGCTTTACTGCGAGCACTACAAGCACTCATTTTCCCCTTTCACAAATAATTTATTAATTAAAGTAGCTGAGCTTGTCAAGTGCTAAAATACAGATCAAATTGCCTTGACAAGCTAACTAGTCCAAAAAATGTTTGTGATCAGAGACGCCTAAATAGCCTAATAAATTCATCTTTTCTCAAATATCTTAAGTGTATAAGACATAGCTCTGTTACAGCTTTATGATAGATAGCTACAGATACATGGAATGTAATAGATAAGACGATATTTACATCATATACATCAAGTGCAATGAAGACAACATAATCAGTTACAGTACACAGTTAATAACGGTGTGTGCGCCGCTGAGGCCATTTTCCGGTGATATGCGCGTGTGCACGCGGATAAGTGCAATCATATTTTTCATCATAGATGTAGAAAAATGTACGATTTAGTTATAAAATAATATTACACTGTTAAAGAACTACAACACTGCGCTGCCGTGTGGGGCCGGCTTTGGAATTGTTCCACCCCTCTCTACCCACGGGAGTCGTAAGAGCCGACTGAGGGAATATTGGGGGAGTGAGCAGCAGCACTCCTTCGAGTATTAACAACATCCACTGCGATCGCCAACCCGCTTGCCAAGCGTGGCGATTACGGCACTATCGCCCATGACGGGACCGCTCGTTGAGGCGTTCTCTTGGGGAGGCCTATGTCCAGCAGTGGACGTTGAAAGGCTGATGGATGGATGGATGGAAAGAATTGCAATAGAGCTGTGTCCGTACATCAAAATAAAGATTGTATGAGAAACAAATGACTGTATTAGGCTATTTAGACATGTCTGAACCCAAAACATTAACTTTAGAATTTTGCCTGTTTGTTAGCGAATTACTAAACCGTTTTTGAAAAAAAAAATGTCCTTGTGATAGCATTGTCAAACGCTAAAATAGTAATCACCAAAAGCTCTTGATTAGACTTGAAAACTGGTATACATCATTTTATGGTATATATTAAGAACCTGAGATATAACCATTTAACTTTTTGCCTTTGGCAGAGTTGCGGGCACAACAAACGTGAGTGTCGCCTAATCGACAACACTGTTGCACTCGAAAACACTACCCTATTCCTAGGGAAGTTGGATAAAATACGTAACGAAAACGCGCGACGGAACCGGTGAACAATTCCGAGTGTCGAAACAATGACCACTCTGCCATCAGCGCGTCGTGTCGACGTCGCAATGATTGATGGCTCACCGCTTTCTATTTGTGGCGATGGAGATAATGTGCCCCGACGGACGGAAACCATAAGCGGTTAGAATATAATTATTAGTTGCCCAAGATCCATCTTTTTTATAACCCATAACTGTTCACTAAATCTCTAATCTCTCTAGTGTCTCCCTTCAGAATGGCAGGGGCTACAGCCATGCCTGCGCAGTGATTAGTAGACGTCACAAATAGTAGAAATTATCGTGTTCCTTTAATATGATTTATACTTTAACTGCATCAATAGCCTAGCAGTAAAACAAAGAACAGCAGTGGTATAGGTAGAGGTCGATCCCCTAACTGAGGTGGAGACCTGGCAACTTCTTTTTTCTTTCTGCGATTTCTGCCCGCGGCTCTGTCTGCAGGCATTTTAAAGTTCAAACCCATCAACTCGTATACGTTTGGGATACACGTAAACAAAGACCACCTTGTTTTTACGCGGGGGACAAATACACAATTTCATGGACACAAAGTACATAGGTACACCCAAACTTTGAACAACTATTTGTGGATCACACAAAGAGTTGTCCTGTATTGAAATCGAACCCCCAACATTGTATCTAAACCTATGGAACTAATACATTATTGGCTTAAGAAAGTATGTATGCTTGTCTACCTACCTACTCACTTTCATCTAAATCCGTCCAGTCATTTAGGCGTTATTGACAGTCTAACATCTAAATCTAAACAAATAATTTCACAAACTTTCGCATTTACAATAATAATACCATTATTCATAAGGTTAGTTCTTTATAGTAGCATTTAACTATTTGTGTTTTATTTACATAGAATAAGGAAATGTAAATATTACAATTAAATGGCGATTTTAATTAGAGCGTAACTAATAGCTATTACAAACGGTTATCGTGACCAAGAGTAATGTTAACTCATAATCTGAAATGTTACGTTGTTAGATTTATCGCAAGGGGGATCTGACTCGAAGGTCTGCGTTCCGCGGAGTCGGAGGTCGCCAAATTGAATTATAACCTGTGTTGACGGAGTATATACGAGTAACTCCGTATCCTATCGAAGTACTTATAGTGATAGGTGAAAAAGAAGTGTGGCTTTCTGAATGTAGCACAAGGCGACTCAGGGAAGTAAAAGGGTCAAGCTTAAAATAAAACGCACTGGTACTAAATCGAATTTCGCAGTTCCCAGCCGTAAAGCAAATTGGTATTTCGATTTGTAGGGGGTTATTTTGGAAACATTTCAAATCCTTGGAAAGAAAATCTGATGAATCAGACGTATTTTTACTTGACAATAGTAAATTTAAATCTTAACAACCCACTAGTCATATATGAATGACTAGTGGGTTGCGACTTGAATCTTTACATGTGTAAAGATTTGTATATTTAGATATTTTGATGTTTAACAATTACGCAAAAACGGCTGAACGAATCTAAACGACTTTTGGGACGCATTATAGGTAGTTTTAATCCCGGCCTTACCGATTTTATCAATTAATGTTAAAAATAAACTATTTAGTACTGAACTCCATTACTAGATGGCCAAAAACATTATGAGGGCTTTTTTTAATCACTCACACATTTTTCATTTCTCTCTCGCCTAACTAAAGTCCACGTATACGACGTCGCAAACAGTAGCTAGCTACTATATTTCCAAGATTAAAATTAGGATTAAGACAAAATAATTCCGACATATTAGATAATATTAGGAACTGAGATAATGACACAACGATTGTGTCCGGAGTTTGTTTCGAACAATAGCAGGTCGCGACAACTAAACGAAATAGAGAGTTGTTTACATCCGCGTGGTGAACAAAACACAGTACCGTCCGTTAGTCGGTCATTGCACAACTGAGGGTTAACCTTAGGGTTCCCACTTGTTTGGCAGATAAATAGTATTTGTTTCAAAATGTTTTGTATACTATATTAAAAATTTTAAAATATTTTAATTACTGTAGTAATAACACGTTAACTTTTAAAGATTAAACTTAATTTATTGTTTCTTATAGGTTTCGTAGTTCAGTGACAAATGTCCATATTTTATTTTTCATTTATTAATTTTAGTGACAAAAATACAATGATTTTCATACTAATTATATTCACTTTTATATAAAGTCATAATTATTATAGAGTTTTTTGTCCGTGTGGTGACGGACTAAGAATACAAGTGTCACCACCCCATTCTTTCCCACGGGTGTCGTATGAGGCGACTAAGGGAAGTAAACAATTATCATCCATTGCATGACTGGTGGTAGGGCTAGGTACCAAGTGGGAGTACTCACTTGGTATCGGGCCCGAGCCGAGGTACCACCATCTCCCATGTGACCGGCCATGAAGCACATCGTTGCGTTTTGGCTGTAGCAGGAGATAGCCGTTTATTCTTTCATTTCATATCGGTGAAATGAAATGCTGAGCAGCGGCTTGACAATACTTTCGGTATAGTTGAGTCCATGAGCGACGGTTACCATTTACCATCAGATGGGCCGTGGCTCGTCTGCCACAACATGCAATAAAAAAAAAGTATCTTTTCAAAAAGATTTATTTTGCCAAGGATTTTATATGTATGTGGATTGAACGGAAACAATAACGCAGGATATAATGCTGTTTTTGTAGATAATTTGTTATAACCAACATAATGAAAATCATTGAGAATGTGGAGTTGGGGCAGAAAGCACAAAACAGTATTTTTTTCCAAAAAGAGATATAAGCCCTTTTGAGAAGCTATCCTTATTGAGTAAAATATTGTAGAGAATTTTTTATACTAAATATAATAAATACTTTTCACTATAATAATAATAATAATAATAACGATCGCTTAGTTGTACCTAGAGCTGGGACTGCCCTCATGTCAAAAAGTCTATTATGTATGGCACCCATAATTTATAATAAGATATCTAAGTGTATCAAAAAATCTGATAAATTTAAAGAAAATCTAAAACAAATATTAGTGGATAAATGTTATTATAGTATAAATGATTTTATTGATGACAAATGCCTTTTTTAAATTATTTTGATATCCTAATTTATACAATGTACATTTTTAATTAAGTATTTGACATCAAACAATTTAATATTATTTAATCTTAATTTATTATTATTGTAATGCTCGTAGTCATTTTTTATTTAATTATGTATCTGAATTAGCTAAATGTAATTACGTTATAAAACAAATATATTTTATAAAATTTTGTACGCCTAGTTAGGCAGAACATGTGGATATCGCAATGAAATAGAATAACATCAATGCATATTCTTGTATTATGTATTTTACTCATGTTTCGACAAATAAAGAATCTTATCTTATCTTATCTTTATCTTAGAATAATACCTATAGAACGGGCGACAACCCTAATTAACTGACTGTATAGCTGGAGCTGAATAGCCGTGTCAGATCATGTTTTGTAATGTTTCAATGATTACAATTTAAGATAAAAGACTTTTTTGTTGCATTAACCTTTCTTTTTCTGTGTGTACTTTTCTTGCAATGATCGTGACAGACGGAGACAGCTCAAAAACCTTTGCAGCATATTCTTTATTATATTGCCTATGGTAGCAGACGAACCAAGGACCAATGCTTATCAACTCAATTATACTAACAGCGTATTTTTCCTGTGTGATTTCTTGAGCTATTTTTGCATACCTAGAGATAATTAATGCATTTAGTGACGTACTTATATTATAGCGACACAATTCTGAGGTCCACGCAGACGAAGTTGCGAGCAACAGCTAGTACACACATAACCTCTAAAAATCTCGAAGAGTTGGAGGTGCGCGTCATATGAGGACCTAGGTCTGGGGATCAAACGTAATACCTATGTCTTTGCAGTCCTTGGTTTTATCACTAGACTATAACTGCACTATTCAAAGTAACTACCTTTTTAAAAAACTATAAATAAGCTCCATAATAATAGTACTCTACCTATCTCTTTTAGGCGACTACGTACATCCACATCCACATTTATTTCGCAAACTAGTTAAGAGCGGATGTGCAATCTAATAATTGCATATCTAGTCTAAACTAGAATGAAATAAATGTGTAAAACGTTATTATGAAATTTCATGCGTGGAATTACATAGATAACTCTTTATTGAAACCTTCAAAAGAACTAATTACAAATAGAAGAAATGGGTAAGTACACTGGGCTAGTATACATATTTTAACTGCCGTTAGGCTAACACTTGTTTCATGGCATGTTAACAATTAATATAAGCACGAACGTAACTATTATTAGTACTTATTACGTTTATAAAGCTAGTTATAAGTTCATTCAAGCGAACAACGGGTGAATGAATTTTTAAATGAGAAATTAACAAAGGTCAGTGAACTTTAGGTTTTTAATCCATTGTTGTCCCACTATAGGGCATGGGTCTCCTCTCAGGGTGAGAGGGATTTAGGCCGTAGTTCACCACCCAGGCCCAGTGAGGGTTGGCAGACCTCACAAACCGTCAAGAAAATCTCTCATGCATGCTGGTTTCCTCACGATGTTTTCCTTCACCGAGCAATAATAATTTGTAAACAAACAGACACAATTTAGATAAATCGTCGCACGACGTGTTTGGGCTGGGGATCGAACTCAACGCCACTGTTTTTACAATCCTTGGTTTTACCGCTAGGCCAATTATTTATTAACCTTTGCAATTCACACGTTAATTCTTCACATGTAAGTAAGCTTGGTCTCAGAATACTGAGATACTATTGGACTTCTACCAACATTCCGAGAGTATGCCGTGAAATTGGCTTTTCTGCCTTGGTTTGATTAAACTTTACTAAAAGAAGTTCACAAGCGTTCAGCGTTACTGATTTATGCTGGTTATTCTTAATATTTACTGAGGGCCTGATTAGCGATTTCACGCTTTTAACCATACTCTCGATCACTCTACATACCTGATACGTAGATCATTCTCAATTGTTAGCTTGCCTGCTATTAGTTGTTCCAAAAATTTGATCAATATTAAAATTATTGATATGGGCGGTGGTGAGGGTTTGGGGTGAAGTATGTTGCAAAAAATCCAGCCATCCGCGTAGTATAAAATAAAACCTAAAACCTTATCGCGGCCTCGTGTACCGGGTCTAACTGTCAAACTAAACTAACCTGGAACCCACTCAAACGCACAAATAATAATAGCTAATGAAAATAGTTTTGTTCTTAATAGTTAATGTACCAGTGAGCTTCTTGGATCTTAGCGCCTCGACTGCCAGGCACTCTCAATCTGCCATCAATATAGAAGGGAAATAAATACAATTTGAATGCGCAGATGGCATAAAAGGGCCGACCATCACGATTGTTGTAAGTTTTATATACACAAATAGATTATGCACTTTGGTGCCTGTCCTAGAAGATTTCGATTGTGTCCATTTCTAAAGTCCCAATGTCTTAAAAAAGTTTACGTAAAAATAAATCAATTTTGCCAGATACTTATGATGCAATGCAATCTCAAGCTTACAATTATCTATAATTGAGGCTTTACGACATCATCACAAGTCATAGATGGAATTAGTCAGCTACCGGATAATTAACTTATATTACGGGTCTATTAAATACTGGTTTTAGATAGTCTCAAGCGATAACAGAAGGCTGTTTCAAAGGCTTTATTTAGAGATGCTCATAGATAGGCATATAACTGGATTAATGTTTACAATTGTTGCTATATTGTGCAGTGTTAGCCTAGCGGTAAGACCAAGGACTGAAAACACAGTGGTATCCTGTTCGATCCCCAGTTCAAGCTCCAGATCTCGTACGGCACACACCTCTGACTATTCGAGATATTTCGATCGACTTTTTTGGTTTTTCACTGCTCGGTGAAGGAAAATATCATGAGGAAACCAGCATGCCTGAGAGACTTTGTGAAGTCTGCCAACAAGCCGTGGGCCAGCCTGGTGGACTATGGCAAAATCCCTCTCACCATGGGTAGAGAACCGTGGTCAATAGTGGGACAGAAAAATAGTTTAAGAAAACCGATCAATTTAATATTTTGCATACACATACTCTGCATCCTAGAAAAAACTTTTTATACCTACCGGAAAAAGGGACGGTTCATGTGTATAGTATGTATTTGATTGTTATCTATTGTATAATATATAAAAAGTCGCCGTCACAGCGTTTGTTCGCGATGAACTCCGAACTACTTATTCAAACTTATAGACTTTCAAAATGTGAGATTTGTTCCAACTTAAAAGACAGAATAGTTTTTTTTCGCGACTATATCTTTTTTTGATTGCAAAATAAAAAAACGCATTATGTGTGCCACAGTAACGCGTGGTCGGGTCTGCCAGTAGCGCTACCTACTTAAAGTATATAAACTACTCTAAGGCTACCTACAAAACATTTTATATTCTTGCACAAGATCTGTGTCTACGTGTTATCTTATCGCTGCAAACACCCTTATCATCTCGCTCGATCTAGGAACATTACTGTCATACTTTCTCCATCATTGACATCAGCTCGCGTGCAAATATGTGCATCTTGCATCACCGTCGTTAGAAAGTTATTATTATACCCTGTCTCCTTCCTTAAATTTGTGCCGAACTAATGAATGTTTCTTGTTTTCACCGACTCTTAAAGGGAGATTTTTGAATCCATCCATCCATCAGCCTTTCAACGTCCACTGCTGGACATAGGCCTCCCCAAAAGAACGCCACAACGAGCGGGTCCTGTGCTGTTTCGCTCATATGGGGGATAGTGCCGTAATCGCCACGCCTGGCAGGCGGGTTGGCGATCGCAGTGGGTGTTGTTAATACTCGAGGGAGTGCTGCTGCCCACTCTGGTATTCCCTCAGTCGGTCTTACGACTCCCATGGGTGGAGAAGGGGTGGGACAATTCTAAATCCGGCCCCACACGGCGATTTTTGAATATAATATTGATTCGAGCTCTAAATCAAAACCTGCACACTTGTCGGAGAAGGAAACCTGCGAGCCCAAGATTTTTTTCTAGATTGCTTGCAGTGTGTTCGCACTGGGCCAGCGTGGTAGACTACAGCCTAAATTTGCAAGATGGCAGAGCGGTTTAGATACTGGCCCTCCGCCTGAGCAGTTCGATTTCCAACTCTTTGTGTGATCGACATATGGTTGTTCTAAGTCTGCGTGTAATTGGTGTCCGTAAAATTGTATGTTTGTAAAGTAACCCCCCGATACAAGGATTATTCCTTAGTGCAGGGTGTTTTCTTTTCTTATATCATTCTGAGAGGAGACCTGAGGACCCATTAGACAGCAGGGCTGAGAAAAAAAATCGAACGATATGTAATCGCCACCAGAGCAACTAAATTAATAATTATTACTCGATAGTGGTTTACTAATCAACACTAGAAGCTGTTACATAGCTTAAATCTGCCTTTTTCTTTTTGTTAAGGCGAGAAAAAATGTACCTAACCGCACACCCCGTCGTTCGGGGCAACAAACAGGGTAGTATGGGGCCCTCACCCACTAAATAAACCCGCCGTGTGCCGTCTCTCCGCCTGTATCGGCGGACCACTGGAACTGTGTTACATTACTTCAGTGGAAGGTTAAATACTGCCTACGAACATAAATAAATTCCCGCCACAGACAAACGATTAAGGTTTGTTCGATGAGTCACGAGAAAGCTGCACATTCACTGGGATTACAGATTCAATCACGGTTTTTAATCGACGTGGGTTGCAGATGATAGTAGCTAATGACTCGACAACAGACAAGGTATAAAATGATAGGTATCTATACCAAAAATAATTTAGTAACTGAACTCCGGTCAGTATTAATAGAGGTCATATATTTATACCATAGACGGCGGAGACATAGTTAATTTGCTACCAGAGAGATATTGTGCTCTTAAAACCTCGTTTATTGAAGGTCATGTCTCAAGGGAAACCGCTACAGGAAGTTCATCCCAAAACTAGCAGGTGCGCGGCAGAATGCACGCTAAAAATCATACCGCTTCCAAGTGCTACGGACCATAGCGGGTGGTACAGCGATAAAATGGTGATACTGGTACCACACAATGGACAAGTACGCGCGCGAACACAGATGTAGGTATGCTTGTTCTATATTCTCTTATTCTGCAAACCCAGGCATACTGAAGCTTTTTATAGGTGCTACAAAGAGTTTTAGTTTTATTCATATACAAGTTTGTCAGGCAGAGCACTTACAAAAGTGGGGCGGTCGCAGGCTGAATATGGTTGTGTTAGCCCGTTGAAGGGATCTTTTGAGATAACTGAAGATATATGACGCTTAGGACAAATTAATGTTTTTATACTCTGAAGCTAAATAACGACGGATCGCAGTTATTAAACCTGTTTCGCGCCAATTTTACTTTACAAATACGGGCGCTACATCGATTTACGGTATATAGTTCGCATGAACACCATCTCAAGTGCGTTTTGGTTCTGTTCAATGTTTAAATATCACAATTAAATACGTAATACAATAAATATTTTATCATGGTTCGCCACACGTCATGACTTATTCTCACCGTTATTCCACCGAGGCCGTTTTCACAATAAATGACAATCAGTTATCTCTGTCTAGCCCTCTGAGAAACAGGCGTGAGTCTATGTATGTATTTTAACACCAGTACGAAACTTTACCAACACAAAAGAGTACAATAAATCATTGTGAAAAATAAGATTACCACCATAAATAATACTAGAGTGGAATCACGTTAACGTTATAAAACCTGCCAAAAAAAAAAAACACTAACTACTTAAAGCGGTACATCACTAAGCTCTAATTCCAAGAACATTAATGCACTTATTCGTCTCAAATGAAATTCCCATCGGCTTCCCCGAACAGTTGCATCAACACACCTGGCATTGTGCAACTACACTGGCATGCATTGGACAAAAACTTGGGCTTGGTACTC
Source organism: Leucoma salicis (assembly GCA_948253155.1). Classification (NCBI taxonomy): domain Eukaryota; kingdom Metazoa; phylum Arthropoda; class Insecta; order Lepidoptera; family Erebidae; genus Leucoma; species Leucoma salicis. The sequence continues at coordinate 1,259,379 of OX411809.1, forward strand.
GGTACAGGGCGTTGAACCCTTATTGTATAGATCGGCTCATAAACAATTCTCGATTGCTTTGAAAGCTTGGTAATGGAGTGATGAGGACAGAAATACGTTCATGTTAATGTATATTCTCCAGACAGACAACTTGAGACGTAACGCAGACGTTCACCGTATTCGGAGTAAGCAGATGTAAGACAAGATAAAACCTAATTCTGTAGTCTGACTTAATTTTTTTTTAATTTGACAGGATTACTTTGGTGAAAAAACAAAACATATTTGTGAGTAGGATTTGAACCATACTTACGAGTACCTACATAGTTACTTATCATCACGCCATCTCCCTTGCAGGGTAAGCAGAGAGAACCGAGCGCCAAAAAGCTCTACTCTTGCATACATCTCTCGCTTCCTCGACATTCATAGTTCTCTTCATACACGCTCGCCGGGTTCGGAGACTCCTGACTTCACCTTCCTTCAATACAAGACCGATTTGGTCTAGGTAGATTAGTCTCGGTCTCCCCCTGTACCTACATCTTCCCAGTTTCACATTTTAACCAATCGCTCGTCCGGCATTCTTTCCAGATGTCCGAACCATCGGAGCATTCCCTTGATTTGATGACCAAGGATCGAATCCTGCTCGCAGCTGGGTCTTGATTCTCCTGATGTCCGGCTATTTAATCCAGTACAACAACAGCTAATTTAATATTAAATTCCATTAGAAATAAGTATTAGAATCGTGTATTACAAAATGTTTCGTGACGCGAGCGGTCAGGTTTCCGCAATGGGTTGCTTTTTACGCAATTTCTTGTCGCATGAAAACAACATCATACTACCGGTTGTTTGGACTTTGTCTAGAACATTAGTGGTTTAAGCCTCTCGAAGTTTCTTCAAGCTATTGTTTTTTTGGCCCCATTAATTTATATAGGTATCCAATAAAAAAAAATAGACGTCGCGGGACGTCTACCAGATGTGAAAACGTCGAAATTATTTTGTCGAAATAAAATGATCATAACTTGACAAAGTACTCCTCGAGATGAATCAAACGAGTATAAACTCGATGGGGTTGCGCAATTTAATTGCAGTTTCGCATGGCCACCTTCCAGCTCTATCTTTAGACCCTGGATACCATCTAGAGACAAAGTACTCGTCAAGACGAATCAAATGATTCCAAACTCGGTAGGGTTGCACCATCTAATTACAGAGTTTCGCATGGCCACCTTCCAGCTCCATCATCAGATTAGCTTCATGTCATCATAATATTTCATTGTCACGCGATATACACATGCGTGTAAAATTTCAGCTCAATCGGAAACCAGGAAATGTGTCAAATTTAACTAGCAAAATTTGAACGGGACAAGTAAAATAAAAGCGTCGCCACGCTAACAGCCGATTTTAACCTCCCTCCGCATTAGATGTTTCACATCAAAAAATGGCGCTCATCTTCCTAGCCTCACCCCAGGCATTGTTGGGGTTTGGCTTCCAATCCGATCGGTTTTAGCTGATCCACTAGTAAGAGGTGATCCATTTCGAGGTTCCCTACTATTTTAAAGAAAAAAACAGAAAATTCAAATTTAATGGAGAATGTTTATTATCATTTGAAAAAACATTCTTTGGCATTTATTTTTTGAAGATTATGTCTATCAAATGTTGGCCGTTGCTACGTCGCAGATGGTTCATCCGTTGAGTCCAATTTTCGAAGACTCGTTCGAGCATTTCGACTGGTAACAACAAAGTAATGAGGCCCTTTTCTGGCTCAATGGGTATGTAAACAAACAAAATTGCCGCATTTGGGACGAAGAGCAACCTGAAGAGATTCAAGAACTGCCACTTCATCCAGAAAAAAACAACGGTTTGGTGTGGTTTGTGGGCCGGTGGAATCATCGGTCCATATTTCTTTAAAAATGATGCCGGTGCGAACGTAACCGTCAATGGCGACCGTTATCGTGCCATGATAACCGACTATTTGATGCCTGAAATTGAAGCTCGTGATCTCGGCGACATTTGGTTTCAGCAAGACGGCGCCACTTCCCACACATCGCATCAATCAATGGATTTATTGAGAGAACATTTCGGTGAGCACATAATTTCACGTTTTGGGACGGTCGATTGGCCACCGAGATCGTGTGATATCACACCGTTAGACTTTTTCCTGTGGGGATATGTAAAGTCTAAAGTTTATGCGGACAAACCCGCTTCGATTCAGGCCTTGGGAGGAAAACATCACGCGTGTCATTCGCCAGTTACCAGTCGAAATGCTTGAACGAGTCATCGAAAATTGGACTCAACGGATGGGCCATCTGCGACGTAGCAACGGCCAACATTTGATAGACATAATCTTCAAAAAATAAATGCCAAAAAATGTTCTTTCAAATGATAATAAACATTCTTCATTAAATTTGAATTTTCTGTTTTTTTTCTTTAAAAAAGTAGGGAACCTCGTAATGGATTACCTCTTATTTACACGGAGCAACTGCCCATCTAACCTCCACGACCAAACTGATACAGATATTTCACTTTGTGTTTAAGATATCCTTTTATCTAGCCTCCTTAGAACCAGAAGACCAGAGTTATACTTTTATTCACGCCTCTGACAACCTGCAACGTCAGGGTCTTATTTGACGCGGAATCCACTGCTTAGCGTGCTTTCGAAGAACGAGATCAGGTTACCACAAATAGGTATCACTTTTAGTCACCCATCTGATGTCGGCCGAGCGAAAGTTGCTTAATCTTGCAAACGTTTGCAAGCAAAGTAGTAGTAGTAAAAGGCAAGTATACAAATAGGCTACGACCGCAAAAACGCTCGGTATACCCTCGGTATAGAGGTTCGAAACTAACTATTCCAATGTTTGACGTCGAGCTTTTGACGCTGGACGCTTTTGATATCAGTTTGACGAAATACATAAAAAATCAAGGACCAATATCTTGTCATCGAAGTTATTGGAGTTTGAGACAGTCGGCGCCACGTGTTTATGCTTCATCAAGCGTCACGATATCTTCCTATATATCGCTATAAACCAATATATTAACAACTTAACACGAAACATTCCATTAGCCACGATTTTGCGTGGCAGTGGTCTCTCCAATAGGATATCCACTGCAATGCGGATGAAGTAATGACAGTTAATTACTTACATAGTATACCGCTTTCCTTCGTACCAAAGTAAATCGTAACGAGAGTCTTGACAGCGGCAATTATGGATAGTTAAATCTAATGAACACATACTTTAATTAAAGTTACTTAAATTCTCACTAAGAGCATTATTTTTTTTTGTAAGACTAATCACTGCTAAGTCTTTTAGATAATAACGAGCTTTCGCCGCTGACATAAGCTGGTTTTCGGGTTGAAGCGCGATAAAACTTATACCAGCTTTTAAGTCTAATCAAGATCTATGAAACAATAAGTCTTGCCTAAAATTTTTCGTAGTTTATGCGTGAAGTGGGATATTCTAAAAAAAATCAATGTATTTAAAGACCCCTAAAGCCTAATTATAGTCATTTGTTATCAATCTCAAATATTCTTATGTACAGAACACAGCTCTGGTACAGCTTCATAACAGTATTGATAGATAGTAAGCGAGTTAGAGCTGCTTCGCACAGCGGTAATCTACTAACTGACAGTTATTTTCGATATCACATTTTTCACTTTGTGTTTAATGTATAGTGCAAAGCATGTCAAATGCTAAAAATATATATAAATATTTATAGGGTTTGCGTCATTATTAGGTAAAAATCTTAATTGTAAAATTAAGTTTACCTGGTCGGTATAATGTATGAAAATACTTCCGACAGATGGCGCAGGCGTCACCCAAAGACGTTAAGTATGAATGTGTCATCGAAATTAGCAGTCAGGAGCAATTGTCACGGTGGCTGAATTGGCAAAGCATCTGGGCGGTATCCAGGAGATGCAGGTTCAAATCCTGCTCGTGACTGTTATTTTCGATTTCACATTTTTCACTTTGTGTTCAATGTATAGTGCAAAGCATGTCAAATAAAACGCAAAAGCATGTCAACTTTGTGTTTAATGTATAGTGCAAAGCATGCTAAAAATATATACATATAAATAAGGCTATTATATACACCCCATTTATAATACTTACTCGGCTAGAAAGGATTATTATTTTTCAGCTGTAGATATTAATGTTCACTTGGAACATATATTGTTGTTTTTATTTAAAGAACCTTGACATTCGCGAACTATTACACTACTTTCTTGGCATCAATGCCAAATAGTCTACCATTTGTCATGGCATGATGGCAAGGTCATACTGTTGGTGTTGGTGCCTAGTGCCTCATGTTAAATTTATTAGGGTTATGAAATCACCCGTGACCATGGATCCTGTAAAGTATTCGAACCGTCGTTTCATAATAACATTCGCATAAATATCAGTGGTATGACTTTTGGATATGGTGATGGTTGATATAAGTACCACTTACTGAAATTAAATTAAGAGAAAAGAGGTGAGAAACTAAAGATAAAAAATAATTATACATCAATTCCATTCCATATGAGCCGATTTAAGTAGCCTGCATCTAAATCCTGCCTGCGACTTTGATCAGATCGTCGGTCCACCTGGTAGGAGGAGGTCCTACACTGCGCCGTCTGATACGTGATCGCCTCTCGAGAACCTTTCTTCTCCAATGGCTGTCGGTTCATCGAGCGACGTAGCCACTTCAGCGTGCTGACTGGCTGGCCGATTAAGTATAATTACGATAGTCATGACTGAAGTAGGTAGATATTTCAAAACAAAAGACAACACAATTTTAACGTTTTCAAGCTAAGATGATTCGTGTCTCGTTTAAAGAAACCCACACAACAGGATATTTGTAAATAGTACAAAAAGTTTACAAGGAAATTGCTTAAACGCTTCCCGTTATAAAACTAGAAGACGTAAGTGCTTCCACATCAGAATGCGTCAGTTTTAATATGGCGTTATACGGTATAAAAATAATGCTTTAGATTTTAATTGAGACGAAAATAGTTCTATAGAGTTGTGCTATTTCTGTCTGCTGTTCCAAATATATTATTTTATTTGGAAAAAAAATATGACTAACGGTTACATAGGTACTTTAATCGCGCGATGAGGACGTCAGCAAAAAAACTACCTATCTCGATTAAATTTCACTCTCAAACACAATCCAGTTGACATATTAATTTGACAAGGTCACCTGTCACAAACCTTGAATATATTCCTGATAAAAACTAAACATAATGAAAGGAAAAGTAAATAATCGTGTGACCTTGTCATTATAGTAGGTACCTATAATATTTATGAATGTCGCGGAATTAATTTAATGAATAGTCACTAGTTAGCATTCTACATTCGTATCGTACCTACCTTTTTTTTTGTTTAGGAGGGAAAAAATGTACCTAACCGCACATCCCGTCGTTCGGGGCAACGAACAGGGTGGTGTGGGGCCCTCACCCACTAAAGAAACCCGCCTTGTGCCGTCTCTCCGCCTTCATTGGCGGGGAACTATGTTACATTCCTTCGGTGGTCCGCCGGCGGCTTACCCTTTCGGGTACCCTCTACTGAGCGACGCACCCACACACGGAGCATCGTACCTTCGCGGGAGGCCTTCCGGGCGGCGGACCTTCCCCGGTCCATCCACCCGCAGCCTCAGCTAGGGCGGCATTAGGCGCAAATACTCACGCCTGCGCCGCCCCAGTCGCTGGCGGCGGTTCGGGTCTGCAGAAGGATCAGCCTCCCTGGCCCTCTCCGCCGCTTCCTTCCACGAGATGACCTCGTCGCAGAAGGCAGCGACCGCGGCCCAATTCCTGTCGCTGCCAAGCATCGCTCTAACGACGCTCGGCAGCGAGAGGTCCCCCCCTATTGCCGCGACGAGTTCACGGCGCTGCCCGCCCCAAGCCGGGCACGACTCGAGCGTGTGCTGCACCGTGTCCTCGTCGCAGCCATAATGGTGAGAGCCCGGAGTCGCTTCCCTCCTTGCAACTATGTGCAGATATCTGCCGAAGCAACCGTGCCCCGACAGCACCTGTACCAGTCGGAAGGTAAGGACTCCGTGCCGTCGCCCCGCCCACTCCTCCAGCACAGGCTGGAGCGCCCCTACGGTCCAGAGACCGGCCCGGGGCGCTTCCAGCCGTGTCCACCATCTGGCCATGGCAGCTCGGCGGGCATCGCCCTGCCACCTGGCCACCTCCCTGGGTGGGGGACGACCACCCACCTCTCGCTCTTGCGACGCCCGCCAATACACTTCGGCGAGCACCTCCGCCTCCAAGTCCCACGGAGGGGTTCCGGCCAACGCGCAGGCCGCTTCCGTCGACACCGTGCGGTATCCGCGTATGAGCCTGGACGCGACAACTCTTTGTGGTCCACAGAAGCTCTTCTGTACACAGTGTGTACAGAAGAGCTTCTGTGGAGCCCTGTGTTACAGGGCTCCCTGTTCGGCCCGTCCGGGCACTCCGCCCACACAGGTGCAGTACAGCGCCATCGACCGGACTACCCCCGCATAAAGCCGTCGGCACGCATAAGGGCGGACGCTGCGGCGTCGAGCCTCGGGGAGTATCGTACCTACCTACCGTAATATTAATTACGGTAACTAATATAAACCTATTATGTACTATTATAAAGCTGCATCAGAGCTATGTCTGTACATTTAAGGTTATTAGAGAAAAAAAAATACTGTATTAGGCTATATAATAGGTAAAATATAAAACGATTTTTTTAAAATTTTGCAGTTATACTTCTTTAGGCGCGTTAGGGAAAAATTATGAGACTAAATTTTTACGATGCGCGCGCACACCGTCACGTAAAACCGACACCCTGAAGTTAGCTATACCTACTTATTAAACACAAAGTGAAAAATGTGAAATCGAAAATAACAGTCAGGAGCAGGATTTGAACCTGCATCTTCTGGATACCGTCCAGGTGCTTTGTCAATTCAGCCATCCTGACAATTACTCCTGACTGCTAATTTCGATAACACATCACACTTATCGTCTTTGGGTACCTACTTAGTCAACATTTTAGTTTTTTTTGTGATATTTAAATAAACTTGATTTAACTAGATAATGCGTTATAATAAAACTTTCAATGTTAAAATGCCTTTTTTCTATTGTTAGTGTCGTCTTTTCTACAAACGTAGAATAAGGCGAAAGATAAAATTTTTATTTATTTTTTATCTTGTTACGTCGAAGAAATATAACTTGTAACGCCTGTGCATAAGTACACACACACACACATTTTTTTTGTCTTTCTATCTGTTTGTTCGTTCGCGCATCACGCAAAAACTACTGAACGGATTTGGATGCAACTTTTTTTATTTGATTGCTCTTGATTAGACTTAAAAACTGGTAAACATTTTATCCCACTACTATACTATAGGGTTATAAATTAATTGTATTTTTACCTACTTCATTAGGATTCTTAATTAGGGATGGGCCGAAGTTCGTTTTACATTCGGTTTAACCGAATTTCGGTGGCTTGAACCGAACTTCGGCATTCGGGCGAAGTTCGGTTTTAAATGCCGAACATTCGGTATAAGAAAAAGGTAAGGTTTATACTAAAATTTAGAGAAATCATATCTGTCATAGCTGCAAAATAAGTCACATATACCACTACTCGAAAGTCGTTTAAGCATGGTCAGTTGTTTGTTAAACTATAATTATTATAGATAAATTAAAATGTATAAATGAATTAGTTTTTTTCACAATCCAGGAGAGTCTATGAATCAATACACCCAATAATTTGAAATAAGGTGTCACTTACAATTACTGTTTTTTATTGCTTTACGACGTTGTCTTTCATAAAAAATACACACAGAATATGACTTGTTACTCCCGAGAAAGCACATACGGAAGTTCGGCAGAATTTTGTATATTTACCGAATGTTCGGCCGAAGTTCGTATTCGGTTAAAATCACATTCGGCCCATCTCTAAAAATAATATTAAATAACTATAATAAGTACATAATGGTACCACCATCCCTGACTTCTTCTATTTCACAATACATTATATTTTAAACCGAATTCCAAAAGGTATCCAATTTTTCTCATTGCCGTATAGCATTTATAAGTTTATATTTATATATATTTTTAGCATTTGACATACTTAGCACTATACATTAAACAGAAAGTGAAAAATGTGAAATCGAAAATAACAGTCACGAGCAGGATTTGAACCTGCATCTCCTGGATACCGTCCAGATGCCTTGCCAATTCAGCCATCGTGACAATTGCTCCTGACTGCTAATTTCGATAACACATTCATACTTAACGTCTTTGGGTGACGCCTGCGCCATCTGTCGGAAGTATTTCCATACATTATACCGACCAGGTAAACTTAATTTTACAATTAAGATTTTTACCTAATATCTCCCAGCATCTCCTGCTCGTGACTGTTATTTTCAATTACACATTTTTCACTTTGTAATTTATAAGTTTCTTTGATAGCTCGTAAGTATTAAACTAATCTGAATATTATGGCACTAGATACAAGCAACACTCCTGTAAATTTCCTATTTTAATACATTTTGGTTTTATAAACTAACATAGAATAATTAAGTATAGCACATTTCAATGGGTATTCCCTATATAGAGTTCAGTATACCTCACACCCTTTTAAACTAAGCCCACACGGCCGGTCAATAACGCGCCAGACAGACTTTCATTCTGATATGTACACAACTGCATACTAGTTTACATAAATGACCAGCAGGTGTGTAGGTCTTAATAGGCATTCTACATTATTCAGAACATACAAGCCGTTATGGCTTTTAAATGTAACGGATAAATATTATATTTTTACAACCTACCATCAATAATCTTAAGTCAATATTAGAGACCTATAGTGGCGAGAAAAATAAAATAAACGGCATTTAGGCTATAGTTCACCACCCTGGGGCAGTGCAGCCAAGAGCACGCAAGACAATCAATCATCAAATCAAGTATGCAGATATTTTCAACATCCATTAGTTCCATTACCACATATAGATTGTCTATTATACGCTTTTGTCTTAGAGATTGAGATTCATGTCTTTTTCTGGCAGACAAAGATATACACGTCCATAGAGCAACGCGGACCCCCGGCGAACCGGAGCGCGTTGCTCTATGTACACGCCCAAACAAATACGATGTCTTTTGTTCTTATTGACTACAACGCATTACCTAAAGATGTCGACATACGCTTCCTCCCTTGGTTGTCGTCGAACCCCCTATGAGGGCCGCGCTTGTCACTTTGAAAAGCGATGTTTTACTTAACTGTACTATAATAGTAGTAACTATAGTGTAGTGTATCCTAACTATTATAAAGCTGTAACAGAGCTGCGTCTGTACATTTAAGATATTTGAGAAAAAAATACTGTATTAGACTGAACACACACATATTTCTTTTAGATTTTTTGTCTGTTTGTTCGTTCGGGCACGTAAAAACTACTGAACGGATTTTGATGCAACTTTTTTATTTGATAGCTCTTGATTAGACTTAAAAACTGGTAAGTATATTATGCCGCTAGTTTATCGGGAACCTGAGATATAACCTAAAAGCTAGCTTTGGACTGCGGCGGAGCCGCGGGCAAAGGCTAGTCTAGAAATAAAACAGCTGAAGAAGTATATTTTTGGTCGTTTGTTGAACGCGATCTCTGGATACATCCAATAAATTAGAAGTTAATTTACATTCCATAGCTCAATTATCAAGGAAAATTAATGTCTACCCAACAACAAGCTTCAATCTTTAGGAAGGGACTGGCGAGTATTGTACACGTCTAGTAAGTACATAATTATTTATCTTCATTGATCCGTCATCGTTCAGCGTAAAATGCAGCGGGTGAACTTGATATTTCTTTTGCGATAGCGTTTTCTGATTTCAATTGATTGACATTTTAAATGCCTCATGGAAGAAAACCTTCCCTGTTGTATTTGACTCTGGCTCATCAAGTATCGATCTTCACGTATATTTTATACCACTTAATAGGTATATAACTTCGCATATACATGACGGGGTATATTAAATTTGTAAATACCTAGTCAATAGCTAGTAAGGTAGGTTAAACTTTCAGTAGGTATTTATAATTAGGAGACGTTATTTAAGTAAATCACGGACAAAAAGTCCATTCCTATTTGACAACGAACCGAACGATCCACTGCGATGGGTTTTACACTGCAGCTCTGCTACTTTTCTCTATTGCGGTGTAAGCTAATAGCTGGTGATTATTTTATCCAATATTTATTGAATAACACTCTGTTTTAATTTCTAATCAAACCTTATTCTAAACGACGCAGTCGCGGGATGCGGGCTAAAGCTAATAGTAAATAAGTGTACCAAGGAATATATTTATTTAAATACGTTATATGCAAACAAGGAAACAAAGAAAAACACAAATACTGATGTAACATAATCTACTGAACAACCTTGTCTCGTGGAGGACAACTTCTATTTGTCAAACAAAGACGTGAGGTCAGGTGTAATACGATCACTTTACATGTAGCAGTACAGGGGGAATCCCCGTTTAAAAGTAACGCTTTGTTACCCTTTAAGTCCCTTTGTTTGAAAGTGGGAATAATATCTTCTGATATTTACGCAATATTATACAGCCATGGCTGGAAACTGTTGAACTCTACCTGAGTTTAGAAAATAAAGTTAACGAAATCCCGTAAAAGTAGTTTTATCTCATAATGAAAGTGGTAATGACGGCGTATTTAGTTGAGATTAAAATAATTCAGTACTTAAATATCAGTAAATGTATTTATTAAATCTTACAAAGATGGTAATCAATTTGTCCGTGCATTCATTTTGACTGACATAACACCTACTAGAATAAATTATTGTGAATAGAGAAAACTGGACGGGATTCGAATCCACTTTTCATGGAATACCGCTTTATACTTCCTTGCTCAGCTACCGCAGATAAGACCCGCAATACCTAATTAATTTCTATATTAGATAGAGCCTTTTTATTGTCTATAATGAGACACTCCTGTCAACTATAGAATGTACTCTTATACATACATAATTATCTACATGTTTCCGAACGAGCAAACCTAATTAAACATCCTTATTAATAAATAGGAAAGTGAGTTTGTTTGTTGCGCTTGAACTCCTTAACTATTAAACCAATCATCATGAGATCAACATCAACAATCATTTGAATACATAGAGTTATAGTCTGCAATCCAGAAAAGGAAATAGACTACGTTTAACCCGGGTATATGGATGGAATATGTACGATAGCTATTTTAGCGTAGAGATAATTAATGTTTAGTTTTTATATTCTGAATTCTACACGGACGAAGTCGTCGAATTTGTTATTTTTTAATTTCAATTTTCATCCAGGTAATACAACCCACTCTAACCGTTATACCTACCACATTATACTTTATCTATTCAATTAACTTGAGTTGGCCATAAATACATGTGAATTCATTACTAAGGTCAAATGAAGCGAGGTTAAAAATAACTCGTTATGTTATCGCTTGAGATGCGGTTTTTATCGTGGTTATGTAAGATCAACATTATAAATACGTCGCACTTATAGCTGCTGATGAACAGTAATAGCCTAGGTGTCATATCAATCACTACCAATACAAAGGTATCCAGTTCAAATCCTAAGGGTTAAACACGAATCTCCAATGTTTTTGAAGAGAACACTGCACTAGAAAATAATTACTGTATCACAGAAGACTAAAACGTTAAATTAACGGACAGAACGCAATACACCAACACCCAGAAAATCTATTTGTGGATAACTGGAATGGATGATAACTGAAATGGATGGAAATCGAGCCCACAACACTGGGCACTAGAGAGCAGGATATAAACCAATGCCCACTATGTTTAAGTTATGTGCATATTTGATTGCAAACTATATTGCTTCCCAGAAAACTGCATAAGTAAACCTGCTTTTCTGGAGTTTTTTGATGCGTCTGCCAACCCTCATTAGACCAACGTGGTGGACCACGAACCACTTTCATTCAGAGGAATGAAATTCTATAGGAAAGTAAAGAAGTACTTTCTAATTCTAACTTACTTCACGATAGAAGAGCTGACTGCTATTACTGCACTCTTATCAATATCTCTGTCATTATTCGCAAAGAAAAGTTTGCTAAAGAAAAATATACCCAACATAGAAATGCTAACCTAGATATTTACACTAACTATTACAAAAATACCCAAAGCCTCAGTAAACACAGTTCACATAAACCTGTCACATAACCGACAGTGCAAGTTGCATACGAGAACAACCTCCTTACTAAATCAGGTCAATAACAAACACATAATGTTAGCTATCAGATGTATGAGATCATACTGTGCTCCACTAAATTTACTTCTATTGCACGAGACGGGCTGCAGTGCACCTAATGATGAAAGGCTGTTCATGGACTCAGCAGTACCAAGAGCACTAACAAGCTGCCAACTATAGAGGTATCCAACTGCGATTAAGACTGGCTACCTTCCTCTATACAATGGATATTTTTTCTCGTTTTTTATATTACGCGGATCTCAAGTAAGCATACATTCTGCCTGATAGTAAACAGTTACTGAAGGCTATAATAGACGCTAGTAACAACAGAGGCATAACTCGCGCTTAACTAAAGGGGTAGAGTCTTGCTTCTTCCAGCATAATGCCGTCTCGACCGGGGCAGTACCTACCACCCAATAACCAACAGTACCTAGTGCCAACCACTACCACTGCTTTCTTGTATTATTTAGGTAGATCGATTAAAAAATTTGCGTCGTCAAATTTTAAACAGATTTATATAGTATCGCCAATTTGCTAACAAGGTGGAACAAGTTTATAAAAAAATATATTTAAGGACTGCCTTGGTGGTGCAGCGGTAGAGTGAGCGACTGCTGATCATGAGGTCTCGGGTTCGATCCCCGGGTCGGGCGGTGCTAATAAGATTTTTCGTATAAAAGAAAAATTCTCAGTAACAGCCCGGAGTTTGGAAATGTGCCCGGTAGACGGCAATAGGCTCGCCCCCTATTACGTGGGACTTAAACATTGTTGGCGAACCGTGGGGGTGTAATACGAGGTGTATGCCTACCCCTTCGGGAATACAGGCGTGATCCTATATTTTTTTTTATATTTAAGTAATATTATTTAATATTAACAGGCGTGATTGTGCAACTGTTTTGTTGGTTATGCCTTCACACAGTAACTAGTGAAGTGATCATGACATTTTGCATGTGGTCTGTAAGACCTACATATTAATCGTAGTCCAGAAAAGGCTTTTTATTTCGGAAAAAATGGACGGTGCCTGTGCAAAGTCCACGAACTCATGGGTAGACGATTATAATGGATGTTAGTTAAATTTAAAAAAACTTAAGTACTTTAAAAATCTGCCGTCATTATTGCCAAAATCGTAAACCATAAATAGAGTTAAATTACCTGTTATACGAAGACGAGTCACTCATAAGAGGATTACAATAAATCGGTTTAGCGTTTGTTTACTCAAAGCACAAGCCGTCAAGTATTTGCATACAAATATATCTATGACGCACACATGTACGTAATAGACAGACTTGTACTTTGAAAACTTATAGAATATTCTAGAAAACTCTTTACATTGGAAAAGATAGTTTGTATCAATTAGGTTAGCTGATCGTCAATATTTCCAATATAGTACCACTAGTATTTACTCCTGTTGATCTGCACGACCTAACCACTAACACTACTAAACGTACCTACTTCCTGTAAGCACAGCACGAAACCGCCTTCCTAGAGACAAAGACGACGAACTGCCACTTGTCATACGACACTTCCACTGCCCAGATCTCTCTACCTCGTTCCCACGTACGAGACGTGACGGGTGGCGAACCTCGTCACCTTCATTCCCAGGCGATCAGGGCAATATATTATTTGCTTCCCACCCGCTGAAAGAATGAACTGGCGACACCTGTTTTCTTAGTCCGTCATCAGACCCAATGTGCACAGTGCACACATTAAATTTATTTGTAATCGCTCTTGTGTGTAAATATGATTGCAATATATTGATATAGCAACACTACAAACAGTAATACTAGCTATTTTTAAGCTGACGTACCCGTAATGTACGTAGTAAAATTATATTTGTTAAAATATAAATTAAAATATGCGTTCATGTAACCTTGAAATCTTTTTCTTTTTTCTTTGTTTGCTAAAGAAAAATATACCCAACATAGAAATGCTAACCTAGATATTTACACTAACTATTACAAAAATACCCAAAGCCTCAGTAAACACAGTTCACATAAACCTGTCACATAACCGACAGTGCAAGTTGCATACGAGAACAACCTCCTTACTAAATCAGGTCAATAACAAACACATAATGTTAGCTATCAGATGTATGAGATCATACTGTGCTCCACTAAATTTACTTCTATTGCACGAGACGGGCTGCAGTGCACCTAATGATGAAAGGCTGTTCATGGACTCAGCAGTACCAAGAGCACTAACAAGCTGCCAACTATAGAGGTATCCAACTGCGATTAAGACTGGCTACCTTCCTCTATACAATGGATATTTTTTCTCGTTTTTTATATTACGCGGATCTCAAGTAAGCATACATTCTGCCTGATAGTAAACAGTTACTGAAGGCTATAATAGACGCTAGTAACAACAGAGGCATAACTCGCGCTTAACTAAAGGGGTAGAGTCTTGCTTCTTCCAGCATAATGCCGTCTCGACCGGGGCAGTACCTACCACCCAATAACCAACAGTACCTAGTGCCAACCACTACCACTGCTTTCTTGTATTATTTAGGTAGATCGATTAAAAAATTTGCGTCGTCAAATTTTAAACAGATTTATATAGTATCGCCAATTTGCTAACAAGGTGGAACAAGTTTATAAAAAAATATATTTAAGGACTGCCTTGGTGGTGCAGCGGTAGAGTGAGCGACTGCTGATCATGAGGTCTCGGGTTCGATCCCCGGGTCGGGCGGTGCTAATAAGATTTTTCGTATAAAAGAAAAATTCTCAGTAACAGCCCGGAGTTTGGAAATGTGCCCGGTAGACGGCAATAGGCTCGCCCCCTATTACGTGGGACTTAAACATTGTTGGCGAACCGTGGGGGTGTAATACGAGGTGTATGCCTACCCCTTCGGGAATACAGGCGTGATCCTATATTTTTTTTTATATTTAAGTAATATTATTTAATATTAACAGGCGTGATTGTGCAACTGTTTTGTTGGTTATGCCTTCACACAGTAACTAGTGAAGTGATCATGACATTTTGCATGTGGTCTGTAAGACCTACATATTAATCGTAGTCCAGAAAAGGCTTTTTATTTCGGAAAAAATGGACGGTGCCTGTGCAAAGTCCACGAACTCATGGGTAGACGATTATAATGGATGTTAGTTAAATTTAAAAAAACTTAAGTACTTTAAAAATCTGCCGTCATTATTGCCAAAATCGTAAACCATAAATAGAGTTAAATTACCTGTTATACGAAGACGAGTCACTCATAAGAGGATTACAATAAATCGGTTTAGCGTTTGTTTACTCAAAGCACAAGCCGTCAAGTATTTGCATACAAATATATCTATGACGCACACATGTACGTAATAGACAGACTTGTACTTTGAAAACTTATAGAATATTCTAGAAAACTCTTTACATTGGAAAAGATAGTTTGTATCAATTAGGTTAGCTGATCGTCAATATTTCCAATATAGTACCACTAGTATTTACTCCTGTTGATCTGCACGACCTAACCACTAACACTACTAAACGTACCTACTTCCTGTAAGCACAGCACGAAACCGCCTTCCTAGAGACAAAGACGACGAACTGCCACTTGTCATACGACACTTCCACTGCCCAGATCTCTCTACCTCGTTCCCACGTACGAGACGTGACGGGTGGCGAACCTCGTCACCTTCATTCCCAGGCGATCAGGGCAATATATTATTTGCTTCCCACCCGCTGAAAGAATGAACTGGCGACACCTGTTTTCTTAGTCCGTCATCAGACCCAATGTGCACAGTGCACACATTAAATTTATTTGTAATCGCTCTTGTGTGTAAATATGATTGCAATATATTGATATAGCAACACTACAAACAGTAATACTAGCTATTTTTAAGCTGACGTACCCGTAATGTACGTAGTAAAATTATATTTGTTAAAATATAAATTAAAATATGCGTTCATGTAACCTTGAAATCTTATTTACTCTAATGTAGTAGTATACATATATGCATACACTATATAATGTATTATTTGAACATAAAAATACAGAACTTCATCCTATAAATTTTTGGTGGCAGATGAGCAAACCGCATTATAGTAAGCGGTAACCACCGCTCATGGAGTTTGAAAACACCAGGGGCACAGCCAAGGCTATCGTGATGAAAGAGGTCTTCTCAAATAGAAATTAGCGCTGCAAACGAGCCGTCTTTGGCGAGATCGTTTCCAGGTGGTATGCATGAACCCTACTACACGTCGTGGTTTGGTGGTAAGAAGATAATATTGGTATCACTTTAAACGGTCCCTCAAAGCACTCCATTGAAGAGTCTTCAGAGCACACAAACAGACCTAGTCTCTCCACCTCTCCGCTGGAAACGACTTTGTAGGGAGTCAAGTGGGACCACCTAAGGAATTTAACTTACTCGTAGTTCCAGTGGCCCGCAAATAAAGGCGGAGAGACGGCACACGGCGGGTTTCTTTAGTGGGTGAAGGCCCCACACTACCCTGTTCGTTGCCCCGAATGACGGGGTGTGCGGTTAGGAACACTTTTTCCCGCCTTAAAAAAAAGTGAGTCAAGTGGGTCGAGTTGGTATCTTAATTAAACTATCCAGAGATATGGACTTCGCTGCGTCGGTGACAAATACCACTTGGCTCTGCTCAAAACGCTCAGTTTTTTCTCGCCAATCTGGCTTTATTAACCATCCGTTAAATTCAATATTGTAACAATATTCTTAGTATTGCGAAGTCTATAAGCGGCGGTTACCACTTACCATCAGGTGGACCGTGGCTCGTCTGCCACCAATTAATTAATATCTTTTTAATTGTAAGTGATGTTCAAACACCACCATCTAGGCGGGCAAGTCATAAAATATACTAGGTACTAAATTGCTAATCTTGAAATTTTACAAGATACAAATTTGTAAACGTGGGAAAAGAGACATCTGCGTGAAGATTTTCCACTTTTTCAAATTTGTTTCAGGCATGTCAAATGCTAAGGTAATTAAAAAATTACAAAATAAAATATGTTATTTGCCTACTATAATCTTTATAGTACCAAATTTTATCCAAATCAGTTCAGTCGTTTATAAGTCAATAACTAAAAACATCATAACACACAAATATGAAAATATTCAAATATATCATTGGTATATACATACATAAGTAGGTATATTATAATACAGATACAAAATTCTGCCCGCGACTTCTTCCGCGTGAACTAAATAGTCACACTAAACAGTCATATTAATAATATTAGTTAGAACAACCTAATTCGTATCGATGCAAAGCAAAACATACTAAACGAAAACTCCGTCCATATTTAAAGCGTCTAGACTTGCACCCAGACGTGCTCTGAAAGAGGGGCTAACTGTAAACCAGAGGAGTATATTTAGATGGATTCTCGCTTTCTGAATAAAAGATGTAGATGCAACTAAAATCAGTATTTGATTTTAGTTACATTTACATCTGCATCTTACTGTATTACCTTTCTATATACAGCATTTCTGACTAAAGACGTGGCACTCGTAGAAACCAAGTAAGAACAACCGCAGCCTGCTGATAAATTCCAACAGGAGTGTATACCTATACGATGCTACCCTCATACCGAACAAAACGTATTCTAAAGCTTATCAGTTCATGTTAAAAACATCATAATCAGGAGGTCTACTCTAATTCAGACCTCCAGAGCGGTGATTGTTAAAAGCTAAGGAAAAGATCGATATAATTATCAAATAGTAGCATAGTCTAGTGGTAAAATTTAGGAGAGTAAAGACAGTGGTATCGTGTTTGATCCCAAATCTAAGGTCCAGACCTCGTACGGCACACAGCTGTAAATATTTGAGATTTTTGGAAATAATGTGTGTATTATATATATACACAAGATGTGTTAAGCCGATGGAGTGAATATTTTGGAGATATGTATGCGGATGTTCAGGGTGATGCTGGTGCCACATGTGGTCTAACAGATCAGCATTCGGTACCGGCATCCTCTGATGACATTAGCATGGATGAAGTTGAATGGGCGATTAGAAGTTTGAAAAATGGTAAGGCAGCGGGTATTGATATGGTGTCTGCCGAAATGATCAAGCTTGGAGGCTCATGTGTCTGGGAATCCTTCCTGATGCTTCTCAATTTATGTTGGAGCTCAGGAATGGTTCCCAAGGACTGGAGAAGGACAGTCATCGTACTCTTGTTTAAAAACAAGGGTTCACGTTATGACTGTGCAAACTACAGAGCCATAAGCTTGATCAGTTTGGCAGCCAAAGTGTATGGTAAGATTATTGAAAGGAGAATAAGGATGGTGTCTGATGAATTTTTGTGTGAGGCACAAGGAGGTTTTAGGTGTGGAAGAGGATGCATGGATCAAGTGTTTTCTCTGCGCAGCATTGTGGAGAAGCATCTGGCTGTAGGCCGGTTCTGCAGTTTTGTGGATTTGGAGAAAGCATTTGACACTGTTGTACGAAAGGAACTTTGGGACATTTTGCCGGAGTATAGTATTAACGGTAGACTGCTACAAGCGGTGCAGTCCAACTACATGGACTGCAGAGCTTGTGTGCGGCTGGATGATGGAATGTCACCCTGGTTTGATGTCAATATCGGCGTTAAACAGGGCTGCGTTCTATCAGCCAGACTGTTCATCATATATCTGGATAAATGTCTACAAAGGTTGAATGAAATGAATGTGGGAGTTCAGATGGGCGACTCAGTGGTTAACTCTCTGCTATATGCAGACGATGCGGTCCTATTAGCGCAGTCTGCGACTGACCTGCAAACACTAGTCAACGTAATGGCAGAAGATTGTAAGAAAAGGGGCCTACGTGTGAATGTGAGCAAAACCAAAATAATGGTTTTTGAAAGATAAGAAGCCAGAACATGAATGAACGGAACATTGGGACAGCTTCTCGGCTGCCACCACCTCAGCCAGAAGGCACGTGTGCTTTGCACACAACGCAGTGCTTGCCCCAACGTTATTATATGGAAGGGAGAGTTGGGTATGAAAAAAGGAGCATAAGAGTAAAATCAATGCGGTCGAAATGCGATCTCTGCGGAGAATCTGTGGAGTGAGGCTGACTGACCGCATTCGTAACAACGACGTAAGAGAGCGAGTAGGTATGAAAGAGAGTATTGGTGTAAAGATGCGAAAGGGAATGCTCCGAAGGTTCGGACATGTGGAAAAAATGCCGGACGAGCGAATGGTTAAGATATACAATGCGAAAGTGGAAGGATGTAGGTACAGGGGGAGACCGAGACTCACCTACCTAGACCAGGTCGGTCATGTATTGAAGGAAGGTGAAGTCAGGAGTCTCCAAAACCAACGAGCGTGTATGAAGGGAGTTATGAATATTGAGGAAGCGAGAGATGTATGCAAGAATAGAGCCTCTTGGCACTCTGTTCTCTCTGCCTACCCCGCAAGGGAAATGGCGTGATGATAAGTTAGTTAAGTTAGTTATGTGTGTATTTGTTTGCAATTTATCAATGCTCGGTTAAGGACGAAAGATTGTGACGAAACCTGCATGCCTGAGAGATTTTCTTTACGGCTTGTGAAGTCTGCCAACCCGCACTGGGCCAGCCTGTGGTGCACTATGGCCTAAACCTCTCACGGTGAGAGAAGACGTGCCCAATAGTGGGACAGAAAAAGGTTGACAAAAAGGATAGTAAATCTTAGCCATTATTACGGAAAAAACTATGTAAGTATTTATTTCTAATATTTACCGTAGAATATATCAGTGACATTATGATATCGATTTATAAGTAAATGTCATCATAGTTATCAATGATAATCATTATAATCATCAACGAACTTTGCTATCATAAAGTATTTCTTCCGTTAAATGTCGCAATGTACTGTTGGCACCGACGCCTGCGAGTCGACCCACTTTCATCCAGCAAACAGATGGGTCTTTTAATTGTGCAATCAAGATGACATCGCTCGCTCTTTGTCTTTCAGATATTATTACAAACTAGATGTGGGTACCTAACGGTTTCACCCGCATTATCGTTACTGCTCACGTAGCACGCATAGTATGAGTAATTATAGCCTATGTTACTTTTGGATAATGTGGCCTTCTAATGGAGAAACAATTTCTAAAATAGGTTCAGTAGTTTCAGAGTTTATTTAATCTTACAAAATCCTAAACCACATTATGGGTTGAATTTACAGAAATTTCTTAGCGGACATCTACTTCATATTATAACGATGGATATTTTAAGTTTGTATCAATTATTATACTTCCTGAGAATTCGCGGTTAATCAGTGAGTGGTATTTCGCTAACTTCCATCCGCGATTACATCTGCGTGGTATCCAAAATTAAATCAATTAAGTTGTTTACGCGCTTCCCAGAAGTCCTCATTATGATAAAAATAAAAAAATAAAAATGTGTTTAGATTTTTTATAGTGCTACATTTGATTTTGTATACTGCCTACTCCTCTAGGAAACATCTATCTAATTTTTTCGAGATAAAAATATCGTATATATGTCAATCCAGAGGGTAATTTATCTGTCTTCCCAATCTTAAGTATTATAGGTATCTATCTATACTATTATAAAGCTGTAACTAACTATGTCTGTACATTTACGATATATGAGAAAAAAATACTGTTATAGGCTATATTTAGGCGTGTCTAAACAAAAAAACATTTTTTTTTAATTTTTGTCTGTTTGTTCGCGCCTCACGCATAAACTATTGAACAGATTTTGATGCAACTTTTTTATTTGATAGCTCTTGGACAGACTTAAAAACCGGTATACATTTTATTCGCTACTATATCGGAACCTGAGATATAAACCTAAAAAAACAGCTTTTGGCAGCGGCGGATCCGCGGGCAAAGGCTAGTTATAGATATATCTGTTACACATGATTCGTTGATTTATAATAACGATATTCCATGTCGAGTATTGTGGGCTGGATTCCTTGTTCCGATTTAGAGTGTATTTTTTATAAAGGATACTTACAAACAAACTACTAACTACACTTGTAAGTTTAAAAGTCCGTAAAGGATTGTAAAGGGTGTCATGCATAATATAAATCGTTGATTTACGATATAACACTAGTCTTCTATCAAAAACTGCATGAGGGGGTAAATCGACCTATAAATATTTTGTGGACATGCGAATCTCGGTCAGCTTATTAATAGAAATTAACTTAAGGCCTTAAGCTATTTTCGTGTATATTCCACAGGTAATACGAGCTGAATAAAGGCGTAAAATTATGTCAACAACATCACTCCATCCACCCTTTCCTCATCAACTCCCCAATTATGCGTCACAATGAGCGCTGCGCCGACTGCATCCGGGTTCTGCGGTCTTTGACCATGTCGTCAGTCCAGGTAGACTGATGGTGAGAAGCCGTTCTACACTTGAGTCGTCAAACAAGAAATATTTCTAACTGCGAGTATAAAATAGAGGTAACATACAAGTTAAGTTACATAGCTTCAGTTTTGGTAATATAAATTAATGTTTCAGATTGTCACAGTTGAAATCGGTGAAGAAAATCGTTAGGTAATTATTGTGTTATTTTTTCAATAAATATTACAGCAGCATATTGCGTTATATTTGTAATGGCATTGCACAGATACTACTGATGTAATGTCATACAGAACACAAGCTGCGAAAATGTGAAATAGAAAATTATACTTAGTTACCAGCAGGATTCGCACCTGCATCTCCTGGAAAGCCATTCCAGATGTTTGGTTCAGTAGTTAGGGCGTAAAAGCTTAAAAAACAAAAAAAACTTTTGCATTTATAATAGTCCAGCCATCCATCCTTCAGCCTTTTAACGTCCACTGCTGGACATAAGCCTCCCCAAGAAATGGGGATAGTGCCGTAATCGCCACGCTTAGCAGGCGGGTTGGCGATCGCAGTGGATGTTGTTAATACTCGAGGGAGTGCTGCTGCCCACTCCCCCGGTATTCCCTCAGTCGGCTCTTACGGCTCCCGTGGGTAGAGAGGGGTGGGACAATTCTAAAGCCGGCCCCACACGGCTAAAATATACACTATTAGTGTGCCACTAATATTATCATTACACACACACATCACATCACCGAAGGAATGTAACATGGTTCCAGTGGCCCGCCAATAAAGGCGGAGAGACGGCACACGGCGGGTTTCTTTTGTGGGTGAGGGCCCCACACTACCCTGTTCGTTGCCTCGAACGACGGGGTGTGCGGCTAAGAAATTTTTTTCCCGCCTCAACAAAAAAAAAAGGCTGCAAAAGTGAGTTTGTTTGTTACGCTTTCACGCCGTAACTACTGAAACTGCTTCATAAAATTTTGCATACATTTAGGGCCGGTGGCTTCAGCTATACTTGACGCACACGTAAACGTCAAAAATGGAGTTAACCATCGTAAAACCAAAAAAAGCGTTGTTTCACGAAATGAGATCCTTAACGTACGTTAAATAATAACGATTACAGTAACAGATGTCCTGCCCACTGGTTAACATCACTTTCGGTGCGTCTAGCCATAGATATACTCGTAGTATATACTGTCAGCATATAAGTACTATATGGATGCGTCTAACAAACAGTATGTACCAACAACATTATGGAGACTCTTTTGTATTCGTCTTTATTCTACGAGAGTTGTTCATCTGGCGATAATACAAATAATGTAGAAAGGAAAAAAAAGTCTTTAAAACACCTGTTAATAAACAAAATTTTTGGGATGAGTAGGAATTATATGTTGGAATTCATTCATTGCAAGGTATCGTGAGACTATCGTGTACCTAATAAAGGAAGTAGCTCTATTGTTGACACGTCGTATCGAAGGCGATATAAAATTTGTTACAGAAAAGTAGAATTTCTCAAAAGAATACTTTGATTTAAAATTTATCTGTCTATAATATTTCCGAAACTTGGCTGTAAATCCTAGCCTACCTATATATCAGGTACTTGCTACTCTACAATGTTAATGGTTTAGGATCGCTTTATTAGATGTGTTGGGCATGTGTCAGCTTTGCAGAAATCAACAGTGTGTCATATTATTCATTGAGTGATTCGGGTTATCGATAAATTATGTCCTCATTACATAAACATTCCATCTAACGAAGAAGAAAAATTGGCTGTTGCAACTGACTTCTATAATATAGCTAGATTTCAAATCAAACTTTAACAGACGACGTCCTCGGTTGGTCTCCACCGGCATTGAATTCTGCATGAATAGCTTATTTTTCTTTATGTAAATAATATTGTCACAATTCACAACTAATAATAAAGGAATAATTCAAAGTTTTGTCATTCGCGTCATAAACAATAAAATAAATAAGTAATACGTATATATAGTATATACTTATATACATTACATATTACTTCCATGACATACTAGAAAATTCTCCCATTTATTTTTATTACGAAAATACGTTGCTATGTGCTGGCATCCCTAATAACTTTGACGACTGGTTTTTTAGGCAATGAAACAACGCTTCGTATTTAACGTACGTTAAATATCGTTCGTAATCGTTATTTTTTGACGTACGTATGTTACGATAATCAATCGTTTGAAACAACTGGCCCTTAGTCTAAAGCCCAGAAAAGGACTGGGGGGTTAAGCAGAATCTCATATCCCACATGTCGATCGTATCGTGGCCACTGTGATTCACGCATCGGTTTCTTAACCGAAACCGATGCGTGATGTCGCAATAATCCGTTGGCCAATCACGGTGATCTCTCAACCAATCACAGTGATCACGATACGATCGACATGTGAAATATGAAATTCTGCCTAACCCCCCAGGCTATTTTTCATCCCGGAAAATTGGAGATAGAGATAGTTACTGTGGCGTAGAGTAACGTATTTTTATTTTGTAGTCCACACGAAGTTTCGAGCAGAATCTAGTGGTAATATAAAATACAAAATATAAATATTTGGCATTAAATGCTTTCTGATTTTTGAACGTCCAAATGGCAGCTGACGTTGATTTGGTTGGACTTGGCCGTATGGTCAATGCTCAATCATAAACATAAAACATAATTTTTAAGTAAGTACCTACATAGTGAATTTTATCGCGTTAGTTTGTATCAGCACACAAATTACGTAATTTTCATTCGAAGTCACGTGAAATAATGTCCTAACACCTCCAAAGCCGATTTTCAGTAAATCTTTACATTAAAAGGTGAGTAAATATGCAAATTGCGAATCCCGGTTAGTTCAGTGACACTGTAGTATCTCGCAAACTGGTTCGGACTCAAGATGGCATACAAGGGAGCCTATAAAGCGACCGGTTTGGATGTCGTATAGTTTCAATTAGCACAGGGTAGTTGAAATATCAAGCTTCTGTTAAATAAATAAACGAAAAAAAGCTGTTGATGTCAGTTAGTCTCGCTACGTTAATTATAAATAAAGAAATTTTGTCAGAAATTAGTTACGTAACATATTTGAATTATTTTATAATGATCCTCGCGGCCTTGAATACGATACGATTACATCAAATTGATGATGTTTCTAGTTTTTTAATTAATTCTATTATAGAAGCGTTATACTTATAAAAATAAATTAAAATTAGCAAATTGGTTAGTTTAAATTTTAATGCGATGCGAGTGTATAAACTTTAAGGTATCTTCTGAGGTGATCTAAAAAGGTGCCGTTAGAGTATTCTGTTTGGGAAGTGAGTGAGACTTTTCACTTATTGAAGGACTTTTTTTTCTTTTTTTTTTGGCAGACGGGCCACGGTCCATCTGATGGTAAATGGTAACCGTCGCCCATGGACTCGACTATACCGAGAGTATTGTCAGCCGCTGCTCACCAATTCATTGCAGATATGAAATGAAATATAAAAGGATATCTCCTGCTACAGCCAAAACGCAACGATGTGCTTCATGGCCGGTCACACGGGAGATGGTGGTACACAGACCTACCACCAGTTATGCAATGGGTGTTAATTGCTTACTTCCCTTAGTCGCCTCATACGACACCCGTGGGAAAGAATGGGGTGGTGACTCTTGTATTCTTAGTCCGTCACCACACGGACAACTAATACTAGAATAGGTATGCATTCTTGCCCCGCTTAGTCAGTTTTAAATACCCCTGAAGCGCCTGAGGTCTTTTTTATTGCATATAGTGAACGACCCACGGCCTATCTGATCGTAAGTGGTGACTGCCGTTCATGTACTTAGCAATACTGAGAATACTGCCGAAACCACTGCTCTATCACTTCATTTTACGTGTGGGAAATGAATGACTGGACAGCTATCTCCCGCAACAACCACAGAGTTTCAAGGTTGGTCACACGAAAGATCGTGGTACCGCTCGGACCAAATAGCAAGTGATGTCAGTAATACAATGGGTAATAATTGTTTAATTCTCTTAGTCGTCTCGTTCGACACCACGGGAAAGTGTGGGGTGGTGACACTTGTATTCTTAGTTCGTCACCACATGGATAAAAGTGTTTCGGTCTGTAGGATAAACCGGGAATGGCCACTTTGTTCACTTATTTCCTGTCTGCAACAGTGGTTCTTCATATAACCAAGGAGTCCGCCGTAATTTTCCCTTAGCTTATGTGGCTCTGGTATCACTTTTGTTAATAAAGTTTCTTTCAGAATGATTAACTTTTTTGTATGTTGTGTTGTGGACGTTGTTAATACTCGAAGGAGTGCTGCCCACTCCCCTGGTATTCCCTCAGTCGGCTCTTAAGATTCCCATGGGTGGAGAGAGGTGGGATAATTCTAAAGCCGGCCCCACACGGCACTCTTAACTTAGCATTCAAGTCACTTAAAAAGTAAAATAATTATTAAAATTACGTGTTTGCTGCACGTAAAATATATTCATGTCATTATAACGACATCAAAATCAAATGACGATTTGCGTCGACAATTTTGGACACATCTTACTTATCTACTTATCTTTGAGAATTCGAGATTACGTGATTTAGTAAACGCTAACCATGGTCCATGACCTTAATGAAGGCTAAAACATTAAACCTGCACCAGTCTGTAATTCCTAGCTACTCACACAGCCCTCAAGAAAACCAATTTTTACTACTGTAGCTGGTCTTCATTAAATGTAAACTATTTATTTTGGAATAAAAGCATAAGTGGTCACGTAACCTGTATCCGCTAGGACCAAGGGCATCAATTACACGTTGCTGAATCAAAAGAAAGGGGCAGGATATTGAGAGCAAATAGACAGGATGAGAAAAGGTTTGGACCTAACGCATAATATTTTGGCTACAATGGATGATAAAAATATTTCCTGTTATGTGGGGATTGAACAATAACAGAGATGGACGCTATTTAAAAGATTACGCCATCTGTTCCGTCATCTGGTTTTGACGTAATAAATATTACCTAATCATCCTTTTCACTTCATCGTCTGTATTTTGTCATTCACGGATGGATATAGGGCCTCCTTATGGGACGTCACAGCAGGTTTGAGCCGCCAGCATCCAACGGCTCCTTACTGCTTTGCCAGATCGCTGATTGAGGTCTCTCAGTCTAAATAAGTGTTGCAGCAATCTCATTTTTTGATGTGAAACATCTAATGCGGAGGGAGGGTAAAATCGGCTGTTAGCGTGGCGACGCTTTTATTTTACTTGTCCCGTTCAAATCTTGCAAGTTAAATTTGACACACTTCCCGGTTTTCGATTGAGCTAAAATTTTACACGCATGTGTATATCGCGTGACAATGCAATATTATGATGACATAGAGCTGATCTGATGATGGAGCTGGAAGGTGGACATAGGAACTCTATAATGAAACGGCGCAACACCATCGAGTTTGGGCTCGTATGATTCATCTTGCCGAGTACTTTGTGTCTAGATGATATCCAGGAGCTGATGATGAAGCTGGAAGGTGGTCACAGTAACTCTATAATGAAACGACGCAACCCCGTCGAGCTTGGACACGTTTGATTCGTCTTGATGCGTACTTTGTCTTTAAATGGTATCCAGGGTCTGATGATGGAGCTAGAAGGTGGCCACAGGAACTCCGTTATAAAACGACATAACTCCATCGAGTTTGGGCTCGTATGGTTTGTCTTGACGAGTAATTTGTCTCTAGATGGTATCCAGGGTCTGACGATAGAGCTAGTAACTCTGTAGTGAAACGACGCAGCCCTATCGAGTTTATCCTCGTTTGATTTATCTTGAGTAATACTTTGTCAAGTTATGATCATTTTATTTCTACAAAATAATTTCGATGTTTTCACATCTGCTAGACGTCCCGCGGCGTCTAGATTTATTTTTTAGAATTTGTCATCTGACCACTACGATCCAAAGAAATGACGAATAACATTATAAGATCAGAACGGGCTTCATACCCTGTGATAACAAAAAAAATATATATAAGCATAAAGCTTAACCTAATTTCGAGGAATGAAGGCAATGATATGTATTTAATTATCTAATAGACTACATAAAATATTATTCTTTTGGTATTATGCATTAGAGATAATTTATAACAGCAGCATAGCAAAGGTTTTTTGTCCGTGTGGTGACAGGCTAACAATACAAGTGTCACCACCTCATCCAAATTCTTGAATTTAAAATATTAAAAGTAATTTTAGTATGAACATATTTAAAAAATAAACAATTAATAATATTGCCTTGTGGTTTAGATACTGACCTCATGTGCAGATTAATTCCCATATAGACAAATCTTTGTATAAATCACAAATGGTTGTCCCGAGACTGGATTTACTGTGTCCGTTAATTTTTTGTTTCTAAAGCCTTGTTATATTACAGATTACTCCCAGTGCATAGTATCTTAAAAAAAGGTCTTTTCAAAAATAATACTAAGTACTGTATACTTTTTTAAATGTAGTTTAGTTAACTTCATAGCCTCACTCAGACCTACTACTTAAAAAGTTACAAATAACACACATTATAGAAGTGACTTGACATCCCATATAATATGGAAGACTTTTGCATTCATCTGGTACAATTTTTCAGCCTGACAAGGCAAAAATTAAAAAAAAAAAATTAAAAAAGGAAGACTAAGATGCAACCTCGTGCTCCTAGTTTTACTGTGTGCTAGACTTTATAATGTTAAGTAACAGTTACTTCATAAATAATATATCATAATAATTTGTAAATATAGCTCACATGTATTCATAAACATTTTTTTTAATAATTAAGTTATTCCTATACAATTTTTTTTTATTTACCTACTAAAAACAATCCATGTACACTATTTATATTTTATTTATTATTACCGGTATTACCGTAATCGTCTATAAACGGCTGTACCTATAGTAAGTACCTACCTGAAGTAAATTTTATTCTTAAATATTTTAACTTTAATATAGTGTAAAAGTAAATATGCTAAGACAAACATAAATATAATATAGGATATTACCAATAGCCTTGGTATAGGTCAAAAGAATACAGAGGCTATCAGCTACCCACGCAAAAATTAAATATAGCTTAGTAAACGAGATAGGGTCGTAAAATATATCTGATCATCAGGACTCACCTTCAGAGACATTATGGTTAGAAATAGATTTTCAGCGTGTTACACGTGAATACACACAACCATCACAAATATTATTGGAATCTAAAAACACTGCGCGATTTTATTTGCAAATTTAATGCTGGTTGCATTCACACTCGCTTTAAAATATGTCACATAACATTTAATTGGAACTAGTTATTCGCGTTTTATTGATAAATGTTTTCATGTGAATTATTGTCGTATTTCGCAGCCGTAGCGTGTAGATTATTTTTGTCAATATGGAAAAATTGTATGGACGTCATTCACCCAACACTATTTTTCATACTTTGATTTTTTCCCTCGCTTCTCGCCTCGCTACTCGCTGTCGCTAGAATTGCGCCGTTCCGTTATACGAGTTTTGACAAATCGCGTTCATAAGTTCCAATCGTAGATTATAATTATAATCATTTTTACGCAAAATATTTAAATGTTTACTTAATTTTAAATACTATCAAGTGCCTATTCATCATTTCAATACTTACAACTTTCCAATGTAAATTTTTAAGCCTAATGACTTCAAATGAAAATATTATAATATTCACATATTGAACAAGTTTTATTACACAATAATAAGTTTAAGATTATTACTAACGATGCGTCGAGTCGTCGAGCCAATGCTGATAAGTGATAACAATAACACTAATATAAAAAAATGTCACATAAACCAACAATAATAAAAACCTATTGCGCCATCTTTTGATTCTTAGCAATAATCCTAAAATCTTGTGGTTCTATGTAGTTACTAACTATTTCAACAGATGGCTTTATTAATTTACTTTTATTGGTACATGGTCAAGCAAGAAACACCAACGCCGGGTAAATATAAAGTAATGTACAATAAATGTAATAATAATAATAAACTTAAATGGTCTGAAATCGATTTAAGCCAAATAATAAATAAATAACTGCAGCCAAAAGTTGTTTTTGGGTTATATCTCAGGTTCCCGTTATAGTAGCGGTTTATCCCCGCTTATATATTTGTCCGTGTGGTGACGGACTTAGAATACAAGTGTCACCACTCCATCCTTTCCCGCGAGTGTCGTACAAGGCGACTATGGGAAGTAAGCAGTTATCACCCATTGCATTACTGGTGGTAGGGCTGGGTACCTACCAAGTGAGAGTACCTACTCACTTGCTATCGGGCCCAAACGGGTCCTTATCACCGTCTCTTGCCTGTGTGACCGGTCATGAAGCGCGTCAGTGTGATTTGGCTGTAGCAGAAGATAGCCGTTTATTCTTTCAATTCATATCTGAGAATTGAAATGTAGAGGGTACCCGAAAGGGTAAGCCGCCGGCGGACCACCGAAGGAATGTAACATAGTTCCAGTGGCCCGCCAATAAAGGCGGAGAGACGGCACACGGCGGGTTTCTTTAGTGGGTGAGGGCCCCACACTACCCTGTTCGTTGCCCCATACGACGGGGGGGTGTGCGGTTAGGTACATTTTTTTCCCGCCTAAACTAAAAAAAAAGGTACCTTATCATTTTATTTTAAATATAGCATTAGACTGTTTCTTTATTAACATTAATCATAAGATGTACTTTTACAGCTTGTATCGCAGATTTGGCATCATATTTGTAGGCATGCACTACCACTAAATGTGCCCGCAAATCGGAGGCTGTGTTCGTGTTGTAGGGACACAACCGGCAGTGATACAGGAACAAGCCAGGGTGACGTCCACTGCGAAGGACATGTTTACGGAGATTCTCCTGGAATGACAACACACAATTGTAGTACATACATTGACTGCATTAAAAATAGCAAACGCATAACATATTTTTACTGACATCTGTTGTTAATTTTTGAATTTAAAATCACACAATGAAAAATTTTACTCCATCTATCGTGTTGCAAGCGAACTAACCAAACTTCCACAGGTGAACGAACAGTGAGGACAACCATAGGGTTTAAGTCCTTGATGGCACAGCATGTGTCGTTTCATATGACTTGCTTGGTCACTTTTGAAAGGGCAGACGTGACATTTATGATGCTTTATCTTCTCGCCATGAGCGCGTTGGTGTCTGCAAAGGAAAATATTTATAGCGCCATCTAGTATCACTTAAGTATTTTCTGCCAAGATGAGCTAGGACCAGCTAGGTAGCTCTCTAGCTCCAGCTGCCTAGCTCTCACTATTTTAGTTCTTTAACTGTATTTTAGAAAATAAATTATGAATGAAAAGAATTTAAAAATCTGTAACATTATTGTTTTCACAATTAGTCAACGTTCCAGGTGATATTGAATATACCATTTTGGTAATGAAACCGGCTAATAGTTTCTGAAAGTAGAAATAGATGGCAGCGCTTCAATGTAAGCGAAATAAATGTCCGTTAGCGGTTTTTTCACAATCAGTCCATGAATCGGAATTATGAAATACTCTCAATAAAAAGTACACTAAACAAATAACATTAATATTTTTTCCTTTCTGTCAGACTGTAGCAGAAGGTACTTTATGTGATTCATATTAATTTCTCTAGTCTTGGCATAATTTTGTTTACGTCATTAACAAAATTTACACAAAACAGTCGTTCTAAAGCACATAAAACATATTTTTTCTGTGGGATCCGGCTTTTACTACAACACAAAGTGTAAATTGGATCACCGTGATACAGCTGACACGGATTCAATCCCCGCTCGTCGTTACATTTTTTTCTATTTAACAGTTTACACTTTGTGTTCTAGAGGGAGAAACAATTTCATATATAAGTTAATATTGATTTTTAAACGAAGTCTGAGGCGATTGGTACCTCAATATTTTATGGAGTTTGGTATTATTTTACTACCTACTTATATAAGCTATCAAAATAATACCTAGTTAAAAACCATTGACCTATTACCAACATTTTTAGCTTGTCTCAGATTTGTGATATTGTTGCGGGATAAAACATACCTATTACTTACAAGTTTTTAAGTCTAATCAAGAGCTATCAAACAAAAAAGTTTCATTAATATCCGTTTAGTACCTAGTTTTCGCGTAATGCTCGAACAAACAAACAGACAAAAATTAAAATTGTTTTGTGTGCAAAGAAGCCTAAATAGCCTAATAGTAATACATTTTATTTTTTCTCAAATATCTTAAATATACAGACAGCTCTGTTGCAGCTTTATAATACTATAGAAAATGTGTATTGAACTGCGAACGTCACATTTCGTCACACTACGCGATACCCTCTTTGCTGCACACGTATTTGTTTAACGGCCCCTACGACTTTAGTCTTCATGTTTCGTTAAGGTGTCTTCTGAAGAGCAACACAAGCGACCCAGCTTAAAAAAATACGATTTGTCTCTCTCTGATCCAAAAGCTGGATACCGCCATTGTGGTTATGCAACTTCTTACCTGGCTAGCTGAGCAGAACTGGTAGCAACATACGTGCAATGATCATGAGGACATCGGCGTGGAGAGCAGGAAAGGCAACTGCTGTTACTGTGACGAGACAATGCACTCCTGGAATCATTATAAAGTTACTAATGAAAATATAACTATCATGGCAATTAACGGTCTTTTTGGGACAGTTCCTTTTTGATTTATTAGTACATCGAGTACATAGCACGAACCCAGTGAGGTTGCTTGGTCCATGGCAGGTAAATAATAGTAGGCTGATTGTTCCGTGACTAATAAATATACCTACCGTCCGTGTGGTGACGGACTAAGAATACACGTGCCACCACCCCATTCTTTCCCACGGGTGGCGTATGAGGCGACTAATCATCATTTCATCATCCATTGCATGACTGGTTGTAGGGCTGGGTACCAAGTGGGAGTACTCACTTGGTATCGGGCCCGAGCGGGTTGGTACCACCATCTCCCGTGGGACCGGCCATGAAGCACATCGTTGCGTTTTGGCTGTAGCAGGAGATAGCCGTTTATATTTTATTTCATATCTGTGAAATGAATTGGTGAGCAGCGGCTTGACAATACTCTCGGTATAGTCGAGTACATGGGCGACGGTTACCATTTACCATCAGATAGACCGTGGCTCGTCTGCCACCACATGCAATAAAAAAAGACCCTTCGATCAACAATGCAAATTTATGATTGACGGTTAGACCCGTCAGAAGACTATTATATATAATTGAGATAAATTATTTTAACCACCAGTAATTTTAATAAATAAATTTAATATTACATATCGATAGGTACTACTATCTGTGAGCTCTGTCTGTAATTGACGGGCCTCGTGGCGTAGTCTGTAGTGTAACCGACTTCCGTGCACGAGTTCGTGCGTTCGATTCCCACTCAGGACAATTATTTGTGTGATGAACACAGATGTTTGTACTGCGTCTGGGTATTACATATATGTATGTATTTACAAAAAAAAGTAATGTATGTATTATATCCGTAATCTGGTACCCATAGCACAGGCGTTAAGCTTAGTTTGGGAACAGAGGAAGTTGTGTGAAATGTCCGCGCAAAAAAAAAAAAAAATGTAACAGAGCATTTAAAATATTTGAGAAACGATGTCTTTATAGGCGATCTACATAGGCGCCTCAAAAAAAAATATATATTTTTTGTCTGTTTGTTCGATCGCGCATCACGCGAATACTACTGCGCGGATTTTAATGCTTAACTTTTTTTTATTTGGTAGCTCTTTAATAGACTTAAAAACTGGTATACATTTTATCTCGCTACTATATTAGGAACCTGAGATGTAATCTAAAAACTGGCTTTTCGCTGCGGCGGAGCCACGGGCAAATTATTTGTTTTTTTCTCAATTTTGTGATAGGTTTTTATACTTAGGTATTGATTCCAATATTGCAATTTTCTAAATTTGACTGTATGCATATTCTTTAACAACTCAAGAACGGCTTGACCAATCTTTATGAACATTGTTGTGTAGTAAGGATACGCAATCGGAAACATGATATGATATAAATCTTATAGTCCAAGATCCCGTTGCCAGAAGGTAAGTAACTTCAGTTTAGTAAAAAAAAAATTGAGATTGATTAGTTGTTTATGAAGGTACTTGGCCAACAGCCAATTTCCGTATTATACCGGTATTAGTATCGCAACTTGTATAAAAATGTTACTCTTCTTAAAGTGCATACCAATTATTTCAATTATGTTTTGCAGATTAGATGTAAAAAAAAATGAAACATATTGTAATATTGCAAAGGGTTAAATAGCGCCAGCCAGAAGACCTGGAGTAGTCAAAGCCTATCTTGAAGCAAAAGAAGAATACGAAAAGGAGGCAAAAGTAGCCCAGATAAACAGCTGGAAGAGCTTCTGTGGAAGGCAAACCAAGGAGGGGGTCTGGGAGAGTATTTACAGAGTTATTAAACTAACAGGGAAAAGGACAGAGGATTTACCATTGGTCAAGGAGGGAAGACAGCTGAGTGGCGAAGAATCGGCAAAAGAGTTGGCAGAAGTGTTTTTCCAAAAAGATGACCCACAGGAGGATAACTTGTACCATCGTCAAGTCAGATCCTGTACGGTGCTAAATAACCCGACGCATTATGAACAATGTGAGCCGGAATTTACAATAGAAGAAGTCAGGTCAACGATGGCAAGTTTTAATCCGAAAAAAGCTCCAGGAGCAGATAGCCTCACGGCAGATATCTGCTCCCAACTTATAAATGGAGACTTAGAGTTACATAAAACACTCTACAACAAATGTTGGCAATTGGGTTATTTCCCAAAAATTTGGAAAAGAGCCATAGTTGTCGCCCTTCGGAAACCCGGGAAAGCGGACTATTCAAGTTCTAAGTCCTATAGGCCGATCGGATTGTTGCCAGTAATGGGGAAGGTGTTAGAAAAGTTGATGGTCAGGCGAATGATGTGGCATTTGGCACCTCAACTTAGCGTTCGACAATATGGCTTCACGCCCCAGCGAAGTGCCGAAGACTCCCTCTATGACCTGGTGGCCTACCTGAGGGGTGAACTCCGTAAAAGGAAGCTCATTACTATGGTGTCACTGGACATAGAGGGAGCCTTCGATAACGCTTGGTGGCCAGCCATTAAGAAAAGATTGGTAGAGGAAAACTGCCCCATAGAGTCGAGGAGAATAATGGCCAGCTATCTCGAAGACCGTATGGTAACAATAAGATATGCGGGCAGTGAGCACAGCACGGAGACCAGTAAAGGGTGTGTTCAGGGATCCATAGGGGGTCCCATACTATGGAATCTCCTTCTGGACCCGCTGCTGAAAGATCTCGCGAGGAGGGGAGACTATTGTCAGGCGTTTGCCGATGACGTGGTCCTCGTCTTCTCGGGGGATACAGCGGCGGATGTTGAGGGTCAGTGTAATGCCGCCCTCGAACATGTTCAGCGGTGGGGCGTTGACAATAAGTTGAGGTTCGCACCAATGGTGCTAACCAATAAACTCAAGTACGACGCCCCACGGCTGACCATGGGAGGGGTCGGCATTGCAATGGCCAAGGAGATTAAGATCCTGGGGCTAACGATTGACTGCAGGTTGAC
This sequence comes from Leucoma salicis, assembly GCA_948253155.1. Classification (NCBI taxonomy): domain Eukaryota; kingdom Metazoa; phylum Arthropoda; class Insecta; order Lepidoptera; family Erebidae; genus Leucoma; species Leucoma salicis. The sequence goes on from OX411809.1 coordinate 1,294,324, forward strand.
GTTCAATGCTTATGCCGCAAATGTTTGTGGCAAGGCATTGGGCGTCTATAAGCAGTTGTCGAAAGCCGCCAGGGTCAGTTGGGGCCTCCATCCAGAGATCACCAGGACCATTTACCATGCTGCTGTGGAACCCATAATAACTTATGCTGCCGGCGTATGGGCCTCCGAAACTAGAAAGGTGAAAATCCAGAAGCAACTTAATGTGGTGCAAAGGTTGTTCGCGCAGAGAATCTCCAAGTCCTACTGGACAGTGTCGCTCAATGCTGACCTGGTGCTAGCCGGGATACTCCCCCTGGACATGCGCATAAGGGAAAATGCTTCCCTGTACGATGCCAAGAGGGGGGTCTCACGGCTGGTACCAGGTGACAGAGAAATCGAAAGACCAGTGTTATACACTAAAAAACCGCATCCAGCCAAACATACCAGCAGGAATTTCATATGTTTGACAACGCAGGAGGAGGTGCAAGACCAGCTTCAAGACGAACTGCAAATCTACACAGATGGAAGCAAAATAGAAGGAAAAGTAGGTGCTGCAATATCTGTGTGGAGGAATGGCGTCGAAAGTAAAAAGATAAAACTAAAACTTGCATCCTACTGCTCAGTATATCAGGCGGAAATGCTAGCGATATGTAAGGCGGCTGAGGAGGCACGGCGGAATTCGTGTATGAAATCCGCAATTATCAGCGACTCGAGAGCGGCACTATACACTATTATAAACAACGAATCCCTTCACCCTCTCGCAGTAAAAACCAGAAAATTAATATATGACATTGAGAACCAAGGTAAGTCCTTAAAAATGTGCTGGATTAAGGCCCACGTGGGGGTGGAGGGAAACGAAAGAGCCGATCATCTGGCTAAGGAAGCAGCGTTGCATATAAAGACCATCCCGCATTACGATAAATGCCCAGTTTCTTTCATAAAAAAGCAGATTCGGAACCAAACGCTACAGGAGTGGAACAACAGATACTTGGAAGGAGAAACAGCGGGAATAACAAAAATATTTTTCCCAGACGCCCTTAAGGCATATAGAATTATAAAGATAATGGAGATCAACAGTGTGCAGACACAGGTGTTATCGGGGCATGGTGGGTTCTCTCAATACTTGCATCGGTTTAAGTGTAAGGAGAGCCCATCATGTACTTGTGACAGCGAGGTGGAGGAATCTGTGCCACACATTCTTTTCGAGTGCCCGCTGTTTAGTAAATTAAGATATAACACAGAAAGAGAAATAGAAATTGATATAAGGAAGGAAAGAGTAAATGAAATTTTCAATGACGATGCCAAAAGAAAGGTCTTTTTAAAATATCGCCATAAAATAGCAGAAAAGGTTATAAAAAACAATAAAAACTAGGAAACAACCAAAAATTATAATGATTTAGATAAATACATTTATATTTTCATTTAAAAACTTAAAGAATACGAAATAAGGATAATACAAATGATGAACATGATATGTGCTAGATAAACAAATTTTAAATAGAAAAAATTTGTATATAAAAATTAATATAATGTATAAAAATGATAAAAGCTGTGCTAAATAAATTAATTTGGAATTAAAACTTAGAAATAAAAACTAGTCAAAAAATTATAATGATGCAATAGATAAACTAACTTATTATTTTAATTATTTAAATGTTAAGAATAAGAAATAAGAATTATACAAATAATAAATAAATTATTTTAATAGTAAAAATTTGTAGAGAACTAGAATAATGTACAGAAGTATTTAAGAATAATAGCTGTGATAAATAACTTAACTTTAAATAGAAAACGTATACATAGAAATAATAATATAACTAAAACTCTTGAAAAAGTCTCATGTATAAATAAGGTCTTTGACGATGTCAAGGGAATAATAGCTCGCGGGCCTGGTAAACAACAACCGGACCATTAAAAAAAAAAAAAAAAAAAAGGGTTAAATAATATTTCTAATTTATAGAAGGCATATGATAAGAGAACTACTGCAATTATGTTTTTAAATACCTACTCTGGGTAACAGAACTAAATTTGGAGATATTTATCTCTTCAGATTGTTCTATCTGCTAATACACTGGCGTTCAAACTTAGTGTCATTTTCACACGAGTCCAATAAACTTTGTTACTCGATTTGTGTGTCACCTTTGCACGTGCAAGCCACTTAACAGATACCGATAAAATTTTCCCGCATAGATGATTTATGAGAAATTACCAACATATTAATTTCAAAAAGGTGCGGAAGGAAAATTTACGATGAAATTGGTTTTTTAAGAGCGTGGTAAACAAACAATGCCATGTAGTTAGCGGTTGACGGGCGGTGGCGCTTTCACGAGCACTGAACTGTCCCCGAGGCTCGTCGGTGCGGCGTCCGCCCTTGCACGGCTCATGCCGAGTATGGGCGAACCCAACAATGCTTGCCGACGGCTTTACGCGGGGGTGGTCCGGTCGATGGCGCTTTACGGCGCACCTGCGTGGGCGGGGTCCCTGGACGCACTAAACAGGGCTCTTCTGTGGAGACCACAGAGAGTCGTCGCGTCTAGAGTCATACGTGGATACCGCACGGTGTCGGCGAAGGCGGCCTGCGCGTTGGCCGGAATCCCCCCGTGGGACTTGGAAGCGGAGGTGCTCGCCGAGGTGTATCGGCGGGCGTCGCAAGAGCGGGAGGGAGGCGGACGCCCTCTACCCAGGGAGGTGGCCAGGTGGCAGGGCAACGCCCGCCGAGCTGCCATGGCCAGGTGGAGGGCATGGTTGGAGTCGCCCCGGTCTGGTCTTTGGACCGTAGGGGCGCTCCAGCCGGTGCTGGAGGAGTGGGCGGGGCGACGGCACGGAGTCCTTACCTTCCGACTGGTGCAGGTGCTGTCGGGGCACGGTTGCTTCGGCAGATATCTGCACATAGTCGCAAGGAGGAAAGCGACTGCGGGCTGTCACCACTGCGTCTGTGGCGAGGACACGGCGCGGCGCACGCTCGATTCGTGCCCGGCCTGGGCCGAGCAGCGCCGTGAACTCGTCGCGGAAATAGGGGGGGACCTCTCGCTGCCAAGCGTCGTCAGAGTGATGCTTGGCAGTGACAGGAATTGGGCCGCGGTCGCTGCCTTCTGCGAGGAGGTTATCTCGCGGAAGGAAGCGGCGGAGAGGGCTCGGAAGGAGGATTCTTCCGCTGACCCAAACCGCCGCCAGCTACCGGGGCGGCGCAGGCACAGGTACTTGCGCCTCATGCCGCCCTAGCTGAGGCTGCGGGTGGATGGACCGGGGAACGTCCGCCACCCGCAAGGCCTCCCGCGAAGGTGCGACGCTCCTCTGCGGATGCGTCGCTCAGTAGAGGGTACTCGAAAGGGTAAGCCGCCGGCGGACCTCTGAAGGAATGTAACATAGTTCAAGTGGCCCGCCAATAAAGGCGCAAAGACGGCACACGGCGGGTTTCTTTAGTGGGTGCAGGCCCCACACTACCCTGTTCGTTGCCCCGAACGACGGGTTGTGCGGTTAGGAACATTTTTTCCCGCCGAAACAAAAAAAAGGTGGTTAGCGGGTATTTCTAAGAACTAATTGTTTGATCCCATCACTCCACCTTCTTATCCCTTCTGTCTTTACTATCCACGATGTCATCCCCTCTCTATCATCTTTTTCTTCACCTATACATTTTCCTGGGGTTAGCAACACCGCTGGTGATGCTAATATCGATAGTCCACGCCAAGATTGGTTAATCCTGATCCGTTCCTGAGTTATAAAAGGACATACATACATACAGACAAATAGAATTTTAGAAAATGCTAAAATTGAAATAATACTCGTAATAAGTGAATGAGGAAAAAGAGAACTTTAGTACGAGCGGGAATCGAACCTATGTCCCTTCCAATCCACGGAAGTGCTCTAAGCGGCTGAGCTATTGCACTGACCTTAGGCCAAACCCAATCTCCTCATCACATTTGTCTTTACGACCATGACCTAAGGTCAGTGCGATAGCTCAGCGGCTTAGAGCACTTCCCCGGGTCGGAAAGGTCGCAGGTTCAATTCCCGCTCGCACTAGAGGTTTCTTTTTCCTCATTCACAAATAATTTGTACTTTAAATTAGCTGAGCATGTCAAGTGCTAAAATACAGATCAAATTATAATAAGTCTTAAAATTACTATATGTTATAAAATTTGAGAGAAAAAAGAAATACAGAGCTCACAGATTTATACAGTACGAGTATTTGTATGTAGATTTTACTCAGAACTTACGGCCAAATTTTGAAAAGGAAAAACCGTCACACATCCTACGAAATTTGTAAATTTAAAAAAAACATATTGAACGCTTACAAAATCTATTGTACTCGTAGATTAGATTCATACAAGACAAATATTATATTCGCGCCCACTAGTATTATGTATAGGCGCCTACTTAATTCTAATGTTACAATACCATCATACCTGTTTGTTTCACAAACAGCTATAAAAACTCACTACAGAATGTTCTCACAATAATCATTTAAGTAATAATTTTTGCGCATAATCTGGCAACACTCGCCGACCGCAGCGACCGTTACCACCGAGTCGCATTACATTCCCAGTGCATTAATGCACGGCGTCGCTATAACGAGTAAGATATTGCACAAGTTAGATCATCAGTGCTCTTAGACGCCCTCCAATGGCCCACCGCGTCTAACAATTGTCTAGATATGTTGAAAGTTAGCTTAATGATGCGACGAGTTGATTCATTTGGTCTGCGGCTTCTAAGTCTCATTGGAGATATATGATCTTAATGGTATTGAAGAAATTGCATTTTAGATATGAAGATTTTATATTTATTAAAGAAACATAGTACTTAGGTATGGCCTCTAGACGCAGGCTAAGTTTACAAAAACTTTTACAAACGTAGGTTGCACTCTCGAACAACTTGGGCACTGATCTCCAACACGAAAGGGATTTATTAGGTTGTAACCTGATGATTGACAGACTACAAGTCGTGATGTGAGTCCCTAAGGCATGCAGCTTTCATCACAATATTTTACTTCCAAACATCATATATTATATGATTGGATCGGATCGTAACGTGGTACGAAATCGGATGTGGGATGCAAAGTTTTAAGAAAATTGGACCAAAACCTCATCACAGATAGTTGTAAATATTCAACGTTCCGGATTTTCGTCCAAAATTAGTGCCATACATCTTGACTGACACCTACTCCAAGTATTTATAAAGTGACGTTAACCGTATAAATTGTAAACCGACGAGCGCAAGTGTCAAACCAAATAAAACGACTTGCGATTTAGCGCCATCAAACCACTCCACAGATCAAAATGCGAATCCCAATACATTACAGGAACACGTGCCAACAATAAAACTCAAACGTCTACTATTTCAGTTTGACACTAATATTTTGATCCAGCACTCTCTCAAAATACCGTGCATCCGGGCAGAAATTTATTACCATAGAGTATAAAAATGTCATCGTTGGCAACACCGCGGGCGGGAATGCAGTACGCGCGAGCATAATCAAAGCGCTCGTGTCAAATTATGAATGTATCCCGATATTTGTGAAGGAGTTGTGTGACATGTGACATGTAACGCATCCGCTGCGCGCGCGCATGTTAGCGCAAATTGATGTCGACGCGAACGCGCCGTGCGCGCTGACGCGACGTTTATTTCTGTTGGGTGCATTTTGTTTGCACTTCCGTCATGTATTTGATCGTTTGCTGATGCGGAATTACTTTATATTCTCTGAACGAATAATCATGAGTCATAAGACACGAATAATATTACATTGCTAACGTCAAGGTTAGCAAATTATCACTGCCCGTTGAAAGAAAATAATAAAGGAAACATCCCTGTCATTCTGATTGGAGAGAAAGATCAGTGCCAAATAGTAATGAGTTGTGAAAATATCCTACTCTTTATGAACTTATAAGATTATGTATCGCAATCTCCTTAGGACTACTAAGCTTACTTACAATAATCGAAGTTATGCTACGTACTGTATAGTTATGTATGGGTATCCAGTACTGAACTCTGATTAAGTATTTTTCAGTTCTGTGGTATCGCGCTATCAATAAACAGTTGTAATTATAAATCAGGAATCATCAGTTAGTCCAGAGAGATGCCATATGCATAAAAAATACAAAATACTCACTCGCTATTGAATCTCTTCTTGCACTTGCTACATTCCCATTCTTCAATACTTTCAACGATTGTCGGTAACTTCACTTTACTTGGCCCTGCACCGTGGTCATATTTTGTATGATTTGCCAAACTTGACTGTCTTGTAAAATTAGCTCCACATACCGAACACACATATGGTCTCTCAAACGTATGTTGTCTCAAGTGCTGACGCAGAGAAGCCTTCTTAAAACTCTTTGGGCACAGGGGACAAGAATACTTTTGGATAAACTTCTCAGTATCACCAATTTTTCGGAGCTCTTTCTTAGGTGCAGTATGTAGAACTTCGTGGAAGAAGCATTCAGCTTGCGAATCAGTAGTAAAGAGGCACTGACTGCAATTCCAGAAGATAGTGGAATCCATATCTGATGTAGATTGGAACTTGCAGGCACCGTCTCTTACGTGACGGGTCACTTCTTGAGGAAGTATAAATGACATACCACATTTCGGACACCTGAAATTAATATACAAACACCATGTGTAACACTATAGTGAAGTTATATCATATTTTATTGGTTGTGGCACTAAAGAAGCCATTCAGTATCTTTATTTTTTGATCTGTGTTTTAGCACTTGACGTGCTCAGTTACTTTAAAGAACAAATTATTTGTGAAATGTGGAAAAAGAGAACTTTAGTTCGAGCGGAAATCGAACCTGCGTTCCTTCCAATACGGGGAAGTGTACTTCCTACATTTCACAAATAATGTGTTAATTTAGTATTTTCTTTTAAAATCATAACTCATTAACAGCAACCCAACCAGCTGTAAAATTTTAAGATTACTTACTTCTTCCTGATATACGGATGCACTGTTTTAATATGATCTTTCAACTCTAAAATATTCCTCAAAATAACAACTTCGGTGCAGTAAGGACATTTTCTGCTCAAGTCTTTGGTCTGTACGCCCAGGTCCCTCAATTTCTCTTTTCTCCTAACTCTGTGCTCTGAGGTTTGCCGGTGGCGCTTTGCTTCTTCCGATGAGTTGAAAGATATTGCACACACCAGACAAAGGAAAGCTTTTTGTTGGTGCTTGGACTTTAAATGAGCAGCCAGAGTAAGTGAAGATTTAAACTTTGCCTTACAATGTTCGCAGGTATGCATCTCTTGGTAATTATCCGATGCAGTATCTGCTAATAAATGTCCAGTGACCTGGGCATGGCGCTTCAACTCTATATTATACCGGAACTGTTTGTTACAAATATCACATTTCAAAATAGTTTTCTTTCTTATGATAATAGGCATAGATCTATTAATAACAGCCACAACTTCACTATGTTCGGAGCTGGACATGTGTTCTAACATTTCTTGAGAAGTGTTACATTCAAATTTGCAGAATGAACACCAGCATTTGCCTTCAATTGATGCCAATATTTGCTCATGTTCCTGAGAGAACCAATGTTGCATGAAAGTCGAGAGCCAGTTGGTGTAGAATTTGCATGGACTGCATTGAAACGGAGATTGATGGACTATTGCGTCAATATTAGCAAGAATGAGATCTTGGTATGCCGATGTACTTGTGTTTGTAGCCTTTCGGAAGTGGTAATGGGATATCAAATGTTTGCCCATCAAATGCTGTCTAACGCGGGACTTGCAACCCGAACAGTGTACAAAATTAGGTTTACGTTTTCTTTTCTTTTTCTCGATTTTAATATTAAACTTTCCCATTGCTTTTCGCTTTCTGTGGATTATTGAAGAAATATTTTCTTTTACTATTCTAGGTGTACGACCTAAACCCTTATCTATAACAGTTTTCATAGGATCTAAATGTCCCGCAAATTCCAATTCATGTTCAGGTAAAACTTTCTTTAAATGTAAACTGGATCTCAGATGCCTATCGTATATTACTCTGGAGCCAAGTCTTCGATTGCAGGGTCCACACCAATATTGTACTGATCCCTTTGTCTGTATAGTTGTTTGCATTATTTGAGTTTTTTCATTGGCTCCAGGTATCCATTTGCCTTTTGTGTGTCCTGGTGGAGGTGCATCGTAATCTTCATCCCGTTCATTATTATCACCCATAAATGGTTTCCATTTGCCACCAGTGTGCTCTTGTTCTTCTCTCATATCCCATTCTTCATTATCCGGCGATGCTGGACGCCATTTCCCCCCAGTATAATTAGGTGGGGGCTTCCATTTACTTGCACTTGGGTTATCTTCGTCATCATCGTCTTCCGATTCCTCAGACTCATCACTGTCTTCATCACCTTTGTAATCGTATGTGATATTGTAAGATGACGTGGGTATATCTTTCTTAACTGTACCACTAATACTAGCAACTGCATTTATAAGCTTTGTTTGATTATCTTCGCTGGTTCCTATTCTTAGACTATGACCACCAATCCAGTCTTCCCCTCGAAGATTTGTCTCTAAAGGGCTCATCCTCGGTATTATGTTTGAAGACGTTGCCGCTGCTAAGGATTTTCTATCTGAACTGGGTTTTGAAACCGGGATCGGTGGTGTGAGTCTGGATAACGACGTTTTCTTGACGCTACTTTGTAATTCTAAAGATTGAAAAAACACATCCGCTCCGAGATTATAAGTTGGCTCTAAAGTATCTATAGGAGCTAGTTCAGGTTTTGGATCATGAGACTTGAGCTTCCCGCATCTTTCTTTTCTGTGTTTTACGTAATTATCCAGCCCAACAATGGTGGCGTTGCATTTGATGCAGAGGTGATTGTCATCGTCATCGTCTTCTCTCGGTGATAACATCTGTAATGAAAGTTAACTATTTAATCAAATTATTTTGAATATCAACTAGTATTCTATTTGATTTCTGTTTAGTTTTAATGTCGCAAGCTGGTATAGAACTTAACAAACCCAGTATAGCAGTTTTGTCTTCTGAATAAACAATGACATGAAACCGCAAAAAAAAATTATGATTTAATTAATTACTAACTTATGCCCAAGAGTTTATCTGCATGGTTTCCGAAATGATATCCAGAGATAAATATTATTAGTCATAACATTTAGACAGTATTGCTTGCGCTGAATAGCGTGCTACTAAACTAAGTAAACGTTAAATTATATCCGTGTGGTCCATAGACCACATTCTTTCCGGGGGTTGTACGAGGAAACTAACGGCATTAAGCAATTATCATTCATTACATTAACAGTGGTAGGGCCCACAAAGTAGGAGTACTCACTAAACTTGTTATCGGGCTTGAGCGGGTCGACACCAACGTCTTCTTACCATGAAGAACCTCGGTGTGTGTTTTGTTTGTAGCGAGAGATAGTGAAACGAAATGAAATGGTTAGTAGCGACTTGGCAGTACTCTTAGTATAGTTGAGTCCATGAGAGGCCGTTACCACTTACTATCAGATAGACCGTGACTGCCCGCCACCATTAACAATTTCAAAAATCATGCTACTCCGGCTGTAATATATAGTTAGCTAAAACAATAGGAATAGTTTTATGACTAAATCATTGCAAAACTTTGATACTTATTACTTCTTTGCATTCATTATCGATCAAGTTATGGTTAATTCGCAGCGGGAGTATATTTATTGGGTTGTGGCACAGTTGACGCTTTGCTTAATGTTTGTAGGCCACGCGATCAGCCACGACGTCTCCAATAGGTTAAGCATTTGAATAAGTTTCAATTGTTTAAATTACTCGTTTATTCAACAAGAAAATGTTTTGTTTAGTTATCTCGTAACGATCCTTCCTCTTTATCCGGCTCTCGTTTATTGTCCTCTGGCGATAACCCTTCTGCCTGGCAGCATTCGCAGTAGATAATGAAGCTGTTATTCAACTAAAGCATCTTATACAAAGATCATTATTATACTAAATTGATAGATTTTTTCAAACTTTGTTTCAGTACTTGGGCTGTAGGCCACGACTGTGGTTCAACGTAAGCTGTCAGACTTAACACGGGTGTGAATGGGTGTCCAGGAAATTTCTGAGCTATGCAGATTTTATCGTGATATTTTCTTTCACCGGGCAGTGATAATTTGTTAACAAATACGTATATTATTACAAGACAGGTTTGTTGTATCGACTTTAGACTGTGGATTGAATTCGATACTTCAGTTATGCCAGTCCTCGGTTGTGCGAGGCTTGCACGGATATTTTTCTAATTAAAGAAAAAGAGAGCTATTAACTACCATGTAGAACGATAGAGAACGATTGAGCTATTATAGAGTCGGGCAATGCTATTGAGCTATTTCCTAAAAAGAAAAATTCTCAGTAGCAGCCCGGAGTTTGGAAATGTGCCCGGTAGACGTCAATAGGCTCGCCCCCTATTACGTAGGACTCAAACATAGCTGGTGAATCGTGGGTGTGTAATATACCTCTGTTATTATTGTTTTATTATAGAGTCATCACAATAGCTAGTACCTATTTACTTATCGTAAAAGCTTGTAACGATATATTATAATGGTGTACTTTTAATTTGCTTTGTTATTTTACTTAACCTACATACTTCCTAGCTCGGAAATACTGAAAAGTATTGATCACTGCAGTTACCCAATCTTGACAAAAAGGCACCTCCCCCATGGGGCAATTTTGCCGGAGAAAAAATATTTTTTAGTGATTTTTCATGTAAGTCACAATCTATAACAATTGGTACAGCGCAGAAGAATTGATACAGCGCAGTGCCCTATGAATACATCTGTGCAATTGCAAATTATTTTATTTATGCCAGTATACCTATCGGTAGTAATTCCAGCATGAATGGGCTGGCTCTATCGCAGAATTACAACTCTCTCAAAGAATATTAATAAAAGCAACAGTAGGTAAGTACTCTTTGTATTTCAACGCGTAATAAAATCATCATCATATCTAGGGTAAGCAACGCACGAGTTATGCCCATGGTGCTCCTTGCGTAGTAAAGTAAAAATGCAAAGCAAATCCAGACTACAGTAATTGTCGTTTGAAATCAACCTAATTGTGTTGAGGACAACAGAGGTGAGGGACATGCAGGTGTGAATCAAACGATCATTAATAATTGTGCTCAGGGTTGCCAGGTAGCTCTCGAACTTAGAATTATTACTATAGGTAATTGTGTATTCAAAAGTTAATAAGGTTGTTTGCTGCGTTTTATAATCTGAATTTACATTATCCTCTATTTAGGGATCACCTCACTTTGATTTAATAATTGAGGAAAATGTTTATAACTAAAAGTAATAATATAGTAAAATAACAAAAATGTCATCTGTCAAAAATCACTAAATTTTTTTATGTAAAATTAATATTTTATACGTAAATTATAAACGATATTCTGTTCAAGTAAGCGATACATTATGAAAAAATACAAGTGGAAATCCATTGCGGGGTTCCTGGTGACCTATGACACAAGTTTCTTTTCAGAAACTTACTTCAGGCATCAGTCCCCCACGAAGAATCTGTAAAAGGTAAAACGTCTTTATTAAAGAAACTGACTCATTTAATGATGAACCAGAAAAACAAAGCAGCTAGTTAATATAATTTTAGATCTTGTAACTAAAGTTCAGTAAATCAATAAATGATATAATGATGAAAGTATTAGTTGAAATAGATATTCAGTTAGTGAGAGAGCAGGAAACCCAAATCCCCTCTCTCTACTAGTTTACCATCAACCTGACCGTTTGCTTGCTCGCCACTATGTTTGGTCTAAGAAACATTTCTGGCAAAACCACAGAGATCTGTTGTAGACGTGACAACCCTGACCGCGTCGCCTGCCCGATCATATCACACTGATTTACCATAGTTTCCCAGAAACGACTCGTTTTCAATACCTATTTGTATTATAATCCTCAAATTGTGAATGATTTATGCTGATTAAAGTCATTTCAATGTATTTTTTCTTCAGATTCAAGGATGATCGGTCGAGGTATGATTTGTTACCTGGTTTTTTGGATACCAATGCGATATTGTGTGATCATTATTGAAGATTACCTTAAACTTAAGGAGTTATTATATTGCTGTATACTAATTTTTGAAGCCAATCTTGGTGCTCGACTGAGTACAGACCATAACTTACGAACTTAGTGTTATTTTTTTAATAAAGTGACACATAATGTCACCTTTCCTCTCTATTCTACAAAACAGTCAGAGAGTAAAATGAAAACAGCCTGCGATAGAAGAAAAACTCTGATCTCACGCGACTAATATAGGATAGTAATACACTGTAGAGGTTTTAAGGGTTATACAACCCTTGTTTATTTAGGCCATTGTTATATTTAAAAACTTTGTCTTTTAAAAAGTAAATAATATTCTATTATAGAATAAATCAGATACTTTTTTTAAGAATTGTCACTTTGTTACATTAAATTGCTCAGACTAAGAACTACCTGAGTTAAATTGTAAAAAGAACTAGTAACACTCAGCTTAGACGTGGAAAAGGAGATTTACTCTTATAGCCGATAGTTATAATTTTGATTGCTAACTGCAACAGACGTACCAAGTTCCTTCTAAATAGAAAGTGGTATGCGCATAGGGTTGCCAACTTTTTTTGAAAAAAATGACGTATCTCATTTTTTAAGTAGGAAAAAATAAAGTATTTGGAAGAAAAAAAAAGAATTTAAAAAATATGATTTATTTATTCTCTTCAAAACATACTTTTGCGTGCTACAATATATATAGCACACACTAACAGTTTTTTATTGTCCTTCAATTTTTGGAAGCTATCTAAATGATAACAATTAAAAATTTAAATAAATATAAAATTAAAATGATTTTATTAAAAACGAATTCATCAAATGAAAACAAAATAAATAAACAAGAACCATTTTAAAGTACAAATTATTTGTGAATGAGGAAAAAGAGAACTTTAGTGCGAGCGGGAATCGAGCCTGCTTCCCTTGCAATCCGAGGAAGTGCTCTAAGCCGCTGAGCTACCGCACTGACATTCGACCATACCCAATCTCCTCATCACATTTGTCTTTACGACCAACGCCACCTATCGGATGCATTTTTACATTTTTTACACAACTACGGACCTACCGGGTGATCTACTTCTATAAACGAACAATTCACGGTTATTTAAAACAAATAAGTAGATATTTAAATGAATTCGAGAAAGTAAATTAGTTTTAGTAATAATGCCCTAATGTCTGCTAACTTGTGAGTGACGAGCCGTTGACTGACGACATTAGCGTGGTTCGTGGAAGTCTTTATTTTCGATTTGTTTTGAGATGGATATAATAGAGAAATGGCATCACTTCATTAGCGCCGCGCGATCCTTACTAATGTTATAAATGAGAATGAGAGTTCGTTGGTTTATTTGTTTGTTTGTCTGTTACGCATTCACGCTGTAACTAAGGAAACAATCATCTGAAATTTTTCACACATATTTTTACTGGAACCTTGGAAATTATTGTGGTTCCCATGGGTCCCGGAGGTCCTACACCCGCAGCCGACGTCACCGAATCCGCGACGAAGAGCAGGAGGGCCGGCTGTATGAGGCGTACAGCAGTGCGCGCGCCGCGTTTAAGCTGGCCATCTGTCGCGCCAAGGATGCAAAAAAATGCTGGAGGGTCTCGAACGTGACCCCTGGGGACGCCCGTACCGCGCGGCGCTTAACAAGCTCCGCGCCCAGGGCCCCCTCCTTACGGAGACCCTCCAGCCGGGCTTCCTCTCTGAGGTGGTTACTGTGGGTGGGACTATTCCCTTCACGGGCGGTGCACATGTCCCCAGTCATGGCTCCGCCAAATGACGACCAGAGGCCGACGACGGAGAGGTACCACCCGTGACGACGACAAGAATGGGGGCGGCGGCTGACTGCTGAAAGGAGGGGAAGATCGTGCTCCTGCCGAAGCCGGGACGGTCTCCGAATACAGTCGCGGCCTTCAGGCCCATCGTGTTGCTGGACGAGGCGGGCAAATTTCTCGAGCGGTTAGTTGCTGCCCGCATCGTCCGACACCTAGGTGCGGTCGGCCCCGACCTGTCCGATGCCCGGTTCGGATTTCGGGCGGGTCGTTCTACATTCGAGGCCATCCTGCACTTGAAGGCCGCGGCTGCGGAGGCCGTCACCTCGAGGGAAGTGCTGTTGGCGGTGTCGCTCGACATCGCCAACGCCTTCAATAGTATGCCATTCGGCTGCATCAAGGAGACACTCCGGTACCATGGAGTGCCCCTCTACCTAAGGCAGCTGGTGGCAGACTACCTCGGCGGCCGCAGCGTCCTCTTCGTGGACCGGTAAGGGGACGTTGTAAGGAGGGCTATGTCGTGCGGCGTCCCACAGGGTTCGGTTCTTGGGCCGCTCCTGTGGGACATCGGCTACGACTGGGTCCTCCGAGGCCAGCTCCCCCCCCGGGCTGGGTGTAATTTGCTACGCAGACGATACGCTCGTCACAGCCCGGGGCGGGACCCTCGAGGAGGCGGCAACGCTGGCCACCTCAGGTACCGCGGAGGTGGTCAGGGGGCTTAGGGTGGCCCTTGAAAAGTCGGAGGCCCTACTCTTCCATGGGCCCCGACGTGGCCTACCCGCCAGCGCCTCGATAACGGTCAACGGTGTGGGCTTTCCAATCCAGGCCCACATCAAATATCTGGGCCTGGTATTGGATGGACGGTGGCATTTTGACGAGCACTTCCACCGCCTTGCGGCAAAGCTCGTCAGCACGGCGTCCGCCCTCGGGCGACTGATGCCGAATTTGGGCGGACCGAGTCGCGAGTCGACGACTCTACGCGGAGGTAGTACGGTCAATGGCACTGTACGGCGCGCCTGTGTGGGCGGAGTCCCTGGCCGCTCGCAATAGGGCCCTTCTGTGGGGTCCACAGAGGGTCGTAGTGGTCAGGGCAATACGCGGGTACCACACGGTCTCGTGCGATGCAGCCTGCGCGTTGGCCGGAACCCCCCGTGGGATCTGGAGTCGGAAGTGCTCGCCAATGTTTATCAGCGGGCGCCGACGGCGCAGGCGGGGGCAGCCGCCCCTCGCCAAGCGCAATCTCAGCGTGGCGGGAAGATGCCCGCCGCGCCACCGTCCTTAAGTGAAGGTTTCGGCTGGAGACACCTCGGGCTGGTCTCTGGACCGTGGGGACGCTCCAGCCGATCTTGGAAGAATGGACAGGGCGGCAGCACGGGGTCCTCACCTTCCGGTTCGTGTAGGTTTTGTCGGGGCACGGCTGCTTCGGCAAATACCTGCACACGATCGCTAGGAGGGAGACGACCCCAGGCTGTCCTGTCCTGACCACTGCGACTGCGGCGAGGACTCGGCGCAGAACACGCTCGAGTCGTGCCCGGCCTGGAGTGTGCAGCGCTGGGAACTCGCTGCAGTCATAGGCGTGGACCTGTCGCTGCCGGCTGTTGCGCGAGCAATGGTTGGCAGTGACAGGGCCTGGACCGCGGTCGCCGCCTTCTGCGAGGCTGTCATCTCGTGGAAGGAGGCGTCGGAGAGGGCCCGGGAGGAATCCTCCTTCGTGGACCCGATTCGCCGCTGGCGCGCGGGTCGGCGTGCGTGCGCTTACCTGCGCCTGATGCCACCCTAGCTGAGGCTGCGGACGGGGGGGTCGGGGAGTACCCTGCCGTCCGCGGAAGCCTACCGCGAAGGTGTGACGCCCAACTGCGCGGGGCGTCGCACAAGAGAAGGTGCCCAAAGGGGCTGCCGCCTGCGGATCGCGGTGAAACGACGCGGTACCCGTGATCCACCGTAGTAAGGGCGGGTGAGGGCGCACGGTGGGATTTTAGTGGGTGAGAGCCCCACACAACCCCGTTGTCTCCCCGGGCAGCGGGGTGTGCGGTAGGACATTTTTGCCCACCTGAAGTATAAAAAAAAGGGACACCAGGAGATAGATACAAATTTTCGATCTTGTGATAAAATGGTAAAAGTTTGTTTTATTATGACGGTATTTTCATTGTGCCCAAGGCAGCACAAGGGGGACAATGCCAGCGTCTTTAGCCTAAACCCACTGGTCCAGGCCTAAATAACTTTTGGCTAATTTGTGAAAAAAATAGTCTAGAAATGAGGTCATGTGCCATGCTCCTAAAATTGACGTAGTGTGGTATTTATTTTTAATTCGTGTTAGTCTCAATAGCACTCTTTACGTCAATGATACTTGAGTTCGACAACCCATGGTAATGTCAATGAGTGACAGTTGTCAATCGGCCGCGCGGTGCCTGACACCATTGTGGCTGACAAACAGCTGACAGCTGACGCCTGACAAATGGCGGTCGTCAGCGACGTCGTTAACGTCACTGCACTCATTACACCACCGTGTTCCCGATACTTTTTCATTATTTCGATTTTGAAACGATGTATTCTGAAAATTTGAATAGCTGCCGTTTAGCTTTTCTGTAACAATCAACTAGCGTAGTTCCCTTCATAACTACCTTCAAGTATAGTGAATTCAACTCTGCTTGGCAAATAGTGCGGTTTACGTGTAATAGTGTTAGTCAAAAACAAATCACTAAGATGATACTTATATAATTAGAAAAATGAAAAAATACAATAGACTCCTAATGAAGGTCATCTTTTTGAATATTTATTGTGCAGCATTATTCTGTTTACACGTTTTGCCAATATATTACAAGGAACGGGTACCTTGAATGACATTAATTATTGGAATTAATAAATAATCTATAAATACCTTTTTTAGCAAATCCTGCCGTTGTTTCGAGAGTGCCGGACGCCCAAACCCCCTCCCCCTTCCTCTCCATATTATGCTTCCTATACTTCCTTAGTAGCATTCCTGCCCTTACCACTTCCTACCCCTTTCCTTTGAGATGGCGCATGGCGACTAGAAAACGATGCCTCTCTGGTATTGTTAGCGTCTCAACTGCTTACCATGGTAATGGTATAAGTGGGCCGTATGCCTGTTTGCCACCCACGTAGTATAAAAAAAATAAGTAATTAACATAAATTACGAGTCTATGGAACATAATTTAACATTTTTAATTTACCAATACATTTGTAAAGTATAAATTATTTGAAAATAAGGAAAAAGAGATTTTTTGTACTAGCGGGAATCGAACCCGCGTCTTTTCCAATCCGGGGAAGTGCTCTAAGCCACTGAGCTATAGTACAGGTACTTCGACCATCCCAATCTCCTTATTACATTTGTCTTTACGACCAGCGCCATCTATCGGAAGCATTTAAATGCATTAAACCGATATAGTAAGTTTAATTTTGCAATTAAAATTCATACTATTTGATGGTGCGATTTTTTAAACATTTTTGATCTATATTTTTTAGCATTTGACATGCTCCGCCACTTTTTAAAGTATAAAAATTTCCTTATTTTCAAATAATTTATACTTTAAAAAGTGGCGGAGCATGTCAAATGCTAAAAAATATAGATCAACAATACATTTGTGTTCTGTTTTTAACATAATTTAATAGTGGTACCTACCTAATAATAAAGTGTTACAGTGTTCCATATTCAAAGCTTCCCTCGTATTTCATTTTGCTCGAGCCACCTATCACAGAGAGTACACATCTGTCAAGTGTCAAAATTGTTTATGTATACAGCGAAATGTGTTGATGTGTGGGAGTTAGTGTGCATGTGTGCGGACGTCCGTCAGTCACGCGTCCGCGAAGGCGTGGACCTAACCCAGGTATATTTCACTTGGAACCAAAGATTAAAGAATAGTAATGGAAACAAAGGACTAAATATGCAAACTATAATCAATTTGACGTTTAAATGTCGAATTTGAAATTGATATCAGCGGACTTTTTGATTTTTAAGTTTTTTTTTAATTAGGAGACTGTACAAGACCATAGGTGACGTTAGCTTCCTAAAAAAGGTTAAGCACGGCGTTTTTTCAACCATTATATAAGATTAGTTTAATTAATAATGCCTCCTCGTAGAAATCTCTGTAATCAGTGTAGACTGTCAAATCTGTAAAATTCTCTTATCTTCTCTTATCTGTCAAATCAGATTAGTCATGACAAAACGTGGCAAAGAAATATAATCAAAGAAACTAATAAAAATCCCACATAACTTACACATAAGCCAAAAATAACTAAAAGACACGGAAGTAACTGCCTCTGTGGTGCAGCGGTAGTGTGAGCGACTGCTGATCATGAGGTCTCTGGTTTGATCCTAGGGTCGGACAGTGTTATTGACATTTTTCGTAAAAAGGAAAATTCTCAGTACCAGCCCGGAATTTGGACATGTGCCCGGTAAACTGCAATAGAGTCTATTACGTGGAACTTAAACATAGCTGGGAACCATCGGTGTATAATACACCTTTGCCTACCCCTTTGGGGAATACAGGCGTGAAGCTATGTTTTTTGGAAGTAACAGAATAATGACTGAATACTCAAAGAAAATGAAGTTGACATTGATGCACCTGTTATGACTAATCTTCATCGTCGTTTTTTAGTCTAAGCCTATAAACTGATCCAAAAATCACCTACAAGACCTTTGGATCATCAAAATTATCATAGGCCAAATGGATTCGCTGCTTAGTTTTCTTTTATGAACAAACAGATGTAAGTTAATGCAAAATACATTGCGAGTAATCTTTGCACCTCATGTGAGTTGTGGTGGGTGCGGTTACTGCTTATCAAATGGGGAGTGAATGGGAAGTGATCTTCCACACATATAGGTACATACATAGACTCATGCCTGATTCCCAGAAGGGCAGGCAGAGACAACGGACTGCCACTTAATATAAAACGGCTTTCCGCTGCCTACTTTTGGTCTTCATGGGAATAAGATGTGAGCGGTGGCGAATCACGTCCCTACCATTCAGATGATTTTTACTAAAAATCTCCGGGATTTTAGGGATATGATATTCAATGTCACAAATTAAGAAATTAGATTGGGTGCTAAAAGGAACGTACCCGCGACGTCGTCAAAGGCTGTCGCCCGAATAACGACGTCGCCATCGATCGAGTGCGCCCCTGCCCCGCGACCCTCAACCTCCCCGCTAGCACCCGCTGCACCCCGCTGTCACCTTTGCAATACAAGAACAAACCAAACATTTTTAACACCTTTTCAATTTCGAATTAAGTGTGACGTCACGATACAACAAGCTCGAAGGCTGATAGATTTTCTTAAGAAAGTCTCGGGGTTCAAATATCAATACAGATGCACACTGTTTATCTACAAGGTTTTTTAATTATATTTAAGTATTTAGTCTAAGCGCGCTATTATTAGAGCACCCAATTTGGCTGTGCCTAAGTATAAACTAGTGCCATTACTAAAATAGATTTTATGAAAAAGTGCCAACTATTTATACAACAATAAATTTATACATTTAGGTAACATAATTATTTTATTTTTATTTCTTATACCACGGAAACAGAATCGAATAATAGGCAATTATCTGCCTTCAATACAAGGTGCAGTTGCAGTACGTTGCTTTTTTTAACTACTCGCATAAATCAATAACCCCGCCTTTGCCTAATGGGAATTATAATTGATTCACTCCCAAGCTAGGTATGTTTCTGTGTCTTCGAGTTCGATGTTCATTCTTAGTTTATTGAATGTATATATGGTGGAGTTGCTTCAAATCCCATACCTCTATAGGACATCATTATATTATTTCTGCGATATTTGTTTTTTGACTGACTATTAAAATTTTAGCATAATGATAAAAAACAGTTCTTCAGTTTCTTAGTGGTAGCCTCGCTCTTGCTTGAAGAAAAGCGTGAAACAGCGGTACGTACCCCCTTTTTTATTTCGGGCGGGAAGAAATGTTCCTAACCGCCTCCCCGCCGATCAGGGCAACGAACGGAGTAGTGTGGGGCCCTCACCCACTAATTAAACCAGTTGTGTGGCGTCTCTCCGCCTGTATTGGCGGACCACTGGAATTGTGTTACATTACGTCAGTGGTAGCGGTACGTACCCCTGCCGTTGTGTTTTGTATTATGAGTGAGATCGCCAAAGAGTCTCAAACCACCTTGCTATTATTTCCTTATTATCCTTCTTATCCTATCCTTATCATCCTTCCTGTACTCTCCTTAGTATACTTTCTATACTCTCCAAATAATTCTTCCTCTCCTTTTCCTCTCCACCTCGCCTCGCCATCGCCACGGAATGGGATAGTCCCTTTCCGTGGCGATGGCGACGCGCGAGTGATGTCTCTGGTGTTGCTATAGGCTACGGTAACCGCAGGTAACTGCTTACAATCAGGTGGGCCATCTGCTTGTTTGTCACCCACGTAGTATAAACAGTAAAAACTGTTTAGTTTCCTATTTTAAGGGCCAAAATCTAGGTTCACTATTTCCCTCAGTCTGTATCTATTACTAATATTTTGTCTAATCTCGATGATAAATTTAATAAAACTAAGGAAATATGTCAAACACATGACATGCATTATTGTAATTGGATTTGCAATCTGTCGCACTAGAGCTCTACCTGTATGAACCCCCGCCCCCCCCCCCTCACCCTCCTAAGCAGGTATGATAACTGACTAGTAAGCCTACCAGAATCAGCCAGTTCTGCCCTTATCTCGATTCTTTTATTTTTTTTATTGCATTTTGTGCCAGGCGAGCCACGGCCCTTCTTCTGTCTAGGCCTTTTCCCATTTATTTGGGGTCGGCCCTCCTTGTCCGTATTTTCCATTCAGCGCGATTTAGCGCCGTGTTTGCGTCAAGGTTGGCTTTCTTTAGGTCCTTTTGAACCGTCGTCAGCCAAGTGGCGGGTGGTCTTCCACGTGAGCGTTTCGTCGTTGGCAGAGCTAAGGCTAGCTTCACCATGTGGTCTTTTGGGCGTCTTTGAATGTGTCCATACCACCGCAAACGCTTCTCTGTGACTTTTTCAACGATCGGGGCAATCTGAAAGCTTCCTCTTACGTAGGTACTCGTTACAAATTTTGTCCAGTAGTGAGACACCCGCTGACCAGCGTAACATGCGCATTTCAGTCGCGTGCAGTTTATTCAGATGTTCTTTGTTTGTTGCCCAGCACTCAGACCCGTACAAAACCGCAGGTCTGATGGCTGTCTTATACAAATGGCCTTTGACTTTGAGGTGCATATTTCTGTCGCACATAACACCTGTGAGTTGTCTCCACTTCATCCATCCAGTTGTAGTTCTATGAGTAACGTCTTTGTCGATTTTGCCATCGTTGCTAACAACTGAACCTAGGTATTTGAATTGAGCCACTGTGGGTATAGCGGTAGCCTCTATGGTGATCTGAATGTCATTTGAGCAAGTGTTGCCGTCGAAAACACATGACATATATTCCATCTTCTTGCGGCTAATTTTAAACCCATTTGTTTCTAGTGCTTCTACCCAATTGCTTAAATTTTGTTGGACTTCTTCCACAGTGTCTGCGACTAGGACTACGTCATCAGCGTAGAGGATGTTCCAGGGCAATGCTCTTTGACAGTGTCTTGTAGCATAATCTATTGTGGTGTTAAAAAGTATTGGGCTTAGCGTCGAACCTTGGTGCACTCCGACATTTATCTCAAACGATATTCCCTTACTGGCTGGACTTAAGACTTGGCTAGTAACTGCGTTTTAAATATCCTGAATAAGGCGGATGTAGTGTTCTGGTAGGTACTATTTGCTGTCTCAGTGATTCCCATATTAAATTGCGTGGGATATGGTCGAAAGCTTTCTCCAAGTCTATAAAGACCATATGCAAGTTAGTCATGTTGCTTTTTGCCTTCTTTAACATAATCCGAACCGTCTGAATTGAGTCTGAGGAGCTGCTTTCAGGTACAAACCCACATTGGCTAGTTGTTAACGTAGTAATTTCTTTTAATCTGTTGTTTAAAATTCGTTCCCAAATTTTTAAGGTGTGTGATTTTAATTTGATTGCTCTATGACTACCGCATCTCCTTTACCTTTGTAAAACGGTATAAGAAAACTTTTACGCCATGATTGCGGTAAAGGGTGGGCCTCAATAAGTTTGTTAAATAATTTGTACAGCCAAATTACTCCATCGTTTCCTAGAGCCTTCCAGACTTCTGCTGGTATTTCATCGGATCCTAGGGCTTTATTATTTTTCATTTGTTGTACCGCTCTTTTGATCTCTACTGGAGCAATAATTATTAAGGGGCCCAATACTATAGCTGGTTTGCAATAGTCTCGATTTCTCGGATGGGGTACGCGTTTAGCAGGTGCTGGTAATACTCCATCCATCTGTCAAGAATATCCTCATCTTTGGTTAATAATTTACAGTTTTTATCATTTATATATTTTACATTCGTGATGTCTTTTGTTATAATAAATATCGAGATTTGGCTATTCTATGTATTTCAGACTCTGTTTCTGCCCTCTCCAGTCCATTATAAAAACCAGAGTTAGCTTTCGCCATGGCAATCGCAACTTGCCTCTTTGTTTGTTTTTTAATAAGTTTGTATTTTAAGAGATCATTTTCGTGCTTAGTCAACTGCCAAGTTTTAAAAGCATGTTTCTTAGCAATTATTGCTTCTTTTATACCTGTATTCCACCATTCCGTTTCTTTATTGGGTCCTTTTTTGGTCCTCGTTCGCCCTAGGTGTTTTTCGACTTGATTTATGCAGACCTTTTCAAACCTCTCCCACATTTCGTTTGGTGTCATACTTGTGGTGTCGAGGGATCTCAAGTTTTCTGAAAGTTCCATTGTGAACAGTTGCCCTACTGGCTCTTTTAAGGATCTCCATTAAATTTTTGGCATTCGTTTCCTGCTGACTTTAATAGGCCTCGGAAGCTTGTACACGGCCACTAATAATCTATGTTGAGTTGTGAGAGGTTCCCCTGGTATAACCTTACAGTCCACGTAGTGACTGAGATGTTTTCGCCTTGCTATGATAAAATCGATTTGCATTTAATGTCCTCCATAATTTTGTAATAAGGTGGGGTTCTCTTTTTTTGAAGAAAGTATTTATGATGGCTAAGTCAAAGATAGACGCGAACTCCAGGACAGTGCCCCCGTCACTATTTTGAGCGCCATATCCAAACCCTCCATGCCATCTCTCTGCATTTGTATTGTTAGTACCTACGTGGCCATTTAGGTCACCACCCAGGTGAACAGCTTCTTCTAGTAGAATGTTTTGCAAAATATTGTAAAGATCTTCCCAGAAAGCTTCCTTTTCGCTTACAGCAGCACCTGATTGTGGGGCATAAGCAGATATTAAATTGAGGCAAGGTTGATTTTCCAAAGCTAATTTAATTGCCATTAATCTGTCGCTGACCCGGTCTATCTTTAGAAGTCTTTGAGTTAAATCCTCAGATAAAATAATACCAACGCCATTTTTGCCAGTGGTAGTTCCATGGTAGATGAGCTTGTACCCATTGCCTATTCGTTTTGATTTCGCGCCCTTCCACTTGGTCTCCTACACACAACATGCATCTAATTACCTTTTCTTAAGGACGTCACTTAATTCCGCACTTCTGTCATGGAGCCTATGTTCCAGGTTGCTAGTCGCAATGATGTCGTTGTAGTGCTTCGACCGGGGTACGCCCTAATATTTTTGCCTCGACCGTCGCTTGAGGGGTACGCCCTAGTAATTAAACTAGCTCTATTTCGATTTGTACTCCATTCTTTTTTTTTTGTGCCAGATGAGCCACTGCCCTTCTGATGGTAAATGCTAACCGTCACCCATAGACTCAACTATACCGAGAGTATTGTCAAGCTGCAGCTCACCATTTCATTTCACAGATATGAAATGAAAGAATAAACCGCTATCTCCTGCTACAGCCAAAACGCAACGATGTGCTTCATGGCCGGTCACACGGGAGATGGTGGTACCAACCCGCCCGGGCCCGATACCAAGTGAGTACTCCTACTTGGTACCCAGCCCTACCACCAGTCATGCAATGGATGATATAATTGCTTACTTCCCTTAGTCGCCTCATAAGACATCCGTGGAAAAGAATGGGGTGGTGACAATTGTATTCTTAGTCCGTCACCACACGGACAAAAGTTATTTAAGTTATAGACCACAACGCTGGTCCAGTTCAAGCTGGGCGACTTTACAAGCCGTTGAAAAACCGCTCAAGTATAATTAAATTCTTACTTAATATGCAGTTATTGTGTTTAATGTATAGTGCTAAGCATGTCAAATGCTAAAAATATATATAAAAATATCTAAATGTAGTTATTATTCAGCGGACAGTGTTATTTTGTGTAGCCCGCATAATTTAGGAGTCTCGATATCAAACTGAGGATTGAACTTGACACCTCTTTCTTTGGAGTCTTACCATAGACAAAAGTTTCCACATTCACAAATAATTTGTTCTTTGAGGTTCTTTTTATATAGCTGAGCATGCCAAGTGCTAAAATACGCAATTTTTAAAAAATCGCGCCATCCGTTCATGTGATTTTCAAACGACATCTAAAAGGAGGAGATTCGAAATTCAACTGTATGTATTTTTATTGTAATATGTAATTAAACTTACTATCTTGGAATAAAATGCATGCAAATTTATCCGTTATTGTATGGAAGCGAGAGTTGGGTATGCAAAAAGGAGCATGAGAGTAAAATCAATGCGGTCGAAATGCGATCTCTGCGGAGAATCTGTGGAGTGAGGCTGACTGACCGCATTCGTAACGACGACGTAAGAGAGCGAGTAGGTATGAAAGAGAGTATTGGTGTAAAAATGCGAAAGGGAATGCTCCGATGGTTCGGGCATGTGGAAAGAATGTCGGACGAGCGACTGGTTAAGAAGATATACAATGCGAAAGTGGAAGGATGTAGGTACAGGGGGAGACCGAGACTCGCCTACCTAGACCAAATCGGTCATGTATTGAAGGAAGGTGGAGTCAGGAGTCTCCGAAACCGGCGAGCGTGTATGAAGAGAGTTATGAATGTGAGGAAGCGAGAGATGTATGCAAGAATAGAGCCTCTTGGCACTCTGTTCTCTCTGCCTACCCCGCAAGGGAAATGACGTGATGATAAGTAAGTAAGTAAATATATCCGATAGGTGGCGTGGGTTTTAAAGACATCTAAAAACAATAATTGTGAAGTGGAGATTGAGTGTCACCTGACTGCGAAAGCTTGGCGGTCCAGATCACTTCCTCGGATTGGATGGGACACAGATTCGAATCCTGCTCACAGTAAAGCTCTCTTTTTCCACTTTTTCATAATTTGTAATAATAAATAAATTTGTTCGTAATATATTCTAACCGTATTTTGCGATCTCAACACAAAATTATGCTTTAAACTTTGCATAACTTTAATTAGCCCCATCGATCTGATATTGCCTACGAAAATATAAAATCACAAAGGGATTTCAACTTGTACGCTTAATCAATTAAAATACAAGCAAATTTCCGAAGTAATCCATCTTGTTGGTAAGTTGGCCACACGTCCTCCGTCCAGCCGGACAATGTATGCCTCCCGTGGGATTGATAGATTCATTAGCCGGTACTGAACGATGATGTACACGTTTTTAAACGTAATATTAGCTTTTATATGGATTTATTACTCTATGGAATGAGTCCAATTTGCTTTTGACTGATCGGATGTTAGATATAGAATTAATTTGCCTTCATTTCATAGCTTTGAAGATGTATATAAGTTTATAAAGCAAATTTAGTAGCACACATTTAGCAATGTTAAATGATAATAAAAATAGTTTCAAGCCAAAAAATAATTGATAATATTAAATAAGTTGTCGCTTGACTATATCGCATCTGGTAGTAAATACGAATATTGACTTTGATGAACAATACACTGGAATAACAGTAAAAATAGTATAGTATGCAATGCCTTTTTTGTTAATAATATTGAAAACATAATCTAAATAATGCGAATGGTAACTTTATTTTGAGATATTGCAATGTATGAATTTGAAATCAACTTAGACTCATTAATACAATCAAACATTTCTATATTCAGCAACAAATAAAAGATATAAATTGTGATTCGATCAATTCATGTTGATACTATTTCAGATTCAGAGGGCATTAAGAAACAAAACTGTACCCAGCTGTAATTTATAGGTTAGAATTAGCCTTGAGCGGGTTAGTTGTTGTACAGACTTGGCAAATCGACACGATATTTCAACGGCGCAATTCCTATATACCATATACACAATCGGTTCAGAGGTGCCTATCCGTCATTGGTTTAACATACAGCTGTCATTAGTCTATGTCGTTATACTACTTCGAGAACGGAACGTCCGCGCATGGAGTCATTACGGGAACCAATCAGCGCTCGGCGCAAGCGCACCCCGCCGTGTTCTTTATAACGCTTGTACGCGGGAATATATCACGCGTCAAGACTCAAAAGGGTTTTTTACAAACATATCTCGTATTCGTCATCGTTACAGTCCCGTCGGAGGTAGGCTTGCATGGCGTCCAATAAATAATAAGACGTGAAAAGATATTATTTATTAAGCCTTCGTGTCAGTAGGATAGTATTCCTTTTTTTAATTCGACTCCGATTCTTGACACGGATTTGTGGAAATGTATGCATCTGTTTATTTTAGAAGTGACCTACAGTTGCTTCATCTTCATTTTGATCGTTATTTTCTTAGACATAAATGTTAGATTTGAAAAGCAGGTTGTGCGTTTTGTTTTTGCGTTGGTTGTCTTATAAGGATTCATAATAATATTATTCATGTGAAGTAATAAAGAGGTGTCGATTATGCGTAGATATAAAGTGTGCGCTTAAACGAAGAAACTGAATAAATTATTGCTTTTAGTAAGAGATTATCAAGGGACTTTTGAGTACGAAACGTTGATATTGAATTACCAAGCGTAAAAGACATCGATATCTTTGAAGATATAAATAAAACTCTCTTTGTCAATTTTTGTAAAACAAGCAAATTACCAGTTTGATGGTATGGGTGGCTTGTAGGAGCTACTAACATTTGAAGCATCTATTCCTGCCAACCATAAGGGAAGGGGAAGGACGTGGAGAGGAGAAGAGGAGTGAGTTTGGCCATCATTAAATTTTCTCCATTTTAATTATATCTACTTTTATTTTAAAACACCGAGATACTTGGTATGCAATACGAAATTTTCGTATGAGTCAGCATACCTACTCTAGCTCTTATTAGCTACTTTTAATTTTACTGCTACAGGTTTTTTGTCATAATTAACCTAAGTCTTATTACGGTTTACCACGGAGCGACTATCATCAAATTTGGTTGGTCATACTATTTAAACAGGGTGTATATGACACCCTGTTTAAATAGTACTACGTTTTTTGCTTTTGGAACTGATTCGGACAACGACAGTCGAGGCCAGTCACTGGTCTGGACTGCCAAATGTAAGTATGTGTCTATGCTTCTACGTCAATTTGAAAAGGTTAGCTTTCCTTTAAATATTTGACTTTTAGCACTGAGGCAAACGTTGGAGACGCACTTAGAAAAAACAAAGGTGAGTTATGGTTATGGTGGTGGATACAGCTTTTGTATGATGGCGAACACATACGCAAATTACATGCATATGACTAAATGTTTTTATTGTAATAAATTTATTTTTTAACTAGCTTAATTTATTTTGTAATCTTTCGAAATCCGTCAATTTGTTAGAACAAATAAAAACCGTTCGATATAAATGTATGAGATAATCAATTTTCTTCATATTTTTTTCACGTGAATATTTCTATTGTTTTAAT
Organism: Leucoma salicis; assembly: GCA_948253155.1. Lineage (NCBI taxonomy): Eukaryota > Metazoa > Arthropoda > Insecta > Lepidoptera > Erebidae > Leucoma > Leucoma salicis. The sequence continues at coordinate 1,321,795 of OX411809.1, forward strand.
AGTTATTATGTTATTCCGTGCGGAGACAACCCCAACAAATCAAAGATCACAAAAGTCGGTCCAGCCATTCTTGAGTTATTGATAGTACTTTGGTTTATATAAATATAGATTTAATTTGGAGTCTGTCTTACTAGGATTCCACTACATGACCCTTGCCCCAGACTGGTAAAATGACACCCTCTGACTCGATCCGCCCTTGAGTTCGAAAGAATCAAGGTCTCGAACTACACCCTGTGACACACTTCTATATTTTAAGGAATAGTTCTTTTATAATATGTCATGAATCCTTCATGATCATATTTGTATTGCTATTCAATCGTCACAATAATCTTGTGACTACACACTCATATTAATGACTCTAGCATTATTCACACATAACAAATACAAATAAATGTAAAACATAATCAAACTATGTCTATTGTTATTAAGAACAGCCGAGAGCGATGATGATTGAAAATGCACCGCTATCTACTAGGTACATATACCTGTCGATAAATCAAAGTGGCACAATAACTCGAAGATTTCAATTAAACATAAATCTCGTTTGACGCAAGCTTAATGGATCTGATACTTGTAGGTTTTCTTACTTTTCGTTGCATTAAAAAACTGAGGAGGGTCTTTAAAAAAAGCTTATTTCTCATGTTGGAAAATAAACCTTTTTTAGTGCAATGCGTTCCCAACTCCGAATTCTCAATGATTTTTAATGATATTATATGATATATAACAGCTTATTCCATCTAGAAAAATGTTCATAAAACAGCATGTTGTTACACGTCAAAAAGGCTTACGTCTTACCATTTATTTCTGTTCAATCCACTCAAAAATTCTTGACGAAATAAGCCCTTTTGGAATAACAATCCGTAATTGTGGTTGGTTCTTTTTTGCGCTAAAGGATTGTCACCCTACAAATTTATTATAAACAAACTGTCCATCTTTTAATTTAAAATGAATTTGATTGTTTAAAAATAATTTATAAAGGCACGCGCGATTTGTTATTTAAAAAAAACATATTTGTTTTTTAGTCAAGCGCCATCTATAATTTACATATTGCCAATTAGCTTTAAGCTTTTGACGACAGATGGCGCTTAATATTAGTATAGAATAGATAACTAATTCTGGTTGTTGCTTCTAGCTATTATACTTATAAGTAGTATATCTATATAGCCTTCCTAAAAACTACTAATAAAAAGGAATATATTTACAAAAATATTATATCAAGTAGAGATTAGCGCGTTTGAATAAACAAACTCTTTAGTTTTATTATTTAATATATAAAATTCTCGTACTCCAAACGGCTTGACCGATTCTAATGAATTTTTGTGTATATTCTGTAAGTCTGAGAATAGGATGTAAACTACTTTTCATACCCCTAAGTGATAAGGGTGGTCCACCTCAAAAAAGATATTTATATTTTTTTTGGACAATATTTCTTTAAAATCTTTTTATGATTCGGCATTAAAAAATACATACAACCTTAAATTTTCACCCTTCTAATGCCAACCCCTATTTTTTAATAGCGATATTAGTACTTTAATAATTTTCATTGTAAAATATTCACGAAAAAAAAAAATATGGCGGTACGAAGCTCGCCGGGTGAGCTAGTAGTACTATTATAGATTTCATTTTGACGTTAATTTTAATATAATAAATCCAGGATATATGGTACTTACACATAATTTGTTGAATAAGTATTTACAAAATTTTACTAAATTTATAAAAAATCCTTCAGTGTGAATTTATTAGCCTTCATAATTATTAAAAAAGAAATAATATTTTACAAGTGTGATGTACTAACAATAACATAAATTATAGTTAGTATTCACAAAAAGTGATTTCTAGCAGAGCGTGGTTTCGATCCACGGACCTCTGGGTTATGGGCCCAGCACGCTTCCACTGCGCCACTCTGCTTCGTGACATCTAGGCCGAAATAGATGTTTCCTTATCAAAGGCAACTTTATGATAATTATGCTTGGATTGATGTAACGTACTATATTAATATACTGCACTTATGCCCGGTTCCTATAATAATAAAACGGATCGTTTTACTTACGATTGGTAGAATATTCTACCAGGCGTAAGTATAATCTGTTCCTATAAAATACGAGTCGTACGTGAATTGACTGACATTTTGCAACTAACGGATGGGTAGCTGTTAACAATGACGATTCGTTGAATATAGGAACCGGGCATTAACGTCATTGCCTCTATAAAACTTTCAAGGCAATGTTTAAATAACAAAAATAGAAATCTGAAGTTATGGAAATAAAAAATAAATAAAATGCAATTTGCTGACGATATATATATATGTATTTGCCGTGTGGGGCCGGCACCATGAATAGCTCCACCCCGTCTCTTCCTATGGGAGTCGTAAAAGCCGACTAAGGGATTACCAGGGGACCGGGCAGCAGCGTTCCCCTGTGTACTAAAAACATCCACTGCGATCGCCAACCCGCCTGCCAAGCGTGGCGATTATGGTGAAACCCCCCATTTCGGGGAGGCCTATGTCCAGCAGTGGACGATGAAAGGCTGATGGATGGATGGAATATAGGTACCTACCTACTTTACTTACGAGTCTCCGATATTTCGGCACTCTTGCAAGAGCCGTGATCATGGCGCTAAGTATATGTTGGAAATCCCGTCAACAAATCTTGTACCAAACTAACTAACTTACCATCACGCCATTTCCCTTGCAGGGTAGCCAGAGGGAACAGAGTACCAAGAGACTCTATTCTTGCATACATCTCTCGCTTCCTCAATATTCATAATTCTCTTCATACACGCTCGCCGATTTCGGAGACTCCTGACTCCACCTTCTATTTCCAGCATTTATTCTTTTCTCTATAACAGTGGTGTACCTTCCATCCCGACTGAATCCACATCCAAGATAAATATACAAATTCATCCACTTGTTCTAGCACACTATTGCCAACCGATACTCTGACATCTGTTCTGGCTTCACCTCTTTCAAAGACCATAATTTTGATTTTGCTCACATTCACACGTAGGCCCCTTTTCTTACAATCTTGTACCTATTAATAGTAACCATAATAATTTCTTTGAATTAGAATTGTATAAGAGATCGAATTTAAATGCAGACAGACGGCCACCGGTAACTGCTAATCTTAGAATATAAAATTTTCTTTTAAACACAACATAATACCAAAAAGAATATTCTTCAGGTCTTAATATTTTCCGTGCAGTGGTCCGCCAGTACAGGCGGTGAGACGGCACACGGCGGGTTTTTTCGTCAAGGTGTACGGTTAGGAACATTTTTTCCCCTTTACAAAAGGTATAGATTAATGAATTAATAATTAAATATGTATTCCTAATAGGTATATGTTTAAAATAACGATAAAGTTCGTTATCGATAACAAATCCCAATAATAAGTTAATGTAAGATACAATTGGCTTCTTGTGTTAGGTTAGTAAATTATATTCCTTAAAATGTAAATAAATATAATATTTACTAAAACTAATAATTATATTATATATTATGTCAGCATTGCTTTTAAAAATATATACTAATAATACTGTCTCGTCTCAACGAAGCTCAATAAAAACCTGCTGGTATTGAGGCGGGAGTTGACGGGCCTTATTAGCGCGCAAATTGAAAATTGACTGAGTAACATGATTGGCAAGGGAATATTGGCTGAATGCAATTTTTCCAACGCGCTCCTGTTTGCTTTTATAAAGAAAACACCCGCGTGACGTTAAGACATATTATTAATCTAAGCGTTAATCCATCATTTCGGCACGAAAGTCATTGCGCGCCAAAATGCTTGAATCGACTTTCCTATAATATTTGTATCAATGTTTATATTTATGCGTGATCACTATGGACTCTACAACAGCTGCAACGATTTAGACGAAATTTTCAGACAATCTTCATAATAGCCGGCGGGTAGCTAGTTGTAGGAGCGGGTGATCCTATGAAGTTTGGTACCTAGTGACAGGATTTGATTTTGTGCATTTTGTATCATATATTTCCCTATCTGTATATTAATACAAATCCGTGCGACGCCGGGGCGATTAGCTAGTTAATTATGTTTTGATATAAGTGTTGTTAGAAATTCTAATATTAATTGACATTAATTTAAGAAAACAACAAACTGATATTGGAATAATTTTGTTTAGAAAAACTAGATGGCGTTGTTGGTTTATTTGAACGTAAAAATAACAAATTACTGGCATGTTACCTACATACATTATGTTTTTTTTTTAATATCACTGATACTTATGTTTTTTTTAAATATTATAATAAATTGTGACTGTGTTTGTAGGTATTCAGTGTAGGTTGAACCCATGAAATAGGTATAAGTACCTACATCTTTATTATGAGAACTTGGTAGGTACCTGACCTACATAGCTACTTCTTTCAGTAAAGTTTCTTCTCGCCGATATGTTGTGAGTGAGAGTAGGTTTTACCTATATTTAATTTTTTACTAATTTTAATTATCAAAGAAGTTCGAGACAAACACATAGGTACCTACTAAATCTTTTTTAGTACTCTTTCTCCTGGTACCTACGTCTTTTGTAAAAAAGATTTCAGTGTACTTAATAAAATTCTCTGTACTCTTTCTCGAACATTCAAATCGAATTATATTTATTTTAAATAATCGACTTAGACAAAAAAATCTATTTTATTCAACGTTGAACGGCATCGCTCGCAGCGCCCCTAGCGGTGGCTGCGGGTCACAGCTGCGATATCTCTCCCCATTACACGTTTATTATTGTCGCGTGTTATTTCCAATATTTTTCGCCATCTCATTACTCGACGGCGCTAATCCGTCGGGAGACGACGCGCCTTAATGGAGGTGATCATGTGTCCTAACGCGTAACGTATTGAAATATGACGTATTGGATGTACCTTCGGGGATTCAATGTTAATAACGAAAAAAAACACTTCGATTATGGAACGCTCTCTCCGGACGGGCACGCATCGCAATAATTCTTTGGAATGACAGCCCAATGATAAATCAAGGCGACTGTGAGAAGAAATGCCAATAAATATCACGCCGAAATCCAATAATTACGAGGCAATGAGCCGGCCGGCCACAAATCAACGGACGGACGGACGGACGAGCGCATACTAACGTCTTATCCTAACATCAGATTAAAAACATCAATACTTGTCAATAGAGGTCGCCTCCCACGTAATTATAGCCAACAATATCCCGGGGAGGCCGAGACCGAAAAGGATTAACATATATCAAGGTGGAATAATTGAAGGAATCGATTAAATGAAGAGTATTAATTGCTGATGCGCTCGCGCAGCGCAGAGCGAGATCCCATCGCGCGCCGCTTTGATATCCTCAGTTGTAATGTAATATTAACTGACCGTTTGCCCGGCCTTTATGGCATACTATAAATAAATAACATTATGTGTATAGGCAACTTAGGTTAAAAACTTAGTACAGAGGCCTTTTAGCAAAACAACATGGTGATTAACACAGTTAATTCACCAATTTAAAAACCGAACAAACAAATGTATGTAAATTGCGCTACTCTATGGAAAAGCCGACGATTACCTCGCAAATTTAAATTGACATGAGTCCAGTCAATATCGACTTTATTTCATTGTAACAAGAGCAGTTCGTTAGAAAATGTATCGTTGGTAAATTGAAGTGAACTCGAAACAAGCACGTTCAGAAACTGCTTACACGAATTAGCGCATCAAAACGGGCGCAGGGGGCGAAATTAGAAAACTCTTCCCCTCCCGCTCCCAGCCATTCCGCACGTCATAAACTGACAATTTACGATAACGTCGGGATTAGCCTGTTTGTCTGCATTCGAGAGCGGAACGTAGCGAGTGAAGTAACAATGTCGACGCGTGAAACGGAACGGTTTCCTCGGCCGCCATTGCGCGCGAAACGGGTGAATGAAATAAAATTGTTTTACATTTACATGCACACGACTCCAAGTTTTCATAACGAGAGCACAGAGGTCCCAGAAGCTTCCGCATTTGTACATTTCATCAGATAGGTACTTTCGTTTACTTATTGAGAAAACTGAATGAAATCTAGGTCAATGGGTGCATAAAATACTTCCTCTTCCCATATTTTCATTCGAAATCGTCATTTGACGTAAACAATTTTTTTTATTTTTTTTTATTGCTAATGATGGCAGACAAGCCACGGTCTACCTGATGGTAAGTGGTAACCGTCGCTCATGGACTCAACTATACCAAGAATATTGTCAAGCCGCTGCGCACCATTTCATTTCTCAGATATGAAATGAAAGAATAAACGGCTATCCGACCGGTCGTGAAGACCGGTCAGGCCCGATAGGAAGTAAGTACTCTCACTTGGTACCCAGCCCTACCACCAGTAGCGCAATGCTTAATTCCCTTAGTCGCCTTGTACGAAACCCGTGGGAAAGGATGGGGTGGTGACACTTGTATTCTTAGTCCGTCACCACACGGTTAACAATTTGAACTAAAAGCATCTCTATCAATAATAATAATAATAAGGGAAAGGGATTGGAGGTGTACAGGAAATAAGTAACGAAAGTATGAGGGAGAAACTTAAACCATCTAGGTTTTCATTACGACGTGGAAAATTTTAAGGCTTTCATAAAATTTTATTGATTTTTTACATTTGTTCTGTAGGAGTTCGTCAATAACAGGTTCGATTAAGATAAAACTTTAGCAGGTTGTCAACGATAAAAAACAAACCTTGACTTCGGTTTTAATGGCATACATCAACCATATTGGCCCCGAGGTCTCCGGTTCGAATACTGGAGTATTTAGTGTATAAAAACTTTAAAACACGGAGTTTGTTATTGTGATCGACAGCATCAAACTCACTCCAAGGAATAAATTATTCCAGGCGATACGTGGGTACCTACATACATACTGGTGTCTGCACTAGACGGACATCATGTATAAGTAGAAATATTTATTGTTTCTTGGAGATTTAAAATCCATGAAGAGCACCGGACAGGAGCTAGTTTTTAAAATTGTTTCATCAATGTTTGATCACAAAACAATATTTATGTAAATTATTTATTGTCCGTGCACTTTATCGAGAGCTATTTCAAATTCACAAATTCGTAATAAAATTCATCTTGTGTTTGAGTATTATATAAATGTCACTAACGGACAAACAGCACATAATTTACTGCATCATTTGCATGAATACTTTTTTTATCTAATACCCAAAGGTCATTATTGTGATGGTAATTTTAATTAAAGTACACGTTTAACCGTTTGAGGAGGTGGGCAGCCGGTGTTGCCAGTATATTTGTAAATTAATTTATTGGCGTTAAGTCGTTAGCTTTGTCCTTACACGTAAAAGCACTGTAATGCATGTATATTGGCTATTAAAAGTTACAGCGATCATGCTTAACATACGTACCTACTTACTTTCAAAACAGCTGCCACGATAAGTAATACTTTAGCGTGGCAATATTTGTGCGATTGTTATTAGTTTATCATTATTCTACACAATTATGGGAGAGTTTAATTTACAGAATTAAAGTAGGTGTGACGATACGATACTTTAATTCAATTTTTTAGTACTTAATTATACTATTATAAAGTTGTAACAGAGCTGTGTCTGTACATTTAAGATACTTGAGAAAAAATGACTGTATTAGCCTATATAGACGTGTCTGAACACAAAACATTTTTTTTAGATTTTTGTCTATCTGTTTGTTTGTTTGTTTGTTCGTACATCACGCAAAAACTACTGAACGGATTTTGATGCAACTCTTTTTGATAGATCTCGATTAGACTTAACAACTGGTATACATTTTATCCCGCTACTATATCGGGAACCTGAGATACAACCTAAAAACTTTTGGTTGCGGCGGAGCCGCAAGCAAAAGCTAGTTACTTTAATATTACTAAACGGCTCCGTTGCTATGGAAATATTTATCGGTTTTAATATTAAGACAATATCTAAAGCTAGCTAAGCTATTTTTGATAAGAATACCTATCGTTATAAGAAAATGATTGTGAGAAACTAAAACAACGGTCGGAACAATCCTGCAAAGATTTGCTAAAACAAACAAATTAGTATGTTTTCTTTAATTTAGTGTAAGTAAGTTCGCCAATTCATGACGGAGCTGATAATAGTACGCGGTAGGGCTGAGCGAGCTTGAGTTTCACGCTTGACGTGACGGCGCGGCGTGGTCTCCCTCCCGCTATACCACTAATTTCTTAAGGGGCAAACAGCGGCTGAACACAGTGAATAATTGTCCTGCTAAAACAAAAACCCAGCAAATCTCTGAGATTAGCATAAAAACCATCTAAACAGGCGAAAGGAAGCCGTCGCCTTCCTTCCGCAATATTTGTGAAAAAATTACACATTTCCTGCCTACACTTTGCCTCTACACCGCAGCCAGAGCGCTTGCGACTTTAAAAAGTAGCTAATGTTAATTGCACCGCCCGGCGAAGTAAAATGTTAATTAATGGAGCGAAATTTTATAAAAGAAATGCGACGTAGTAAATTTTTTGAAAAATAGAATGTTCGATATCCAACGAATAGTAAATATAGTAATGCTGTTTCTATAAGCGTCACACAGACATCTGTTCCGATTCCCAATAAAAGCAGACGGCAGCCGAAACATAGAATTTTATCACTCTTGTGTCCATCATAAAGCATCGGCGGGTGCGCGGCGGGTGCAAGAGAGGAGCACATAAAAGTTTAGAGGCATTCGGCTAATAAATCGTGTCAAATAAATAAGTGTTGAGTCGGTTGGCGGCATATTGATTCGTCATGTGCCGCCTTACAACGGCGCGGGGGACGGGGGACTGGGTGGCCATAAAGGTGCGTAATGGCCGACGTCGGAAGACAGCGCAGTGGCGCTCATCGATTAGCGCTCGCTCGCCTCAGCCGCCGACGCAATGCCTGACTGAAAATCCACTGCTCAAATAACATATCTACAAATAAATAACATCATTCCAAAAATAATGTCAACCGAATATACGACTATTTAAACCGAGAATACTTGATTGGCACAACTCTATCAAACAAGGGGCCATTATGTTTTGTAATTGCGATACTAGATGGCGTTAGCAGTAAATTAGCTCGCATCGGCAGTTATTACTCTTTAGCTTGGATTATAAAAGGTTTTTTATGAAAACATATTTCTAGCCACGCTTTTATCTGGTGAACCAAGTAACTAGATACCTAGATCACAGATGATATTAACAAAAACTTTGATTTAACCTTCATTTTCGTTTCAATATTTGCACTAAATCAATTTTTGAAGGATTTATGGTCATCTGATAAAGCTGAAATTCTGGGTCTTATGTAGTTCACAATAATATGGTATTAGGGAACCAATCTGATGGACCTAGATACTGACCTTAGCTACGCTTAGTCCTATTGCATTTAGACTTGTGTAGATTTGCTTTATACCTGAGTTTGACTAGTTTCTCGATCTAATCTCGATCTCGATAATGATCTTCACACCGTACAGCTTGTTTCATTATGATTATTTAACTGCATCTGCTTGTCGGTTTGAGAATTTTATATTCAAAAGTTATTATCCATCGTCTGCCTTGATTAATTAACGCAAACTGAAAGATTTTTTTTCGTATTATAAAGTATCTAAAGGGAGGCTATATAGAATAGGTAACAAGTTTGGACTTAGTCCTATGGTCACTTACACATACATATAAACATATATTTAATCTTCTGGAATTTAAAAAAAAAACACGAGGAAAGTGACATATCACAACTCGAAAATAATTATTTTACCTTAAAATATTCTATCAAAAATGGAAATTGATGATCGAAGCTTAAAATTGTTTGTTTTTCGTGTCAGTTTGTTCCTTCACTTACTCCTTCGAAGCCACGCGAATAATTTTGAGGATCAGAGTATTTTTATATTTGTAATTCATACTTGTTGCTCGATTTGGTATTCAAATTCTAAATAATATATTACACACTTATAATTAATAGCTATATAACGGTATTCCGCAAGTCGCGGGTTCGATTCCCGCTGACTATAATCTTTTTCTATTTTCACTTTTCGTTGTAAAAGAATAAATGTAAAACAATAAATGGTTCAAATATTTACCGTGGCTACGTATTGTATAAACAACAACTGAAAAAGTCCTTAATTAATCTTTTAATCGTAATTAATCACATGAGCGTTTTTCACCGCCGGGAATCGAAAGGCTTCACAGCTGTTGCATTCAGACATTGATTAAAATCTCCCACTGGATCCACACAAAGCCTTCTTTTGATATTATGTATAAATCTTTTGAAATGTCTACCTATACGATGTACGGACAGCTGAATAGAGCTAAACGATACTCACACTTAACACAAGCAAATAAGGCTTTAATTAGCGTTTGAAAAAGAAAGACGGTACCCACCACCTGTCAAGTGATATATTGACTAAATAACATATCTTATTTATGTGGTATCTGAAACAAAATGGTATAAAAAGGGGTTTTATTATAAATAATCATGTTGGGTTGAGTGGGCGTACAACTAAATTTGTACGCGAGCTTGTAATACAAGATATTGTTTGTCGTTTGTCAGTACCTAGAGGCTGTGTGGATGCAGATATTGACACAGATAATGTTTCTTGACCGACAAGGTGAATGAGTTCTAGTGATGTTTTGGATAAACATTCCATTCATTCGCAAAAGTGTTTTTAAAGCGAATGGCTTTTTGAGTCTGTGTTAACTTGACGAGTGCAGTTGCGTTGTACAGTGTACGTTTTTATATCAAACTAGATTCTGTACATCGCCTTAAGGTCTGCGGTATGCACGTAACTCGTATTTATTAAATTTATCAAAATAACTTCTTATTACGTTTTCTTTTGTTATAATTAGTTTAATTTAAGTTTTGTCCGTACAAAGCATGTTGTACCTATATTCCTATAATTGTTTGTTACACCATGCCAGATATTAAATAATGTTGCTTCTCTATATATGTAATAGTGTAAGCAAATGTTGGCAATTCTAAATAAATAAATAAAACTGAAGTAAAGTCCGGTTCTAACGCGCACAATAGGTTAAGTAAGGAATCGTTTTATCCATTTTATTTGTTTTTTAGTCATTTCTATAAATAAACCTTCGCGAATTGTATAGGTTCATATTTTAGATTATTTTAGTACACTAACGGGTCTTTTTTCTTAGACAGTTTGCAAGGTAGTTTGATCTACACCGATGTTAGTCCGACGCACAACACTCACTATATTTCGAGACCAATGCGAAGATATAGTACGAGTAGGTGGTTTGCACTTACGAGTTCACTGGATTCCACGTTGATGATAAATTAAATTCGTTCGTATTGAAATTTTTGTGTTTTTAGATGGCGGTCTTGAGATAAGATGATAGATTGGTTAAGCTCCTTTTTTTTTGTTAAGGCGGGAAAAAATGTTCCTAACCGCACACCCTATCGTTCGGGGCAACGACCAAGGTAGTGTGGGGCCTGCACCCACTAAAGAAACCCGCCGTGTGCCGTCTCTCCGCCTTTATTGGCGGGCCACTGGAACTATGTTACATTCCTTCGGTGGTCCGCCGGCGGCTTACCCTTTCGGGTACCCTCTACTGACCGTGCCCCGACAGCACCTGCACCAGTCGGATGGTAAGGACTCCGTGCCGTCGCCCTGCCCACTCTTCCAGCACTGGCTGGAGCGCCCCTACGGTCCGAAGACCGGCCCGGGGCGCCTCCAACCGCGCCCTCCAGCTGGCTATGGCAGCTTGGCGGGCGTCGCCCTGCCATCTGGCCACCACGCTGGGTGAGGGACGTCCACCCCCCTCCCGCTCTTGCGACGCCCGCCAATACATCTCGGCGAGCACCTCCGCCTCCAAGTCCCACGGAGGGATTCCGGCCAAAGATTGGTTAAGCTCCTAGGCTCCTACTACTAATCACTGAACTGAACTGCTGATGTGTATTAAATATATTTTATAGCTGTAACAGAGCTATCTTTGTACATTTAAGATATTTGAGAAAATAATTATGTACTTATGTATTGACTTTTGATTAGACATAAAAACTGGTATATATTTATCCCGCTAATATATCGGGAACCTGAGATTTAACCTAAAAATAGCTTTTCACTGCGGCGGCGGTGGAGTGGTGAGCAGAGGATTTGTCTATTTTTGCTTCTAGTAGCTATAATTATAATCTTCCATCTTTTATTACGATAAGTGAAGACTATGTCGTCTACGTACGCTTATAAGGCTGACCGCAAGTGAGAAGCTTCCGCTTGTAAGTTGTCGCTATCAAGTCTTTGTAGTCCTATGAAGGAAGTTGTGACAACGCGCGGTTTAAGGCGGTTTAAGTGTAGTTTGTGACTATCCTCAGCGTCATAGAGGCTTATAAAGCGTTTTATTTTATTGAATATAGGTAATACTCTTAAAAATATAATTTCTCGGCAAACGATGAATTGGTTCTTGTCAAATAATTGAAATGGGGCGCATGGGGGCGAATGGACGTATATATAAATGCTATTAATAAATTTAAAACATAACATAAATTATTGTAATGTACTAAAAATATAAAAACAAGCCAAAATTCAGTTGTCTGCCAATATGAATTTAAATCAACATACAGAATCCCACCAATACATTACGTGAACCTTTTTCGACGCACGAACCGCGAAACCATTAAAAACGTACATAATTCAATTCAGATCGAGTTTTCAGCTCCCCGAGTCTATGACACACTCGCTAAATCTCACGGAAGGCGGTCTCGGAGACCATAAATTTTTATTTCGTAAATAAAAATAATAAAAATATATAAAAGCCGTTGCGTGTGCCACCGGAAACATTTGTCCCAGCGCGTCACCATAATCCGGGGATACTGGATTTATTATTAATTAGCTTCATACCTATCTAAATAAATGTGCATTTGTACAACTCTTTATAACACAACCAATGTTTCTGGCTATTTGATTTATTGCTATTTTTAGGATGGTTGTCGTTCTATTTTTAATTCCTTTGATTGTCGATTTAAGGCCAATAATTTAAAAAGGATTATTAATAGAGGTTAGTTCTCTTTCTTATAGATTTTAAATCTTAGATTAACAGACATTGTTACAAATAACCTTAGCGGTTTCAAATACCATGACACAGACAAGTTAGGTACCTGTTTCAAGATTACAATACTACGAGTAGATCTGAAAATTTTGCGAAGACCATTTCGATTGCTATTTTTGTTCCTCCCTTTATAATTTTTTAACACGCTTTTGGTAAGAAATGCTGAGAATTATAATATTCATGTTATATTAATAGTTAATCAATTTCACCCATAGCAGTACTAATTTTAATTAATCATGTATGTATTTTGGTCATTAAAATTGATAGATTTAAGACAGATTATATTACACTTTACAAGCTTGCCACTAAGCGAAACCTATTTGATCAAACATAAGTATATGCCTAATTTGTGCCGTTAGCTGGTAACCGATAGGTCGAAAGGTGAGACTGGTCAGAATTATTTAATTTAAAATATAACATTTGCATCAAATCTTCATCTACTTAACGTTCCAATATCAAATACAACCGTTATGCAAATTCCAATTTTAAATTTTAATTACTTAGTTACCAATTCTTTTTTTAAAAGCGATGGAATTTTGAATGAATGCACCGGTTTTTTTTTGTTATCCATCTACAGTTACGTATTATGCAACTCGCTCGTAAATCTGTCAAACAGTGACAGATATAATCTGTCCATTATGACGAGTGATGCATTACTATTATTGTTTGTTCCTCATCGTAAATCTCGAACGTTTTGTTTTCAGCACAAAAAGTACCGTTTTTGTATGCAAGAAAGTCACAAGCGTTTATGCAATAATTTATTGCATTTAGGATTGCATAAATATATTTTTTTAATGTTGTCTAACTTGAGCAATTACTTCAAGCCTAAGGTGCTTTTTGCTTTTGAACAGGGTAAAATTAATTCTTCGCTGAAAGTCAATAGATATTTTTTCTCTTTCTCTTTCCGTAACTTATGGAATATTCTAATACATGACTGATAATTCAAAGTGATGGTGCGATAATCCCGGATTTTAGATGCACTGGGAAGTTCCAGACTCAAACATAGGCATCTAATTAACCGACACAAAGCAGTAAAGACAGTCACTATTAAGTCTGTTAGTCTGAGTGTTATGTAACTACGCAATCTATACAGATATTGCACAATCAAGATACTTATATTTGACCTTCCTATAGATTGTATTATTTATATCTATACCAAAAATTAAAAGCCGGTTTAGTCATACAGCATAAGCCCCTACGAGCTTGTTTCTTTGAAGTTAGTAAGAAAAGGAAATGCCGCGTATGCATACCGGTTTAAGGGCTTGTACACAAAACTGTGAATCGGCGCAATGCGAATTCGCTACGCAGAAAACTGCGACACGAATTGCTGCGATGCGATTTCGTGCGACAAGACGTCTCCCTTCCACGATTCGGATGAAAGAAAGAAAGAAAAAAAAAATGTTTATTGTGACGAAACAAAACAGAAAAAGAACAATATAGTTTTATAAAGAAAATTGGTTGTACCAAAAGTTTCGTCACAAAACGTCACCAACTCAGCATAATGCAGGCATAAGCCTGCGCTGATCTTCCATTGGTGCGTATGTGTTGGCGTCACAGATGCCGATTATTTTAAACATAACAATATTAAGCTAAATAAAACAACAACAATATTTAGTACTAAGCAAAAAACAACTAAGTTAGTACAATAACAAAAAATAAAAACTATATGACCAATAAAATTTAAGAATAAAATACACCCACTTTGTCTACATTGTCTATGACAATTACCTCGACACCTCACAGAGTATAGTAGTATCTCTTATTAGTCTGTGAGTATAATATGTCAACTTTGTCAACAGAACAGAACACGTGCGTGATGACACGTCACGTCAGTGAGTTCAGTGACACGTCATACCTCCCGAGTATACCAGTATATTCAGTATGTTTCTTTTTTTTTTTTTATTCTACTCTTTGATAATGTTCCTTGCGTGCGTCACACAATCATAAGCTATACCGTCATCATCAAAAAATTTATCCTAGACGAAAAGTAAATATATAACTACAGTCACAAAGCTCTTAAATATAGTGTGTTCCTAGGCACAAAGCAAAGAATATACGTGAGAGTAGTAGACACGTAGACAGTGTACTAAGAGTCAAAGAAGCAGAGATCCAAAAATATTTTAGTTAAATACCTTAGGGGTATACACAATTTAGGTTATGAAAGTTCAATCTTTCTCACCCCTTCTTGCTGAAGGAGCCAAACCTTAAGGTAAGTTACATATTCACAAATAATTAATAGTAGGTACCTACTATCAGAAAAAATAAAATAAAAATGTATGTAATTCCATTACATATATAATATATACAACAAGTAAGTATTAATAAAACAGAGAGAACTATAAGAAATAAACTTCTGCTTGCAATCAGTACACACTACCAATATAGGTAAATGTATATTATACTTATACATGCATACCTATACATACACACCTATACAGGTAGACTCGTATTACATATTTGGTCCAAAATTGCACTCGTATCATGCCTC
Source organism: Leucoma salicis (assembly GCA_948253155.1). NCBI lineage: Eukaryota > Metazoa > Arthropoda > Insecta > Lepidoptera > Erebidae > Leucoma > Leucoma salicis. The sequence goes on from OX411809.1 coordinate 1,337,292, forward strand.
AGCTTTTCTTGGTTTTTTTGGTGCTGCAATATGAACATCTTTAATTTTAATTTAAAATTTTGTTTATTTTGCAGACTTCAGAGGGGGCGGGATGTTGTTCCAGCATTTTGTTGCAGCATACCGGAAGCTGCCCCTAAATGCTGCAGTGCGATGGCAACGAATGGCAAGCTGTCTTGCACACCTCCTTAGCCCACAGGATCTGTTTGCAGATATCCAGGATAATTTATTATGAAGGTAGCTAGGTGTTTTATATTTTAAAACTTCAAAAAGAAGACATTCTAGGTGGAGTTTGCGCCTATGTCACATTTTTAAGATAGTGTATTTGTTTAAAAATGGGCTAACATGAGCCCTTAACGGAATATTGAAGCAAATGCGTGCACATGCATTTTGGACCCGTTGAATCATTTTCTGAGTACGAGCTAGTAAACGTGGGCCAAAGACTATGTCCATATAATTTAACTTAGATAGTACTAAAGACTCCACCAACATACGCAAGTTTTCCTTTACATAATTTCTAATTTTATATAGCGTTTTAAGTTTATAAAAACAATTTCTCACTGAGTCAGCGACATGTTTCTCAAAACGTAAGCCAATATCCATATGAAGACCCAAATTTCGTGCATCATCTACACACTCAATGGATTGTCCCGAAATTGTGACGCTTACCGATGGCTGTATATTACGAAGTTGATTTTTACTACCAAAAAGCAAATATTTTGTTTTGTCCGGGTTAAGCAGCAGACAATTGTTAGCTGACCATGTGGCAATACTAGCAAGATCCTCATTCAACTGCAGTATAGCACTGTCCATATCAGACGGTTTGAAGGAAATTTACAAGTATATACTTGTAAATCGTCAGCGTAAATATGGAACTTACAATGTCTGATGTGTGTTATTACATCGGCAGTGTACAAAATAAAGAGGATTGGTCCTAGTATCGAACCCTGAGGGATCCCCCTGGTCAAAGCCACTCTATCAGATGTTATAGTTGTGCCATCAATATTATTGAACTTAACACACTGAAAACGGTTGCGCAAATAACTCTCAAACCATTGTATTGTTTTATTATCAAAACTATAATAGTGTAGTTTAGATAGTAAAAGATCAATATTTATTGTATCAAATGCTCGTGAAAAATCTGTAAGGAAGTTTCCAAGCATATTATGTGTATACAAATTTTGTTAATTTCTAGAATTATAAATAATAATCTGATGTTTGTGTCAATGTTAAAAATAATAGCCATTGCAGGTAGAGTATTATAACCATGCAACAGAAGTGCACAAAAATAGTATGTTATGATATTATAATAGTCTGATAGTATTTGTAAATATATAATAGGACAGTTTTTGTAAATAAGTAATAAATAATAAGCAGATGGTATTTGTAAATAATTAGAACCTAAGACATTATTAACATAACAATAGTCTAAAATAACAAGTTTGGCGCCTTGCAATAAGACCAGTATAATTAGCATTACAAGCACATACACATGCGAAAAAGTTGTTAACAAAACTTCTGTTAAGTACAAAGTTATAAGGAGAGTCTGAAACAAAGCTTTATTATAAGTCAATAGTGATAGTATTGAATAAGTTGACATATTAATGTCTAGGTTAATAATAATAATTTTCCTCATAAGTAAATAAATTGGATTTAACAAAATTTTAACATAATAGTAATGAATATAGAGGATATTTGGATATAAGTAAACCAATTCTTCGAACAATACTTTAATTATTGTGTAAAATTTAATTATGCAACAAAACCCTAGCAATGATGTGAAAAGTTGATCTATTAAAAAAATTGTATAGTAATGACAAAAGGAATTAGATAAATAAAATGTTATTATAAATACAGTACAATAACCGTATACAAGATCGCTATTACGCAAACTTAGTATTTCCCAAAAAATTTATCAATATCCTCTTCACATTTAATATGCACGACTTTTTGGTCGGGCTCCTTTCGGGCCAAGATTCTACCATCCCGAGTCCACACGTATTTCCAGTTGTGAAGAGCTCCCGCCTGTCTAGCTTTATAAAATAGGTGGCTCATTCACGTATATGCGGTGTGCAGACCCGGAGATCTGAAGGTCATCAGTGTTGAGTCCACGACGCACACGAGCGGCACGCAGCAACGAATCGCGCATCGAACAGCGCACAAAGCGAACGCATATGTTGCGGGGCCGCTGGTAGTGAGAAGTCTCGGCAGAAATGCTGTCCGCGACACGGTTGCGACGGGTTTACCCGACACGCTCTACGTGCACAATGTCCCGCTCGTCCAGGCTGACATCGAGCTTTGTACATAATAATTGCACGATGTGTACTGTACTTTCATCTTTATTTTCCGTGATACCACTGATCTCAATATCATTGAATAGTAACTGCTGATCACGCTCGTTTAGCTGATGTTGTAGCTGAGCAATGGTATTTTCTACTGGGTCTCTCTCTAAGGTTAACTTTCCTTCCATCTTACTTTCCACAGCATCCATTCTTGCTTCTAAGCTATTTATACGCACTTCATTTGCTTTCAAGGATTGTTTTAAGTCAGCCATATCTTGGCGAAATTCCTGAAGCTCCTGAAGCACTGCACGTATGTCCTCTCGCAGTTGCTCCCTAAATAGGCGAAGTTCACTAGCTAAATCTGCAATCAGACCTGCGGAAGCGTTTACAGGCGAGCAGCTCAAATGGCTTGTGTCCATTATCTCGTCAGAGCGGTTCACCATGGCATGAGCAATGTCTGCCCTAGCATGCACGGGGGTATCTGATTTGTTATCCCTAACGACGTGCCTCAGATATTCTGGACAACGCCAGTTTGGTGGAACAGAACCTGTCAGGGGCAAGAGCACGCAACCTCGATGATAAGGTAAACAGCATTGATTACATTTAGCAGCCTCCGCCAATGCTAAGAATTTGGCACAACCACCGCATTTCATAAACGGCATATTCACGCAATTATCAATTCATCGATAATGATTTAAAACTCGTGAGTGGTCAATAGATGGCGCTGTTTACAATATTTATATAATGTAGTGTTTAAAGTTTTAATATATTCACACCATAAAATAGTCAACAGGTAATGTTACAGTATACATACAGAGGTGCACTTCCAGGAGAACTCTCACCACAATTTGCATAACACTTGCTTAGAAACTTTTAATTATTTTTGTAATAAGGGTAGGTATGTAAGATGGTTAATATAATTTTAAGTTATAGTATCCAAGATCGTTTATTCACTGCACTAAAACTGTTAATAAGGTTTGTTATTGTTTATTGCACTGTTTATATAACCTTTTAAATAGATTAAACACTATAACAAGTATGTTTATGATTTTTAATCCAAAAGCAATCGCAATAAGCTTTCACTACTTTGACATCCGTGACGTCATCCCGGATGACCATTCCTTCGATAACCGTGTGACGTAAAACCGCAGGAATGCGCAATGCGAATCAATGCGCAAGTTCTTGGGATGCGTCGTGGTAGCTCGTAGATTTTTACGATGCGACGTCGCATCACAGTTTTGTATACAAGCCCTAAGACCTGTATCGTTCACCACGACCTGGAGTTTTCCACAAAATATCAGTTTCATAGCTTTACACTGCATAAAGATCGCTATTTACGTTTTTTTCCCTGCCTTTTGAAGTACGGAGACGCTTAACTGGTCACCCAGATGTTACTAGACCTTTGCAAAGATTACCTTCGCTATATTACAGATCAGTGTGCAATTGTTTGTAAACACTTTACAGAAACATATTTTGTAAAAAAAAACCTAAAATATAGCATTATTTTTACACTCGCGGCTTGTGGAACGCCAGTCACGTGCTTTAGCCGCTAAACTACCACAGAGTGTACGAACATGTTCACTATTTAAAAAATAAAAACAGAAATTATTCTACAGTTTTAAAGACGACATTATGTAGAATAGTATCTGTGGGATTGTAAAGTATTTCAAATATGGAACGTTTTAATTTTTCGTTAGAAGGGGCCATAGACGTCGCACGCCATAAATCTGTCAAGAGAAGGCCCCAACACCGCCCTGTGCCGTGCGGGAACCCACAATTTTTTGTTTAAATACTATAATATTTCCTATTTTGAATTAAATCATGATATTTAGGATTACCTGTGCTGGTGACATGTGAGTTCTTTATTAGGTAAAGCCGTAAGATTAGTAAAAATAAGTACCTTAATGTCACTTATAATATTTAACAGCATCAATGGTTAGATCCGTGCAGTGTTGTGGAATTTTTGTGCGTTCCACAAATAGATTTCTGTGTCTGGGTGCCACGCAATTTTTTTTCTTTGTATGACAACACCAATTGAGTTTAACCCCCATAGTTATTACGGAGACTACGAGTTTAATATTACGGAGTAGTACATTCATATCCCAGTGGTGAAACCATGGACTGCACACATATACACAGCAGTGTAAATTATTTTGATTTTCGTTTGATCTCAAGTCCGAGATACAGCTTTACACCTTTGTTTTTTTGAAATGTATGTCTGAGAGACTTTTTTGACTGCTGGTGATGTCTGCCAACCCTGGGCCAGCATGATAACCTATGACTCCTACTCCGAGAGGAAACCCGTACCCCACAATAGAACAATAGATAACAGTTTAAGCAAAAAACAAAATTAACATAAGACGCTGTGAACTGCAAATTACCACGTCGTAGCCTTTTTTTGTTGATGCGGGAAAAAAATTCGTAACCGCACACCCCATCGTTCGGGGCAACGAACAGAATAGTGTGGGCCCTTCACCCACTAAATAAACTTGGCGTGTGCTATCTCGCCACCTATATTGGTGGACCACTGGAACTGTGTTACACCACTTCAGTGGTAGGTACTAGGTCGTAGCCATGGACGTATTTTATTAAGTCCATGGTCGTAACCTAGTTGCGCACTTACAGTTTGAACGATGAAAACGTGAGTTCCGTGTGGTGACAGTCTAAGAATACAAATGTCACCGCCCCATTCTTTCCCACGGGTGTCGTACGAGGCGATCCGCGCTTCTATAGGCAGGCTAAAGCAGTGCCTATCAAAACAGGCTGTCAAGATCCTGAAAAAATTTTGAGTCTGGTGTTGTCCTAAAGTCGCCAGTTGGGTCGTGGGAATCAAATACTACCTATCTCATAGTCAGAGCGACTACAAATATGAGTGCATCAGCTAAAAACCGAACACATCGGAAGCCGATCCCGACAAAGTTTGCCTTAAGACTAGGAAGATGATGATGAACTGCATAAGTTTGAACCTCACACCGCAGTCACATGGAAAATAAATCACAAATTAAAAAGAACGTAATGTAAACAAGAAGATTGATAGTATTAACTTAATTAAGGCTAGTGCCTGTGTTTAATCCGGAACCATACATCCACAACCCAGAAGAATGGAGAAGTGATCATAAAATAAATAACGTTTATCTAAAATTTTCGACAATACTGAACTAAACTTCAAACAACGCATGACATACGTCTAGTACTTGTACTATAGCCTTTTACAAGCCCCGCCCCCTGCAGTAATGCCATCTATTGGCAAATACTTACATCTTGACTTACACTTTGAGGTTATGTTTTGTTAGAGTCAATTTAATTGAATGCAGTCCTTTAATTACATTTACAAATTCTGAAATGGAAATAATATTTTCTTCTTCTCAGATTTATTGTTTTGTAACAGCACAATAGTGTAATAAAGTTTGATAAAACACTTGCAAAGTACAGACGCTTTGTAAACGACAACACAATCGAATTAAGTACACGGAAGCGCAACGTAACAAGATTGGTATTTCGTCAGCAATAACGTCACACATATTAGAAATCAATACAGTAATATAAAATAACTTACCTGTGTTAGGTTTTCTTAATAACACAATATTAACAGACACGATAATAATGAGTTGTGACTCAGCTCACTTCGCAGGCCACGAAACGATCGCTCCGAAGTTAGTCAAATATGTTCGATTCGAAGGCGGCCCTCAACCTCAATGGCCCGCCCCCGGTGTTTGACGGACGCTGACGTTTTGCAGCAGACGCGCGATACGCGCTCTATGAATAGTACGCGTGGCGGAAATTCCAAACGTCGCCATAGCGATTTTAAAATTGGAACGGAATGAACGAAACTTAATTTAAGCTGTACAGTACGTAGGTATTAGGTATCTGGCACATAAAAAAGATGATAAAAAGTTTAATGCTTAAAAAATGACTGCTCTAGTGTTGCAGTTTGTATTTATTGATGAAAATAAAATCTCACTTTATAAAACTGTGTAAAGTGTAGGAAAGTGGAGGAATTATAATAAAATGATGAATATTTTGATGGTATTTTAATGTGATAAAATGGTTTTTGTGTCGTGATATTTTGGTAGATAAATTGTTGAAAATAAAAGTCTGATGACGGGCAGTAACCGGTCGCGGGCGATTTAAATCGAGCAGGTAAGTTGGACAATGGCCATCCAGCCACGATTCGTATAATTAAACAGGAATAAATAAAATAAGTTTGCACATTTTTACCACCAAGACATGTTTCATGTTGTTTATTTTGTTCCATTGAACTATAGGGTCAATCTATAGCACGTATGAGTATAATTTGTTTTATTGTGCCTTAAATAGACATAGACAAACAATTTATTAGATATACAAATTATAGAAGTTTCTATCGTATTTGTTCTTTTTTTTAGTTTCAGCCACCACATTTTTGCTTAAGTGTAGGATTTCCATTGATGTTTATTGAAAAGAAATCCATTTATTATTTTTTCCACGCATTATTGTTTACTAATCTGAAGTAAGAGTACGAAGTCATGGAACAGTTTTTAAAAAATGTATAGAACTGTACTTTTGTTTCGTGCTACTAGATGGCGTTACTAGTATTGAAATCTGTAAGCGTTAGTTATACCAACTTCAGAAAATAATATCAAGGACCATAAGTTGCTACCTATATTTTTTTGCTTTATATACTGTTTTCTTATTAAATACAATTTTAATAATATTTATATGTTTCGTTTGAGTAGTTAAGAGCCGTTCAAAAAAATACTTTCGCACACAAAGGAGGTTTCGGTCAATGTGACAAATTGTCTACTTATCATCACGCCATTTCCCTTGCGGGGTAGGCAGAGAGAACAGAGTGCCAAGAGGCTCTATTCTTGCATACATCTCTCGCTTCCTCAACATTCATAACTCTCTTCATACACGCTCGCCGGTTTCGGAGACTCCTGACTCCACCTTCCTTCAATACATGACCAATTTGGTCTAGGTAAAGTCTCGGTCTCCCCCTGTACCTACATCCTTCCACTTTCGCATTGTATATCTTCTTAGCCAGTCGCTCGTCCGGCATTCTTTCCACATGTCCGAACCATCGCAGCATTCCCTTTCGCATCTTTACACCAATACTCTCTTTCATACCTACTCGCTCTCTTACGTCATTGTTACGGATGCGGTCAGTCAGCCTCACTCCACAAATTCTCCGCACAGATCGCATTTCGACCGCATTAATTTTGCTGTCATGCTCCTTTTTACATACCCAACTCTCGCTTCATATAATAACGTTGGGACAAGCACTGCGTTGTATATTGCGACACGTGCCTTCTGGCTGAGGTGGTGGCTGCCGAGAAGTTGCCCAATGCTCCGTTCACTCTATTTCCCGCATTCACTCTTCTTTCTACATCAGTGGTGTACCTTCCATCCCGACTGAATCCACATCCAAGATATACAAATTCATCCACTTGTTCTAGCACACCATTTCCTATTGCTATTCTAACATCTGTTTTGGCTTCTTCTCTTTCAAAAATCATTAGTTTGGTTTTGCTCACATTCACACGTAGGCCCCTTTTCTTACAATCTTCTGCCATTACGTCGACTAGGGTTTGCAGGTCAGTCGCAGACTGCGCTAATAGGACCGCATCGTCTGCATATAGCAGCGAGTTAACCACTGAGTCGCCCATCTGAACTCCCACATTCATTTCATTCAACCTTTGTAGAAATTTATCCAGATATATGATAAACAGTCTGGCTGATAGAACACAGCCCTGTTTAACGCCGATATTGACGTCAAACCAGGGTGACATTCCATCATCCAGCCGCACACAAGCTCTGCAGTTCATGTAGTTGGACTGCACCGCTTGTAGCAGTCTACCGCTAATACCATACTCCGGCAAAATGTCCCAAAGTTCCTTTCGTACAACAGTGTCAAATGCTTTCTCCAAATCCACAAAACTGCAGAAAACCCTCTGGCCTACAGCCAGATGCTTCTCCACAATGTTGCGCAGAGAAAACACTTGATCCATGCATCCCCTTCCACACCTGAAACCTCCTTGTGCCTCATACGAAACAAGGGCACGATGACTGCGCTTCTCCAGTCCTTGGGAACTATTCCTGAGCTCCAACATAAATTGGGAAGCATCAGGAAGGATTCCCAGACACATGAGCCTCCAAGCTTGATCATCTCAGCAGACACCATATCAATACCCGCTGCCTTACCATTTTTCAAACTTCTAATCGCCCATTCAACTTCATCCATACTAATGTCATCAGAGGATGCCGGTACCGAATGCTGATCTGTTAGACCACATGTGGCACCAGCATCACCCTGAACATCCGCATACATATCTCCAAAATATTCACTCCATCGGCTTAACACATCCTGTGTTTGCGTAAGAATGTCTCCACCTTTAGACCTTATTTTATTCATTCTGAAAGCTGACCAACCACTCCGAGATTTCTTCACCTCCTTCCAGAAAAGTTTGGTGTTGCTCTCGAAGTTTTTGGTCAGCCTTTCTTCTGCAATAATATTTGCTCTATCACGCTTCTCTTTCACTAAGTCTTTGGTGTCATTCTTACGTTGCCGGTATATTTCTTTCTTCTGTTCTTTCATACTTGCACTCAGGTTCAAAGAAGATACATAGTCCAGCCACGCTTTCTTCTTTTGGTCTACGGAAGCTGCTACTTCCGTATCCCACCATGCATCACCTTTCACTTTCCTATGCTTCTTTGAGCATCCACATACTTCTTTCGCTGTATCTACCATACTATCTTTCAATACTCTCCAGCATTCTTCTATGTCAGATCCCGGCTGACTTGCCATTGTCAGCCGTTCACGGACACCCTCTACATACTTTGCTCTTACACTCTCTTCTTGCAACTTTTCAATCTTTATTCTTTCAAGCCCTTCGAAGTGGACACGCTCTCGCCAGTGTCTCCACTTTCTGAACAGACCACTAAATCTCGCAATAACGAGATAGTGGTCCGTGTCGACAGTGGGACCCCTGTAGGCTCTTGTATCCAGAATTTTACTTCGGAGGCGACTGTCTACCTGAATTAAATCTATCATACTTCTCTGTTCATTCCTTCTCCATGTATACATATGGATGTCCTTATGTTGAAAAAATGTGTTTGACACAATAAGGTTTCTCTCCATACATACATCCGCAATGAGCCTACCTGCATCATTCTTTCTCTTATCACCAAATGAACCAAGCACGTCCTCGAAGTCTGGACGCTTGGTCCCAACCCATTCATTCAAGTCTCCGCATACGATCACGTCTTCACTAGCTCCTGCCAAAACTTCCCTAACATTATCCTAGAACTTCTCTAGATCCGATGCCACCGAAGAGCCTACGGGAGCATAAGCTGCGACCATAAAGACCCTGGTGACATCTAGTTTTATTCGGACCCATAGAAGTCTGGGTTCAAACATTCCGTAGTCTTTCACACCTGAGGCCAAGCGAGCGGACAGCAACACCCCCACTCCCATGCTGGCCCGTTCGCTCTGCAGTACACTAGACCACAGAGCTAACCCGCCAACAGGAAGATCACAGGCGTCGCTATCCTTTCGCTTGGTCTCTGTTACACAGAGCACATCAAGAAATACGCAAATTCATTGATATGTTGAAAAACGCAAATTCATTGATATATTTTCTCCAGACAAATTGTTTGGATAAAATATACCAACATATCAATGAATTTGCGTTTCAAACAATATTATACATGGTAGCCCGGGACGAGACACTTGCACGAAATTTTCTACTATGTTTTTGGACACGAATTAGCGGAAAGCCGAAAGTGCTACCTCTTTGGCTAGTACCAATAATGGGATTTCAGAGAAGGGCTATTGCCCCACTCCAGTAAACAAGTATGGGCGATCCGGCCTTAGAACTTTCATATTTGTATGGACTAAAAATTGAGTACACCGCATCTCTTAACATTATTTTTGACTTTGAATAATCACTACTGATGCTAAGGAGCCCAAGTCTATTAAAGAAATTTGATGCTATTGAATGCAAAAAAAAATACAATTCTGATTAGTAGTTTTACAGATTACCGTGTTTATACAAACAAAAAAATTCCGGATTTATGAATTTAGGTTATACAAACCGCGAGTGTTCTCTGGAATATATATCACTGACATGATTGCTATTAAACGGTACTGATACGTATTGCTTGTGACTTAAACAGTGCCACCACCCCATTGAATTCCACAAGTGAAAGTATTCACCACGGAATGAACTACACCGGTACTACCACCACACCTGTGTGGAGATCCAATTTCCCCATACCAGGCGTCCATCACTCGCCCAAGGTCCCGAGTTAAATGCCTACCGCTTCGCGTATCGCCCACGATACAACCAACAGAGGCCTGCCGCATGGTAAAATACCAAAATCGCGAAATACCGAAATACCCTAAATCGCGTAAACAATTTGTTTACGCGATTTAGGGTATTTCAACGATAAAATTTAATAACCGAGAATTCACAGCTAAAACTCAAATATATTATGATCAACAAAAAAATAGCAATTTATAAACGTAATAAATAAAATAGACTTGAAAATAACATTTAAAATGATATAAAAGTTAATCAAATTTTTAAGCATGTCAAATGCTAAAAATATATATCCATCCATCCATCAGCCTTTTAAAGTCCACTGCTGGACATAGGCCTCCCCAAGAATGGGGGATAGTGCCGTAATCGCCACGCTTGGTAGGTGGGTTGGCGATCACAGTGGATGTTGTTAATACTCGAAGGAGTGCTGCTGCCCACTCCCTCGGTATTCCCTCAATCGGCTCTTTTGACTCCCATGGGTGGAGAGGGATAAAAATAAAAATATATATAAAAATATCTAAATATTTATAGGGTTTGCGTCATTATTAGGTAAAAATCAAGTTATAATTGTAAAATTAAGTTTACCTGGTTGGTATAATGTATAAAAATACTTCCGACAGATGGCGCAGGCGTCACCCATAGACGTTAAGTATGAATGTGTTATCGAAATTAGCAGTCAGGAGCAATTGTCACGATGGCTGAATTGGCATAGCATCTGGACGGTATCCAGGAGATGCAGGTTCAAATCCTGCTCGTGACTGTTATTTTCGATTTCACATTTTTCACTTTGTGTTTAAAGAATTATGAATGTTGAGGATGCGAGAGATGTATGCAAGAATAGAGCCTTTTGGCACTTTGTTCTCTCTTGCCTATCCCGCTAGGGAGATAGCGTGATGATATAAGTGAGTAAAATCATTATAGGTGCAACGCTAGCGCATTCGTTGCATGATGTGGTTGCACGTGGATAATGCATCACGCCTGTATTCCCAGAAGGGGTAGGCAGAGGTGGTGGTTTTACACACCCACGACTCGCCAGCTATGTTTAAGTCCCACGTAATAGGGGGCGAGCCTATTAACGTCTACCGGGCACATTTCCAAACTCCGGGCTGTTACTGAGAATTTTTCTTTTTAGGAAAAAGTTCAATAACATTGCCCGACCCGGGGATCGAACCCGAGACCTCATGATTAGCAGTCGCATACACTACCGCTACACCACCGAGGCAGTTAAACACTAACTAAACTAAACTTAACTGTATTTCTGTGTAAATAAGGTACATTTCTCCTCGCTGCGAACAATTGGTATTATTATTAAGATTTTGTAGGCTATTATAGAAAGATTTTGGACAAGCTTTAACGTAAGTGATGTTTCTGTCCGTAGGACTAGTATCTATTCTGTGCCCATACTCTTATCCCCAGTGGGACTTTTTATATTACCTTGTACCACAATGGTAGAAAAAATGCCTGATAAGCTTAATAATAGAGCTTCTAGTAAATACCTGCGGTATGGTAGGAAGGTTAGGAGGTGGCGAATAAATGTGATAACCTTCTTTTTTTATACTACGCGAGTGTCAAATAAGCATACCTACGGCCCACCTGATGGTAAGTTGTTCCCATAGCCTAGATGCTGGCAACACCAGAGGCACCTATCACTCGAAAGTTGCAATTTTTTTATACTACATGGATGGCCAACAAGCGTACGGCCGACCTGATGGTAAGCAGTTCCCATAGCCTAGAGGCTGGCAACACCAGAGGTACCTATCACTCGAAAGTTGTCAATTCCAAGAAAAGGAATAGGAGGTGGAGATTGAGGCTAATAAGGAGAAAGTGAGGAAAAACGACGGGGCTTGGGCCTCCGATGCTCTCACTCACCATAGGGTGTTCATTAGGATAATCTGTCATTGTTTCACGCTGGTCTTCTGTGAGAGGGTTGTGCTTCCTCACTCGAGCCGGCAGATTCATACTGAGTCAAGCAAGGGTATACCACTATGATCGTGAGAGTTCGATATTTTGTTTCAGTACCCATATAGAGAGATTTGCTATAGCCACGTATATACATATACCCCATACAAGTTGGTCGACTCATAACCTGTAATAAATATCTCTCAGGCATGCAGGTGTCTCCTGCGAAGGAGTAAAGCTCTGGTGTGCGGAAGCGTCGCGCAGAGTGAATACCCGGATAGTACCTAGTAAGGGGCTGCCGGTGGATATACAGTTCCAGTGATTCGCCAATATAGGCGGAGAGAAGCACACGGTGGGCTTATTTAGAGGATGAGGGCCCCATACTACCTTGTAACGAACAAGTCCCGAACGATGGAAAAAATGGCTCAAGGCAAGGCACGAAGGAAGCTTTCCTCACAATATAAATCTTTTTTTCTCTTGGCAGTAGTAATTTTTGATTAAACATTTAAATAATTTAAATTTAGATAAGATAAGATAATGTCAAACTCGATACCTCTTTTGCAGTCTCGAATTTCGATCTTACCATTAGAAATATCATACACATATACGTATATAGGATTATTTAATTAGAGAATAGAAACGATACATTGCAGACCCCATTTCTAATAACTAAGCTCCGTCGGGCTGTACACACAGAATCAGCGACGTAAAGTGTCTAAAGGCAGATAAAATCCTGTTACTTTCTCGCGATAGACTTAAACTAGCACAAACATGTTCCTATACTTGTAACTCGGGTCTGTGTACTCCTCGACCGATATGTCTTGTTCCACAAATATTTATTATCATTCAATCAGACAGGCTTTTGAGAAGCACAAGATCTTTGTAAAATAAAAACAATTTTATGTTTGTGGATGGATTACATAATTTATTAAGAATACTTAATAGTCTTGTGCTAAAATCCAGAACTGCGAAGATAGGTAATCCCCAGTTCGAGCTCCACGCACGACACACCCACCTATGATGACTTTAAACATTTCTAAAACACTTTGTATACCTACATGTTCTCCTTGCTCGGTGAAGGAAAACATCGCGAGGAAACCTGCATGCCTGAGAGATTTTCTCGACGGCTCGTGAAGTCTGCCAACTCCCACTGCTTGGTGGATTACGGTCTAAATCCTTTTCACACTGAACCATGTCCAATAGTGGGACAGTAACAGGTTGAAAACATACGTTTATATGTAATCCCGAAATTTGGGATAAGTCGTTAAATATCCGTACTTCTTCACAGAAAATTCATTCGATTATTAATTTACCTACTATTTAATGTTATGTCAAGTAAATGAGCACCAGTTTAGTATTTTCAGTATTAAGGAATCCGTGAGCGTCCGTTACTATTTATCATCAGGTGAGCCGAGCCTCGTCTGCCACCAATTTTTCATCCTACTTATTTTGGTTATCTTTTTAAGAAATGATTTCGTCTATGTTTAGGTAGGATAAGGATACAGAACTTATTTGTACATATTATACATTCAAGACGAGTGCTGCGTTACCTCTGATCCCCGCCTTATTTATTAAAACAAACATCGACTACCCAAATTAGATTATCCGCGTCAGAAAAAAATATCGCTATCTCGCAAACAGCTCTCAAGCTGTAGGGAGATTGAAGTGGAGGAGCAAGGTTATAGCCTCTTGCAATCTAACTTTGGCTCGTTGTCGCGCCGTTAGTGTTGCCAGTCGAGAGAAAATTCTACTATCCCGGTATAAATAGTACATGTTGCTACTGAGGTCATCAGCGAGAAACTTTTAATGAATTGCTTGTATTTTTATTTGGATCATTTCGGCACGCGTTCGTTCGTCGGGTCACTGCAGTTTTTATGAGCGAAGCAAACTTGTGAGATTCAAGAAAGTCATTAAGTACAATTACTTATTAAAATAGTGGTGTTTTGGCATTATTCACAAGACAGCTCAGAAATATCGTTATTTTTATGTGCAAAACTTAGAGCGAAGTTTGACATGATTTAACTCAAGAGTTGAAAGAGCATTAATACTCAAGTACCTATATCTTATAATAAAATATTTACCACTGCAAATGAGACGTTTCATAACGGGCATTATCTGACGTTAAGAATAATGACATAAACTATGAGAAGAATAACAAATATAAAACCTCAATTGACAAACAAAAAACTAATTTAATACTAAAATATTTTATGAAATGTATAAAAACCCGGAGGTCGAGACCTTTCTAAATTATGTGTGTATTGATTCAATACGTGAAATAAGGTTGATCTGCCTATTGACAGTAGATAGTGTTGACGAGTAACAAATAAAAACTAACTTCAGGCAATAGATTTGTTCAACTGACATACTAACCATAACGAAATGATAATTAGTAATCGTTGTGAGCAGTTTAACTCAAGGTTCATTGTAGTTGGTACCAAGACGCCAAGGTCGTCTCGCTACCATCATTTATCGAAAAGCCTACTCGTCTAGCGCAGAACGAAGGGAATCATAAATTTCTTGTGTTACCACCAAATGAACGCAATCTAGAAACATTCAGTCTGTCTGCTTTGTGTGGCTTCAAGAAAATTATGGTTAAATCGTGACACTGTCGTTGTTGTTCGGTATATTGTACTTATCTACAAATTTTTGATAATATTGATATACTAAAAGTAGTAGGTAAATAAAAGATTACGCTATTATTACGCTATCCGTGTTTGTTTCGTTCTTCTAAATATCTCAACGGATTTTGAACTCTTTCGACTGTCATTTAGATTTTTTTTAAATGGAAGATTTAAATAGATACCTACATCTCAATCAAAGCTCTTTTCATTTTGAATACTCGTATTTAGAGAAATTCAATGTTTTAAATCACCTGTGTCAAGCGTGTGAGACACTAGTTACTGAGTAATTAATCATCCATCCATCCATCGATCAGCCTTTCGGAGTCCACTGCTGGACACAGGCCTCCCCAAGAGAACCGCAACATGTGTTTCGCTCATATGGGGGATAGTGCCGTAATCGCCACGCTTGGCAGGCGGGTTGGCGATCGCAGTGGATGTTGTTAATACTCGAGGGAGTGCTGCTGCCCACTCCCCTAGTATTCCCTCAGTCGGCTCTTACGATTTCCATGGGTGGAGAGGGGTAAAGTAATTAATATAATCTATTATTTAATATTTAATTTTTGATTAAATTTATCCTGGGTTTTCTGGCTTATTGGACAGTTTACACTAATTTTAAAATTATTGTTTTTGTGTTTAGAAACATCTAAATATCCTCATAAGCTCATTGTCGTGTATATTATATTTAACTAGAAGGCAGCACTGTGATTACCTGAAGAATAATTTTGTGATAGATATACTTACGCCCCATGTCAATAACCAAACCTACGAGTAATCCAAAATTTGACATCTTCCTCTGTGAGGGAAGAAGAGTTTTTGGTTTTATTTTACCCAACTACCAAACAAATCTTTTTGTTCTCAAATATAGTGTCACCACTATTGGGCATGGGGTTCTTCTCATAGTGAGAGGGATTTCAGGCGTAGTCCACTCTCAGGCATGCAGGTTCCTCACGATGCTTTTTAAAAACATATATACACATAATTTCGAACAATCTCGAAAGTGTGTGCCGTAGGTACCTAGGATGGGGATCGAACTCGATACCATTGTCTTTGCAGTTCTTGGTTCACCACTAAACTATCACTACTGTCTTTTTTTTTTGCTTACATAACATTATATGTTTATTTGTATATCTTACAGCGACCTCAGTGCTATCTCTGTCGATCGCACGTCAGTTACTTTGATACTGTCAATCATGGCATCCATCATAATGAGAATCTAGTGTCTAGATATCGTTTAAAATCTAGAACTTGTGACAGTCAGCTGTCAGATGTGAGCACTATTTTTAACTCGAGTGCCATGTACATGAAATAATATTTCAATATTGACGTACGCCTTGTGATAAGTCCAAGGGACCAAGGGCTCTGTATCAAAAGTTCAATTCTCCAATAAGTCGATACAAATATACCTAAAGTGTATTCTATCCTTCCTTCTATCAGCCTTAATTTCATTCGCCGTATATAGACTTTTCTATCGCCTGCTTCAACGGCACTACGTTGTCCGTAGCGCCAGCGTCGCTGGAGAATAATAAAGTATAAAACTATAGTTAACTATGAAGGTTAAAACTAAATCGTAAACAAGCTATATTAGTTGTAATTAACATCTGTCTAAGTTCGCATGAAATGGTTATTACATACGTTTTGGTCCGCTCAGCTCAATTACCGAGCTATTATTGCCCTTTGAGAGCTCTATATTATTATACATACCTTCTCATAACTGCGGGTAGTTTTAAATTAACACATATTGAGAATGAAGGTGATAAACTTGCTCGTTTACGCCTTTATACGTTCTTTTAGAGCCCATATACGTTTCATCAGGAAATCTGAAAGCGTGAGAGATTTTTTTGTGAGTTCTTCCATCTCGCACTGGGCCTGCGTGGCGGTCTATGGCTGACGCTGGGTTGCAGTTCTGGACCTGTGCCCAACAGTGGGATAATGATGGAATAAGTTATTTGTGGATCATACAAATAATCGTTCAGAGATCACCAGATTATGACAAAAATTACAACAGCTGTTCTTTCAGTCCAAAAATTTGAAGTATTTTTTTTCGTTAAGGCCTATGTTCAAGTATATCTAAATCTCTGTTTACTGTTTACTTTATTAGTTCCCCCTATTTGCATATAAAAAAAGACAAATAACTGATTAACTTATAAACTTTAATATACAACGTTATCGACCCAAACTAAAAGCCAATCCCGATAATAAGATAACGCAGACAATTAGAATGTGAAGTTTATTGCCTCAGCGATCTTCGATTTATGTCCTAAACAGCGTTTCTTGTACATAATTTCTATTATCGAGTTATCATATATTACACTGTACATACAGGTAATAATTTAATTGAGATCTGTTGCAATAATTGCATACCTGAGCGCCCTTAGCAGTTATTGCAATGCTGTTTAAAATAATCGCGTGTATACGTACACACACGTATACTCGTAGCTTATTTATTGGACGTTCTATGAAATCGAATACTTAATGCTCAATAAGGCAGTTGATTAATCTTCCCCCAACATTACTGACATATGCAAATTATTATATTTTATAAGATAACACACGCCTTATCGTGTACAGCTGTAAGCGAATATAAAAAATAAAACTCCTCAATTTTACATTATCAGGGACTATTAAGGGACAGTTTATTTTAATGGCCACCACACCGGCAGATTTAATCGATCCAGTCTTGGACCAATACATACGCCGCGTCTGCTCCCGATGACAGATAGCGACGAAATGCGTTTAAAATTTTAAAATTGGAACGTAGGCATGCGTGCGCACGCGCATCGCTCTCTGAAATACCATAATGAGCAGGTGAGCTATATCTGAGCGAGCAAGACATGTCTACTTAGTGTCGGGTGAGGTTATGTTCAGCAAAATAATTAGTGGCTCATAATATTTGTTGGTTCACTCAACAGGCTCCCTGTCTCTTTGTAATTGTTTATGTAAATTTTAGTATGCAACCCCCCATTAACACATTCAATTCTGTAGTCTATGGTTAATAATCCCTTGAGAGTTATTTGTTGTACAGAAAGGATTGTGTTCGATAGTTTTATTGGGCATATTACGTCATGTTTTTGTTTATGTCATTAGGGTTTTAAATAATAATATATTTCGTTAGGTGTCTGTTGCCACTTCTTAAGAACATTGACATAGTTTGAGAAATACTTATAGAGCTGTATATCATTGGATATTTTTTTAGGTAAGAAACTACACTTCTAGCGGAGTTTGCTAGTGGATAACGCAAGAGTTCTGTGTCCTGTTCGTATAGCCGGGCGGTAGGTAGGATAAGGAGCCCGCGCAGGCTAGACCACAGAATCAGATCCAAACAAGGATGACGAGAACAGCAGCTTTTACGATCGAGCTATTAACAACTTAGTTGAAATTGTACTTTAGGTCCCTACTTAATAATACATATCGTTGGTAATTAATAATTTGTATATTTTATTATTTTCCGATAGTACCTCATCTATCATTATCCAGGTTCAGGCCCTCACGCGCCCTTCCAGCCCAGTCCGACCCTGTTTCTATGTCACTTCTTAGGTGATCCCGCGCCTTCGGATGTTATCATACATTTTTCCGACTGCGTAACCTTAATTATTACAATTAAGAATCCTAATCTTAAACTTATAAATATACTTTAACAATATATAGTTAAGAAACCCGCATGCAAGATATTTTGTTATTTTTTTAAATTTAATTTGTGCTGTAGCGTAGCAAGCTTTACGCGTGATCAAGATATATTCCTCCATTCCGAGAGAAAACCTGTGCTAATTTAGATAATAGTAGGTATAGTAAAAAATATAATATTTCGAAATAAACAGGCATACAAGTAACTGTGTACCCGCAGAATGCGCATCTGCGGCTACGCATTTGCATGTACTAAACATAAAATAATCAGAAATGTCAAGTTTTCTGCCTAAGTCTAATAAAGCTTGTCGTCTCAATAGATTTTTTATGTTAATTAGTCTTTGAAGGGCAGAAATACCTGTATAGTCAAGGATGTTCGCAGTATTAGTGTATGTGGACACAAAACAAAAACACTCAGACAAAAAAAGATGCAAAAAATGTTTGCCGCCGCGCTATCTACAGCTCGCGATCCTCTCAAATAATGGCACAGAGAATGCTTTGGAGTAGCAGCATATTGCATGTTCTATATTTATTTGGGAAACTACGAAAACAATTATTATACTTTACAATATGTACAATCTTACAATTATTGTTACTACTTTTTTGAAGTGAAACTTCTTTATCGACGTATGAGAGAAATTTTCAATGTAACGTTTCAATGTAACGTTTTTCTATCACGCGTCCACTTTATTTCTAAGTCACATTTTTCCGTTACGCGCCATATTTATTTTATATGATTTTTTTAACATATTTAAACAAGTTATAAATAATATAAGACATAAATGTATATTGCGTGACAATGTAATATTATGATGACATAAAGCTGATCTGATGATGGAGATAGAAGGTGGCCATAGGAACTCTATAATGAAACGGCGCAACCTCATCAAGTTTGGACTCGTTTGATTGGTCTTGACGAGTACTTTGTCCTTAGATGGTATCTAAGGTCTGATGACGGAGCTAGAAGGTGGTCATAGGAACTCCAATATAAAACGACATAACCCCATGGAGTTTGAGCTCGTATGATTCGTCTTGATGAGTACTTTGTATCTAGATGGAATCCAGGGTCTGATGATGGAGCTGGAAGGTAACAATATGCACTCTACTATAAAACGCCGTAATAATTCTATTATAATTAATGAAATGCTATAATAATATTTAGATATTTTTATATATATTTTTAGCATTTGACATGCTTAGCAACATACATTAAACACCAAGTGAAAAATGTGAAATCGAAAATCGGTATAATGTATGAAAATACTTCCGACAGATGGTGCAGGCGTCACCCAAAGACGTTAAGTTTGAATGTGTTATCGAAATTAGCAGTCAGGAGCAAGGGTCACGATGGCTGAATTGGCAAAGCATCTGGACGGTATCCAGGAGATGCATGTTCAAATACAGCTCGTGACTGTTATTTTCGATTTTACATTTTTCACTTTGTGTTTAATGTATAGTGCTAAGCATGTCAAATGCTAAAAATATATATAAAATATCTAAATATTTATAGGGTTTGCGTCATTATTAGGTAAATTCTTAATTGTAAAATTAAGTTTACCTGGTCGGTATAATGTATGAAAATACTTCCGACAGATGGCGCAGGCGTCACCCAAAGACGTTAAGTATGAATGTGTTATCGAAATTAGCAGTCAGGAGCAATTGTCACGATGGCTGAATTGGCAAGGCATCTGGACGGTATCCAGGAGATGCTGGTTCAAATCCTGCTCGTGACTGTTATTTTCGATTGCACATTTTTCACTTTGTGTTTAGTGTATAGTGCTAAGCATGTCAAATGCTAAAAATATATATAAAAATATCTAAATAATGGAATTTCGTGTTCGGAGTCACTGAAAATGTTACAGAAGGCTTACGGTGAATCGACTTTATCAAAAACATGTGCTTATGAGTGGTACAAAGCGTTTAAAAGCGGTTGAGATGTGATGGAAGATTTGCCTCGCTCTGGTAGGCCATCAACGTCTGCAACTGAAGTTAACATTGTAAAAGTGAAGGAAATAGTGACTGAAAATCCTCATTTTACTTTGAGAGAGATATCCGCCGAACTTTGAACCGAAACCGAAAAAAACCACGCTAAAGTCGATCAAAAGTCAAAGTCATGTTGACTGTTTTCTTTGACTATCGCGGTGTTGTGCACTCGGAATTCTTGCCAGATGGTCAAACAGTAAATAAAGAATATTATTTGAGCGTTATGCGGCGTTTAAGAGAGCAAACTCGACGAAAAAGGCCAGATTAGTGGAAAAAAAATTCTTGGATTTTGCACCACGATAATGCGCCTTCGCACAAGGCCATCATTGTGAATGAATGTTTGTCCAAACACTCAACAAATACCATCGAGCAACCACCATATTCACCAGATATGGCTCCAGCCGACTTCTTTCTTTTTCATAAACTTAAATTACCACTTCGTGGCACCCGTTTTCAATCGGTAGAAGACATAAGGAGAATTCGCGGCGAGAACTAAACTCAATTCCGGAAACAGCGTTTAAAAAATGTTTTGATGATTGGATTATTCGTTGGCGTAAGACTATCGTTTCTGAAGGAGTATACTTTGAAGGTGACAAAATAATTTTGGATGAATAACAAAATTTTTGTCTATTATTGATCTTTTCCTGGTACTTTCTTGACAGAGTAGTATATATATTGTAATCGGTCAATATTATTATTCTGAAATTTTTAACTGAACTGGCATGGGGCATGGATGACCTTTTACTAAAATACTGATACTTCGTACCTACAATTTCTAAACACACATCAATTAAAAAAAGGTTTTTAGTATATAGTAATACAACCTCCTTATCAAGCAGATCTTAGTAGGCCTACCAGTATCCACCTTCGCTACCTTCAAATTCTACTTGCAGTTACTGATGAATACGCTGACTGCACAAATGGAGGACTAGTTTAGATACCGACCTCCCGCCTCACTATAGTGGGTTCGATTTCCACACACTGTGTGATCCACAAGTAGTTGTTCTGAGTTTGTAAGACAATATCAAAATTAAGTCTTGATTCTAGCTTAAAGTTAGTCTTGGTCTTGCATGTCATACTAATTTTGGTCTTATAATTGCAAAATACTAGATCGATTTTGCTCAAGACTATAACATTATTTTGTTTAGACAAATAAAAAAAACACAAAGTGAAAAATGTGAAATCGAAAATAACAGTCAGGAGCAGGATTTGAACCTGCATCTTCTGGATACCGTCCAGATGCTTTACCAATTCAGCCATCCTGACAATTGCTCCTGACTGCTAATCTCGATAACACATCATACTTAACGTCTTTGGGTGACGCCTGCGCCATCTGTCGGACGTATTTTCATACATTATACCGACCAGGTAAACTTAATTTTACAATTAAGATTTTTACCTAATAATGACGCAAACCCTATAAATATTTATATATATTTGTAGCATTTGACATGCTTAGCACTATACATTAAACACAAAGTGAAAAAGCATCTGGACGGTATCCAGAAGATGCAGGTTCAAATCCTGCTCCTGACTGTTATTTTCGATTTCACATTTTTCACTTTGTGTTTAATGTATAGTGCTAAGCATGTCAAATGCTACAAATATATATAAATATTTATAGGGTTTGCGTCATTATTAGGTAAAAATCTTAATTGTAAAATTAAGTTTACCTGGTCGGTATAATGTATGAAAATACGTCCGACAGATGGCGCAGGCGTCACCCAAAGACGTTAAGTATGATGTGTTATCGAGATTAGCAGTCAGGAGCAATTGTCAGGATGGCTGAATTGGTAAAGCATCTGGACGGTATCCAGAAGATGCAGGTTCAAATCCTGCTCCTGACTGTTATTTTCGATTTCACATTTTTCACTTTGTGTTTAATGTATAGTGCTAAGCATGTCAAATGCTACAAATATATATAAATAAATAAAAAAAATAAAAAAATATAGATACTCCACGCATTTCATCTGGTCAGTCTGAGGGCCAGTAGAGCACACGGCCGCACGTAAATCAGCTTCAACACTGTCGCCTCGTTTTGTTCTCTTAAGTAAGGCTCGTCTCGCTCCACTCTTACCAGACCTTACCGCCTGCTTACCTGAAACCTATGTGGGTAAGCGTGTTCAATTGTTCAATTATTTTCTCTATAACAGACATACAAGCGCACATTCAACCTTATCGAAATAGCCTGTGTCAATAAATACACAATGTAAATACCTTGTGGTGACGGATTAAGATAGACGGATAAGTGTCACCACCGCATTTTTCCCACCGGTGTTGTACGGGATGACCCATTGAATTACTGGTAGGTGACGGTAGAGTTGGGTGCCAAGTGGAATGAGTACGCAATTGTTATGTTCTTCTTCCATCCATCAGTCTTTCAACGTCCACTGCTGGACATAGGCGTCCTCAAGAGAGCGCCACAACGAGCGCTCCTGCGCCGACCGCATCCAAAGGCTCCCCGCAGCTTTGACCAGATCATCGATCCATCTGGTTGGGGGGCCATCTTAAACTGCGCCGTCCGATACGTGGTCGCCACTGGAGAACCTTTTTGCCCAACTGTTGTCGGTTCGTTAAGCGATGTGGCCTGCGCATTGCCACTTCAGCGTGCCAACTCGGTGGGATGTTTCGGTCACTCCTGTTCTCCTACGGATCTCCGTATTACCAATTCGATCACGTAGGGAAATACCAAGTATAGCCCGCTCCCATGGCACGCTGAGCGATTTTGAGCCTTAATAAAAGGCTAACATTTAGATACCACGCCTCCGTTCCATATGTCATCACTGGTAACACACACCTGGCAAAGCATCTGAATGGTATCCAGGAGATGCAGGTTCAGATCCTGCTCGTGACTGTTATTTTCGATTTCACATTTTAATACTTTGTGTTAATTTATATGGCTAGGCATGTCAAATGCTTAAAAAAATATATAAAACTATCAACATTTTTTTGCTTATTCGTCTAATAATAACTGAACGCATTCAAAGCTGCCTAAGTTAGCATATATGTTATGTTGTATATTAATTAAGTTATATTTACAAATGCACTCAGCCTCGTATACTATTTACATATAATTACAAGCAAAGAACACCAAGTCTCAATGTGATTATTCGCATGAGTAGGATCTTAGAGTATTTATAGTTCATCTGCTTCACGCTCTCATACAACGAAATGTATTCTTTGAGCACGCATTACCACCCTTATAGCAAGCAGCCTTATATTCATACCTCTCCACATTTGTCACCTCGGTTTGTATGGGCTGTACAGCTCTAAAACCAGCCAAACAACTCAAACTCGAGCGTTGTACTAGTAGTCATTGAAGAATTCCACCATACCTACATCTTCTGGCGCCATCACTTTGATTGACCGATTATAGACCACCGTTATCAAGTCCGATCCATTGGACTTGTTAATACGAATCATATATGAGCCTAAACTCGTGGGGTTCATTAGTAGCCACTGAATAGTTCTACTATCTACCTCCTGGCGGCATCACCAGCCCCTCGTTTCCAAGCCTAATCTATTGGAATCGTAAAATTGGATCATATGGGCCTAATCCCGGGTAGTTTACTAGTAGCCACAAAATCCTCCTGTGTACCCCTCCTTGCTCCATCATCAGATCAGCTTCAATATACCACATTATAGTTTTGTCAGCCGTTATACTGTACACATAAGATACATAAGATTGTTGGTTAGTTACAAGTAAAGCTAAAATCCATACTAATAAATTTGAGTTATAATTTTCCAACTACGCCAAAGATAATGATCTAAGTCTAGTAAAACCCTGCAATAGGCTGAATGACTTGATGACATTGCTTTAAAATACATTACGAAAAGAAAACAGAAATATTTAAATATTATATTCCAACAAATAAAAAGAGGCCTAAGTTTAGCAATACACTGATGGTTGTTGGATTGTTCGACTATTTATTAAAGTTAGTTACATAATTTATAGGCATCACACTTAAAATTTCAGCGGTAGGTAGTATAAGGTTCATGTTTGTTGTTTATTAGTAGGTAGCTTTCATGTTTTTGTTTGTACAATTATATTAGTTTCCAATTTAAATTCTATGTGAAGGAATGTCCCCTGGATGTCGCATTGCAGTTATACCGCGTAATTTTAAACTTGGCGCTTCTATTGATCAAAACTTCATAATTCTATTAATCTATACGCATAATAGTGTACTAGCAAAACCTTAAAACGTTTATGACAAATGGCTGATATGTAAGTGCTTTCTCGTGAGTCGAAGAATTAAAAAGTTTATTGAAAATGTGGCGTTGCGACCAAATTGCACTAATAATGAAAGCTATTCACATTTTTTTTTTGTATTTCTATTTAAACATCATCTAAATAGCGATGCAAAATTTTCTTGGGCGGTTGCTAACACGACATGCCGATTCATCAGACAATATTGGCAGTAAAAAGATAAAAATAAGGTATCAATTGTCACTGCCGTCGGTATACTCGTGAAGTAGCCCCATGTCTGTATTGTATGTAAATTATTAGTACTCAGTATTTATAAACACCAATGGCATGTCGCTGTGTATGGATTAAGTATAAGCCTGTTCAATATATTCAACATATAATTTCGACTATATTTTTCTAAAGATTACTGACTAACACTTTTTTCAAAGACCACTAGGGAATAATTCTAATGTCTGGACTTTACAAACATACAAATATTGGACGAAAAACACAATATGGCTGTTCTGTAATTTTAGTTCTCAAAGGCCATCCTGAATGGAGCCAAGTAGTGTACTTCACACGCAAGGCAACTTCAGCACTTCTCTGGACAGACGCGTCAAAATACCAGCTCCACCCACTTGACTCTCTGCAAGGGCGTTCTGTTCGTATAGTCGATTATTCCATCTCACGGACGCTCTGGAGACGTTTGATCGGCGGAAGAACTGTGGGTTCCTATGCACGCTCTACTGACACATTAATGGAGAGTGCTCTGAAAAATTATTTAAGGTGGTACCAACTACACCGTACCAACAAAAAGTTACCAGAAATCCCACTAAAGTTCATCCATCGATCTCGTCTAAGTTACTTCTTCTCTAGCGCTATTTTGTACCACATAGATAGGCTCTGATGTACTTCCGTTTGTGCCATTTCCCCAGCGCAGGTACTTTAAACGAGGTTTGAGAAGAGCATAGATAGGAGTCATATACATTCAGTCAAGAAAGTATTGGGAATGGATGATTTGTTTATGGTTCCAATTTAAAATTTTTGTTTTTTTGTTGTTGTTAGATTGGCACAACTGTTGTCCACATTGGCGCAGAGTTTGAGTTGCATCTGTTATTTATATTAAATACAGTGCTGTTTTTAGTTATATCATATCTAGTGTGTATTGTGAATTTCATAATGGACAAAAACATCGAACAAAGAGTTTGTCTTAAATTTTGCATCGCCAATGGAATTTCGTGTTCGGAGTCACTGAAAATGTTACAGAAGGCTTACGATGAATCGATTCTATCAAAAACACGTGCTTATGAATGGTACAAAACGTTTAAAAGCGGTTGAGATGTGATGGAAGATTTGCCTCACTCTGGTAGGCCATCAACGTCTGCAACTGAAGTTAACATTGTAAAAGTGAAGGAAATAGTCACTGAAAATCCTCATTTAACTTTAAGAGAGGTAGCCACGTAACTTTCTGTGTCTCACTAGTCGATCCGTACCATTTTAAATAATCGCTTGGGTATGAAACATGTTTCCGCTCCGCTAGTCCCAAAAGACCTGAATTTTCTCCAAAAACTCAATCGCATGAGAGTCGCTGAGGACATGCTAGAACGAGTCAATTCCGACCCAACATTCGTGAAACGCATTGTTACTGGTGACGAGACGTGGGTTTACGAGTTTGATATGCAAACTAGTCAACGAGCTTCGGAGTGGCGACTTCCAACTGAACCGAAACCGAAAAAACCACGCCGAAGTCGATCAAAAGTCAAAGTCATGTTGACTGTTTTCTTTGACTATCGCGGTGTTGTGCACTCGGAATTCTTGCCAGAAGGTCAAACGGTAAATAAAAAATATTATTTGAGCGTTATGCGGCATTTAAGAGAGCAAATTCGACGAAAAAGGCCAGATTTGTGGAAAGAAAATTCTTGGATTTTGCACCACGATAATGCGCCTTCGCACAAGGCCATCATTGTAAATGAATTTTTGTCCAAACACTCAACAAATACCATCGAGCAACCATCATATTCACCAGATATGGATCCAGCCGACTTCTTTCTTTTTCCTAAACTCAAATTACCACTTCGTGGCACCCGTTTTCAATCGGTAGAAGACATAAAGGAGAATTCGCGGCGAGAACTGAGCTCAATTCCGGAAACAGCGTTTAAAAAATGTTTTGATGATTGGATTATTCATTGGAGTGAGTCTATCGTTTCTGAAGGAGCATACTTTGAAGGTGATAAAACAAATTTGTATGAATAACAAAAATTTTGTGTATTATTGATCTTTTCCCGGTACTTTCTTGACAGAGTAGTATGTCACCAATACCTGTTGAACTTTCTGGAATTTCTGTGACTCAGCCCAAGTTATTTCAGGATTTTCTTTCGTTGCTGAGGAATAGTTTATGAAAGGAAATGTGTGCCTAAAGTGAAATTTCTGATATCTCAGTATAAGTAAGTTATCAGCAACTTGTTATGAACATGGAAGATTAGAATGCTTTTAGCATTAAGTCCGCCTTTGTACGTATAGTGTGCATGAAGGTTAAATAAATAAAAAAATAAATAAACATGGACTGTACATTTAAACACAGCTCAATATTCCCGCGTTATATCCTGTCATCCCAGACACTGCCTCAAGTTACACAACATTCAAAATCACATAAATGCACACCATCAACCGTGATTTTATTTCAAAATACCGTCACAATCAGAAACGTCATGATGACAGCGTATCGCGTCAACGTCAACCTTTCTATTTAAATTTGGAACACCGCTTGACTGGCCGCCCGATTTTGACAGCAGACCTGTCAAAGTGACGCGCGCGCGAATTGACGTCTGCCGATAACGTCAGTCGGTTCGGATTCTAAAATGCTGATAGTATTTTGTTCGTTTAACTTTCAGCGGAATCGTTATTATGCTAGGCGACACTTTATTGTTTCATTGTTTTTTTAGTTTGTAAAGTACTGGCTTCAATTATTATTTTGCAGTGAAACAAGACATACAAGACACATACAAGACTGTAAAAATAAATTACACAAGACATCTATCATCAAAGAAAAATATCTATATCTTTATTCACTCGCACAAATACACTTATACATTCTGTTCAAGAAATTAATCCACACGGGAGTAGGCTCTGCCCGTAGAATGAAAGGGATTTATGCCGAGGTTCACCACGCTAGCCCAATACAGGTTGGCAGACTGCACAGGCCGTCAAGAAACGTTCTTAGGGCAACTTCACAGGGCAGTGATTAATTATACATGTATCTGTACTAATAAATGGAGAGCCGGTGTTTTGTTCGGTTATACTGCAAAAACTACTGAACTTTAGTAAATGATATGTTGGTGATTACTTATACGGAACCTATATTTTTGATGTGAAACATCTAACGCGGAGGGAGGGTAAAGCCGGCTGTTAGCTTGGCGACGCTTATACATAATAATAGAAATCCTATCCGAAATTGATTATTCATTGACAAAACAATGACGCAAGCGAAGCCGCGGGGAATGTGTGAAATATATAATTGATTAATAAATACGCATATAATTTTTAAAATTGTCTTGCGAAGTGTTGTCCTCAGACTTGGAATCGAATTCAATACCTCTTTAACCGAAAGTACAAGTCGTGCCACCAGGCTATTACAGCTTACCCAATACTATGTTAACTATAATGATAAATTAAAACTATTTTAAGCTACGTATTTAAATCCATTAAATAAACATATAAACGTATCATCTAAAATTGACATTAATTTAACAGCAGTTGCTAATTACACAAGTTAAAAGGTCATATAATTGGTTATGGCTATTTGCATAGCGTGTTTAGTTACGTGTTTTATCGCGTTTTCGTTATTAGTTGTTTAGTCAAATTGTGGTTAGATTGTAATAGAAAACATTTATTTGAGTAACTTATTTAGAGTTTCATTAATAACGTTTAAAGGATTTCGTAACGAAGTTTTTATGCTGATAATGACTGTCGGTTAGTTTAGAGAGGACAGGAAAATGTCGATATAAGTGATTAAATAAGGCACTTGGCAAAAGTGTTACTTATCACCAGACACCCACAGTTCATCAATTCTAACTACCTTAGGAAACAGTCATAACCTATGACACTATAATGCACCTACTCACGGATAGAAAGGATTGTAACAAAATAGTCCAATTTGAATTGAAAAGTGAACCGAGAAAGCCATTTTTTTATGTGATGTTGGGGCTTTATTTTCAAGATGGCGGAAAACACCATGGGAGGTTTAGCCCGAAAACTTGAAATTAAGCTGCCGACGAGCGGATTGCGGAGTTAAAAAATAGTGTATGCCATAAATTCATTTTTAGCGATTTAATTATTTTAAAATTATTTCTAAATTTAAAAAAAACCGCCTTCAAAAGACGCCTTGCAGCGAGAGGTCCCCCCTATTTTCGCGACGAGTTCACGGCACTGCTCAGCCCAAGCCGGGCACGATTCGAGCGTATGTAGCGCCGTATCCTCGTCGCAGCCGCAGTGGTGACAGCCCGGAGTCGCTTCCCTTCTTGCGACTATGTGCAGATATCTGCCGAAGCAACCGTGCCCCGACAGCACCAGCACCAGTCGAAAGGTGAGGACTCCGTGCCGTCGTCCCGCCCACTCCTGCACCAGCTGCACCAGCAGCACCGGCTGGAGCGCCCCTACGTTCCAAAGACCGGCCCGGAGTACCTTCAGCTGTGTCCTCCATCTGGCCATGGCAGATCGGTGGGCGTCGCCCTGCCACCTAGCCACCTCCCTGGGTGGCGGGCGGCCACCCCCCTCCCGCTCTTGCGACGCCCGCCGATATACCTCAGCGAGCACCTCCGCCTCCAAGTTCCACGGGGAAGTTCCGGCCAACGCGCAGGCCGCCTCCGTCGACACCGTGCGGTATCCACGTATGATCTCTCTGCGGTCTCGACAGAAGAGCCCTGTTCGGTGCGTCTGGCACGCATACTTAATCTTAGGCCCAGATACTTAATCTGGGCCTGCACTCCAATCTGGAGCCTGTTTACTGTGATCGAGGTGCCAGCAGGTGGCCGTCGTCGGGGCCCATGGAAAAGTAGGGCCTCCATCTTGTCCAGAGACACCCTAAGACCCAGCACCCCGATCCTCTTGACCACTTCCGAGGTCCCTAAGGTGGCCAGGAATACCGCTTCCTCGAAGTTTCCACCCCGGGCCACGACCAGCGTGTCATCCGCATAGCAGATGACCGCCAGCCCGAGGGAGAGCCGACAGCGCAACACCTAGTCGTAACCGATGTCCCACAGGAGCGTCCCCAGGACCAAACCTGTGGGACACCGCACGACATGGGTCTCCTTACAACGTCCCCGTATGCGGCTCTCATAGACGACGCTGCGGCCCTCTAGATAGTCCCCCACCATCCACCTCAGGTATACAGGCACCCCGTGATACCGGAGTGCCTAATGCAGCTGAATGGCAGACTATTAAATACGTTGGCGATGTTAAGCGACACCGCCAACAGCATTTCCCCGCCAGTGACAACCGCCGCTGCCGTGGCCCTCAGACGCCTGATCACGCCTACTGTCGAACGACAAGCTCGAAAACCGAACTGGGCGTCCGACAAGTCGGGCCCGACGTCACGTAGGTGCTGGAAAATGCGGGCAGCGAGGATTCTCTCCGGCAGCTTACCTGCCTCATCCAGCAGTACGATGGGCCTGAAGGCCCTAACCAAATCCGGCGTTCGTCCCGGCTTCGGCAGGAGTACCAGCCTCCCCTCCTTCCAGCAGCCAGGGACCGTGCGGACGCCGGGCATGTCGAACAGTCCCCTGAGGCGGGGCTCCAGGTGGTCCAGAGCCAGGCCCAGAACCCAGTCGGGTATCCCGTCCGGACTGGGGGCGGTGTTCTTGGAACGAATCCGCGAAACAGCCGCCCCCATTTCCGACGCAGTGACGGGTGGTACGAAGTTGGCCTCCCGGTCACTACCTGGCGCTGCCATGACCGGGGGCGTGTGCTCCACCCGTCACGGGAATAGGTCCTCGACCACCTCGGTGAGGAGACCGGGCTAAAGAGTCTCTGTGAGGGGGCGGGGGGCTGGTTGCGGAGCGTATTCGGCGCCGCACGGTACGGACGACCCCAGGGGTCACGGATGAGACCGTCCAGCATCTCCTGCCTTATCTCAGCTTTGGCGCGGCAGATGGCCAGCTTGAACTCGGCCCGCGAGGTGCGGTATGCCTTGTACAGCCGTCCCTCCCGCTCCCCATCGCGGTTGCGCCACCGACCGCGGGTGTAGGACCTCCAGGCACGAATGCACGCTGCACGGAGGTCCGCCAGCTCCTGGGACCACCAGTAGAGCCCTTTCCTCGGAGGACGTCGCACGCGGGGCATGGCCGAGTCACACACCTGCGTGATTGCAGCGCGAAATCGGCCAGCCTCAACGTCCACCTCCTCAGTCAGGGCTGGTGAGGACAGCCACGATTGAACGATGGCTGCCTCCACCAGTAGGTCCCTATCCAGCCTACCCACAGCCCACCGCGGGAACGCGGAAGTTCTGCGCACCGCGTGACTCCTACTGGGGCCTTGGAGGGACCTCAATCCGGATATACCAATGATTGGACAAGGTCTCACCCTCAGGGAAATTGACAATCCTACCTCACTTTTCTCGAACGTAGTCGTTATTGTTCACAGTAGGTGACAGTCTCCTGTTAGGTCCGTGAACAGCGGTTTTATTACTAGCTTGCTATAACTATTACATTAAAAAAAACAGATTTGTTTTATTATGAAGAAACTGTTTTAGAAAACTTCGTGTCTATGTTTGCACGGTTGATTACACATCGTCTGTCAGTCAGACGTCGTGCGCCGCTCGTAAATAATAACTTTTTCTGCATCTGCACACGCAAATTAAATAGAAATGGTTGTAATGCAGTTTGTGCATCGCACCTTCGACGAGAATTAGGGCTTGTGGAAATCCGTCCCGTTTTCAAATGTTTAGAGAGAAATTTCCGAAATTTGTCACTTAGATTCTACCCGTATTATTTTCTTAGATTTTAGAATATTTTTTTAAAATAATTTATTAGTTTAATATTAATATTGTTGCTAATCCTACTAATATTATAAATGAGAAAATTTGCGAAGATGTTCTGATTAATCCAGCAATCATGCATTTAACGACTTAGCGGATTTGGATGTTAGTAGGCAGATAGATATAGAACTGGATATTGTTATCCCGAATAATTTAATAGTTCTCGTAAGATAGCTATTATTTGCAAATGACCTAACAACTAATCGGAATAGCACTAAATTTGGTATACGTATTATAAATTATAGCCTGGACATAATATACAATATTATTTCTCCAAAGGAGTTCATGTGGAATTATACCGAAGTGACTCTATGGACTCGCAGGCAGAAATTAAATAGCGTTATTCGCTTCCTTCAACCTCTTATAGTTGACAGCATAATTTGTTACAAAATACTTGTATCTAAAATTAGTTTTAAATTGTCTATGAGGGGATATTTCTGACCGTAAATAACTTTAGTTTGACAGAAGTCTTCAAATAGTGTTTGCAGTTGCAATACTTCTCACGTGCAAAAGGGTGGGCAGAATTGTGCTATTACCATATTCATTATCGACTTCCGTTAGGATAGGCACAGTGCACAGGTTTGCGTGACTGAGTGTACCTGTAACCATAGGTTTAGAATTAAGTTTGCATTCAGGGATGCCGTTGATAAAGACATTACGGAGGAATCGGTTGTCTCCTTAACTTGACTAATACGAAAATTAATTTATTTGTTTGTTAGGCTTCCACGCCGTTATTACATAAACAAAAAATGTTTCTATTCATTTATGGAACTTATAAACAATAGTGCACATGTCAGTAGAGCAGCCCTACCATGAACTCTTAGCCGAACATTCCGACGCAATTCAAAATAGGTGTGTTGTTGTATTTCGTACCATGATGTCTAACTAAGCGGTCTTGTTTAGGTTGTCAAGTAAGTTCATGGTACGAATTTCAATACAAAGATGTCATGTTTGCTATTCAGATTATGCGCTGATTCGGTAAAAAACAAAAGATTGCATCTTTGACACGTTATAGTACGAAATTCCGACTCAGTTCAGTTTGGGTCCTAAACTGGATCGCAATAAGAGTTCGTGGTAAGCCTGTTGTTAGTGAAAAAGAAACGTTTACAAAATACTAACTGGCGGTTAATTATAAACTCTAGCAAGTATTTGGCTGCTTTTGAGATGAGGAGGTTAACAATGGCAATGAAAGGGAAAGGGGGACGAAGCTGGGTAAATTGAAGAGTCCTTGTCAGAATCTCGTGTTTGAAATTTTGTATTTATATAATTCGAAGCCCAGAAAAGGCTAGTTCTTATACGAGAAAAATTAGGGTATTTTTTGGGGTAGCGTTTTTTATACAGAGAGACATGTTTTTATTACAGGTACGTGAGCATAAGATAGATTGATCTTTAAAGTCACCATGAATTCTGATTAGGACTACTTTTTAGTTTTTTTTATGGCATGTAGTGGCAGACGAGCCACGGTCCATCTGATGGTAAATGGTAACCGTCGCTCATGCGGACTCAGTTGTACTGAGAGTATTGTCAAGCCGCTGCTCACCATTTCATTTCACAGATACGAAGTGAAAGAATAAACGGCTATCTCCTGCTACAGCCAAAACGCAACGATGTGCTTTATGGCCGGTCACACGGGAGATGTTGGTACCAACCCGCTCTGGCCCGATGCCAAGTGAGTACTCCCACTTGGTACCCAGCCCTACCACCAGTTATACAATGGATGATTGAATTGCTTACTTCCCTTAGTCGCCCCATACGACGCCTGACGTGTGACAATTGTATTCTTAGTTCGTCACCACACGTACAAAAAAATTATGCTTTTATTTGGTAATTTTTTGGGATATTTTATAAATTTCCTGCTAAAACGCTCAATTACAATACGAACAAAGGTTCGTTCAAATAAAAAAATTCTTTACGCATAGATTTACTAGAAATTATAACTAGTGTAAATATCCGTATTGTTTCAGTATGACCGTATGTGTAATGCAAGTAGCTTATGTACTTCTCTGTACTCCGAGATAGGTATTATAGGTATGCCAAATTTCACAATGACTGGTTCAATTGTTACAGCGTCAAGGTCTAACACACAAACAAAATCAGTTTCATATTTATAATATTAGTAAGCATTTGCTTCGGCCTGCAGCTTCGCTTCAGGCAAAAGTTTTTGGTTATATTATCTAGTTTCCAATACAGTAGCCAGATAAAATGTGTACCAGTTTTTAAGTCTAATCAAGAGCTATTAAATAAAAGAAGTTTCACCAAAATCGTTTCCGTAGTTTTTACGTGACGCGCGCATAAACAAATAGGCAAATTTCTAAAAAAAATTGATTTGTGTTCAGATAAGTAGCCAAAAACAGTTATTCTCTCTCAAATATTTTTAATGTACAGACACAGCTCTGTAGCAGTTTCATAGTATAGATTTATTCAAAATATTGTTCAAGGTTGCTACGTTTTGTGATATAAATATCGGCAGTTGAGCCACGGCCCACCTTATCATCATCATCATCATCAGCCTTTCAAAGTCCACTGCTGGACATAGGCCTCCCCAAGAGAACGCCACAACGAGCGGTCCCATCATGGGGGATAATGCCGTAATTGCCACGCTTGGCAGGCGGGTTGGCGACTTACCTTATGGTAAGTGATAATACTTATACCATAAAAAAGGAAATACAAATCGACTCACGCGCAGGCTCGACGACTTTCAGCCTCCCGAACAAGCCGGTTTCCGTAAAGGCTATAGTACCGCAGACCACATACATACGCTGCGCCAGATTATACAAAAGACCGAGGAGTATAATCGGCCTCCGTGTCTAGCGTTTGTTGACTATGAGAAAGCCTTCGATTCGATCGAAACTTGGGCGGTGCTGCAGTCCCTTTAGCGGTGCCAAATTGACTATCGATACATCGAAGTGTTGAAGTGTTTGTATAGAAATGCCACTATGTCTGTCCGAGTTCAGGACAAGAGCACGAAACCGGTCCAACTGCAGAAAGGTGTTAGACAGGGAGACGTCATGTCCCCGAATCTCTTCACCACTGCATTGGAAGATGTTTTCAGGCTCTTGGACTGGACCAGATTAGGCATCAACATAAATGGCGAATACATCACTCACCTTCGATTTGCAGATGATATCGTGGTCATGGCAGAATCGCTGGAGGACCTTGGTACCATGCTCAACGACCTCAGCCGTTTCTCCCGACTAGTGGGTCTAAAAATGAACATGGACAAGACGAAAGTCATGTCTAATGCCCATGTCATTTCAGCACCGGTCCTGGTCGGGAGTGCGCTTCTCGAAGTTGTCGACCACTATGTATACCTGGGACAAACTGTCCAGTTAGATAGACACAACTTCGAGAAAGAGGTCGATTGACGAATGCAGCTCGGCTGGGTAGCGTTCGGGAAGCTGAGGGATATCTTCTTGTCCAATATTGCACAGTGTCTGAAGACGAAGGTCTACGACCAGTGTGTGTTACCAGTGATGACTAATGACACAGAGGCGTGGTCTCTGAATGTTGGCCTTATATCAAGGCTTAAAGTCGCTCAGCGTGCTATGGAGCGGGCTATGCTTGGGATCACTCTACGTGATAAGATCCGTAATACGGAAATCCGTAGGAGAACGGGAGTGACCGACATAGCCCGCTGGGTCAGCATGCTGAAGTGGCAATGGGCAGGCCACATCGCTCGACGAACCGACAACCGTTGGGGAAGAAAGGTTCTCGAGTGGCGACCGCGTAACGGACGGCGCAGTGTAGGACGGCCTCCCACCAGGTGGACCGATAACCTGGGCAAAGTCGCAGGCAGTCGTTGGATGCAGGCGGCACAGGACCGTTCGCTGTGGCGTTCTCTTGGGGAGGCCTATGTCCAGCAGTGGACGATGAAAGGCTGATGGATGGATGGATGGATGGAAAAAAGGAAACAAATTAGATGAAGTGCTAAATTAATTAGTAATAAACCGGCAGCCCTACTGTCAACTGAACTAGCTGGATTAAGATTGTTTATTTATTGAACGTAAACTAGATTTAAATTGCTATGATTGGTCGTCGGGTATGATTATCCTGGGCTAATCCTACATAGATAGTTAGGTATAATAGCTACTACTTAAATAACTAAAGAAATAATGTCAACACATACCTAAGTTATTTAAGTTGTAAGTGTTTCCTGTGACTTGAAAATATATATATAGAAAATATAACTCCATGATAAAATTATACGAATCAAATTTAAAAGCAAATGTGGTTGAAGCGTGCGAACTATAAAGAAAAGAAAAAATTAAAGAGTGACAACAAATAACAGAAGAAAAAAAAACAAATCCACAGACTAAGCAGCTTTGTAAATTTCTTTTTTATTTGTATATAGTACAACTACAAGTACGTAAAAAAAAAATACTAGATTTTTGCGTGAGTTCCAAGCCCCCTCCCTATTCTCTCGTTATTATCCCTTCTCTCCACCTAATATCCCTTTTCTTGGAGATGACGACGCGCAAGTGATGCCTCTGTTGTTGCTAGCGTCTATAGACTACGGTAACCGCTTACCATCAGGTGGTATGCTTATTTGTCACCCACGTTATATAAAAAAAAAATCTAAGAACCTTAGTGGCAGAATTTAAAAGGACCGACTTGACCATTATCATCACGCTTTCACAGAATAGCGGCATAACGGCCGATGCATTCGTTTGGCGAAAGAGAACATGGGATGGCCAAAGATCTTTAACCTCAATACTCTTCTCACTTGTCAAGTGCCTGGTGTTTGAAGAAGTCTTCATATGTCAGCCAGGTTGAGCTATGCCCTCAAACCACGACTATCTTACCGAGCGACGTCATAAAACAAAGAGATACTATGTTCAACTGTATGTTTTTCTCGTTTTATGTATGTTAACTGATTTCTTCTCAATAGTTGACCGATTTTATTAAGTTTTTTTACTACATAGTGTTCTGCGGTAATCCAATTGTTACCTACTTAGGATCCGATGAAATCTTATGGAAATTGAGTAAAAATCTGTTAAATTAGGTAAGGCAAAAAGTACTGAAGTCAGTTATTGTTGAAATAACGTCATAATATTTTCGTTTGTGTGATTTGATTTTACTTCCATTTCTCAATACGAATAATCGTGAGCTAACCAGGTAGTAGTTCCAATACTTGTGTAAAGCTCAAAATGATTGGCGCACTATAATTAATGATAGTGCTCTGCTGGCTCCAACTCGCTGCCGATCCACCGTAGATCAGCGTCGACAGCGGCGCATCTCATCGTGAACAGAGGCCGCTACTAACAGCCGCTGTCGATGCCTCTGTGTACATCTCCACTGTTACACTTCATTCGGTAATAATACCTGAAGAAAAGACTGACAGAAACCCATTGCATTATACTAATATATGTAAGGACATTAAAAACCTCAAATTTTAGCGTCGGCTATAATGACATGTATAAAAACCATTCAATGAGAATATAAATATTTAAATTACAATATATTATTAAAAAAAAATGTTGGAATGTGCCTATAAGTCACCATCTCATGGTGATGTACCATATCATAAAATTACTATCCACGTTGTAAGAACAATAGTTTATTAAAAAACAGCAAACTTTTTTTTTATTGCTTGTAGTGCTAGACGAGCAACGGCCCATCTGATGGTAAATGGTAACCGTCGCTCATGACTTAACTATACTGAGAGTATTGTGAAGCCGCTGCTCACCATTTCATTTCACTAATATGCAATTAAAGAATAAACGACTATCTCCTGCTACATCCAAAACGCAACGATGTGCTTCATGGCCAGTCATACTGGAGATGGTGGTACCAACCCGCTCGGGCCCGATACCAAGTGAGTACTCCCACTCGGTACGGGCGGTCGGCCCAAGGATTGCAAAGATGCAGTATCGAATTCGATCTCCATTCGATCTCCACCGAAACCACGCAATGCTCACGCATCTGACTTTTATTTATTTATATTCTGCTTGCGACTCCAGATTTCAGATTATTAATAGATACACTCAAATACACTCTACGGCCCATGAATTATGTTTATGTAAAAATTGTTCGGGAATCATCTATTTTCCGGGGATAAATAGCCAATGTCTTTTTCTGCGCTCCAGACTATATGTATGCAAAATTACATGACGGTTCTGTAGTTACCACGTGAAAGCATAACAAACAAACTCACTGTCTTATTAATAATATTAGTGAGGATTAACTGATCGTTTTCCTGTTTCTCTAGGTTAGTCAGTTATGAGCTTAACTGTATTGTTGGCGAACGGCAGGTACCATTCATCCATCCTATCATAGTTGCTGTTCATATTCCTCTCGTGAAATAAATAAAATGCATAAAACTAAGGTTTCTGTGACGCATTATATCTAAAAAGAGTGTTACATCAAATATTATCGTATCGGCCAACAACGCAAACGCGTCCAACAAAGGCCGCGGTATCAGATGACGAGGTGAGCTCTACAGCGCATGTTTATGAACACAATCTAATTTATTAGACGCCGAGGCTGATTACTAGCCTCCTTACCTCTCCAGCGCGCCGGCGTTTTGTTATTGCACCCTCCTTTATCTAAGATATTCGTTGTTGAATATTTTTTGTAACTCTGAACACAAGCGTTTTAAGAAATATGGAGTTTAAGAAATAGTTTATTTAAATAATAAAATATTTGAGAAAGTGGAAAAAAAAAGCTTTACTGCGAGCAGGGTTCGAACCTGCGTCCCATCCAATCCGGGGAAATGCTCTGGGCCGCAAAGCTATCGCACTACAGCCACTCGGGCCCGATAGTACCTAAGTGAGTTCTGTTAAAACTATCATGACAGTGGTGCTTACCTACCAAGTAGTGCGAAATTTATGTGAGTTTTCCTTTCTGTAAACTTGTATATTAGACCTACTTACTTTGTAAATATACGCAGTTACAATACTGTAGATAATTATAGCGCGTTACTACCTTGATATCGTGATCTAAGATAAAAAAAAATATAATACTTTCTAACATTTACGCGAATTTTACACATTTTAAAATAAAACTACGTTTACGGAATCTATCGCGTTTAGTTGATTTTTATACTATCCCGACGTTTCGAATACTTTACAGCATTCATGATCACGGGTGGACTTAGATGGTAGATGTCCAAAGCTGATATGTTGTTTCAACGGTTTCATCTACCCACAGTAATATGATTTTACAAATTTTTGGTTTATTTATTTCAACCCACATAATATTCGTTTAGAAACACAATCAAAAATATCTACTCTAAGTTTTATGCTTACAATGTATGAGATTTTAAGCTAGTATAATAAAATTAGCATAATACTCCTTTAAGTTTTAAAATTTTTATTTATATTTAGTGCTTAAAAATTTTACCACAAACTACCAATTAAAATTTTTTTGCAGGAGTGTACAAGCTGGATTGTGATTGTGGTCTCTCCTACATTGGGCAAACAAAGAGATCCATAAGAACTCGGATCAAAGAACACATAGCTGATGTGAAACACTGTCGCTATACAAAGTCTGCAATTTGTGAGCACACACAGGACACACCCGCCATTACATCAGGTTTGACAAACCTCAAATCCTCGCAAAAGAACATCGATATCGTCCTAGAATGATACGTGAGGCTATTGAAATTAAGAAACATTCCAATTTCAATAGAGAAGACGGCTGGGTCTTACCATCAAGCTGGAATCCTGTGATAGGCCTCACCAAACATAATACAAGAAGGCACACCACAAGATTGCAAGACACAGTTAGCGCTTATTGTGTAGATAAAACCAACAGTAGTGATTAGTTAGTATTTTCCGCATAAATTTAATAATCCATAACAAGTTGTTGCCTACTGAGTTTTCTGGCCGGAACTTTCTCAGTCAGGCCGCGTTCCGATCCGGTGGTAGCTTTTTGATGTGAAACATCTAATGCGGAGAGAGGGTAAAATCGGCGGTTAGCGTGGCGACGCTTTTATTTTACTTGTCACGTTCAAATCTTGTTAAATTTGACACACTTTCCGGTTTCCGATTGAACTGAAATTTTACACGCATATGTATATCGCGTGACAATGCAATATTATCATAACATGGAGCTAATCTGATGATGGAGCTGGGACATAAGAACTCTATAATGAAACGGCGCAACCCCATCGAGTTTGGGCTCGTATGATTCATCTTGACGTGTGCTTTGTCTCTAGGTGGTATCCAGGGTCTGATGATGAAGCTGGAAGGTGGCCATGAGAACTCTGTAATTAAATGGCGCAACTCCGCCGAGTTAGGGCTCGTTTGAATTGTCTTGACTAATAATCCAGTTCCACCTCCATCATCAGACCCTGGATATCATATCCAGGGTCTGATGATGGAGGTGGAAGGTGGGCACAGTAAATCTGTATTGAAACAATGCAACCCCATCAAGTTTGGAATCATTTGATTTGTCTTGACGAGTACTTTGTCTTTAGATGGTCTCCAAGGTCTGATGATGAAGCTAGTAGGTGGCCATAGGATCTCCGTTATAAAACTTTTTATCCACAGTCTTATCCACATTGAAAATAGATTTCAAGAGATTTAGATGAACCCGAACCAGTCGAAATGCAATCATGACTATTGCAGTCGCTGCTTACAGCGGCCATGCAATTATATGGTGTATAATTAGTTTCTGATATAGCCTAGCACAGCCTGATGCAGGCTTGGCATGTAATAGATGTCTCGCTGATCGATTTAGTGCGCTTAAAACTTATTACTAGATTGATTTCGTAATAGATTCGATAAATGAGTTCTTTATACGATACACCGATGTCGACTGCGTCGATTTTAGTTTGAATTTAGTTCGTGTCTCTATCCTATTAACAATGAAAAATAACATTAAATAATTGTGCTTCCTTATATCAGAAACCTAACTTATAATTTTCATAACCCTATTTTGTATTTAGGCGGGAAATATTTTCCTCATCCACTAAAGTAATCCGCCTTGCGCCATCTCTCCGCCTGTATTGGCGGACCAGTGAGACTGTGATATTTATTCAGTGGTTTCATAATCTTAACTTAAGAAATGGTGATTATATTACTATTTTTGGCGCGAAGATCCTCTGTGAATCTCCGCGCTGGCCAAAGAGGCCATGCTGGATTTGATGATTCTGGCGAGGTGGGCGTTCTGGCTTTAGTTTATAGTAACTTTTAAAGTTGCGGGAATTGTACACATACTCGTATTTATTTATACAACGGGTCTGTTTCTAACGTTAATTACTTTTAACTCGACGTTTCAACTGCGTTGCAGCTGCCATGGTCACAGGTCGACGAAGTGCTGAAAACAGACCTTGTACGTTTTGTCTCTTTGACTCACATAAGAATCCAATATATTACCCCAGGGTTAGCAGCCTTTAATCGCCTCATACCATTCTAGAATAACCAAATAGAATAGCTCTTTAGTCTCTTACTTTCTTACCAACACTTCGCGTATATATTCGGTATGAATTAGTCTCAAATTACTTCATAATTATTTTGCTCGATAAAAGTCCTGGAATAAACTACCTGCTGCGGTGTTTCCCCAGCGCAACGACGAGTTCTTGTTTAAACGACGTTTGAAAAAGCACTTTATTCACGGCAGGCGAGGGCTAGGATGTGCCCCTGGTGTTGCCAAAGCGGCGGTTGCCAGTGTCACTTACCATCAGGTGTATCGTTGGCTCGTCTGCCATCGTTGGCAATAAAAGGAAATATAAATAAAAGCGATCGAACCCTGGCCCTCGAGGTCAGATGTTCTATACCTACATCAACGATAAACCGGTGAGCACAATACTAAATTTAATGCAATAAATAGGTAATTTCTTTAACTTTAAATTGACTAATTCCATTCTTGCCGATAGGATCAAAGGCTCCGCTAATATATTGCTGACCTTTAGAGATCCACCTGTCTCAACAGACCACACCGCGACAAAACATTAGTTTTATCAATAACACGATTGTTTATTAAACGCATATAAGTACTTGTCTCCCTTATAACATACTATACGAATATTTATTACATATTTTTTATTACTTATGGTGGCAGAAGAACCACGGCCCACCTGATGGTAACTGGTAACTTTGCTCCTTAACTTATCAATACCAGGAGAACTGCCATGCCTCCCCACCGTGAAGTTTAACCACAGCGTTAAGTTCTTTCTGCATTTGATCAAAATGCTGGACGATCGGTGGTATCTATCTCTTGTGGTCCAACAACAAGTTAGGAGGGGTTTTCACTTGGCACCAAACCCTACCATTGGTATACAATACTGGTGTTGTAAACAAGCGGTTACAGTAGCCAGACTCTAGCAATACCAGAGGTATCACTCGCGCGTCGCCATCTCCAAGAAAAGGCATAGGAGCTGGATTGTTACGATTATAAGAGAGGATAGGTCGGATACTAAGGAGAGGATTAGCTACCTATCATCACGCCATCTCCCTTGTGGGGTTTGCAGAGAGAACAGAGTGCTAAGAGGCTCTATTTTTGCATACATCTCCCGCGTCCATAACATTCATAACTCTCCTGACTCCACCTTATTATAGATTAGAGAGTATTATCCTTCCATAATGAGGAGTGGATAGGCAAGGGGTTAGGGCCTCCGGCGCTCTCACTCACCATATGAAACACAACGGTAGGAGTAGCTACTCGGAGTCCTACGGGATAAGCAAGGCTCTACCACTATAATCTATAAGAACTCTGAACCTATTTATTTAGTTTTTAATTTCACAGTTATCTATTAATACTCGTATATTAATTGAGTTAAGTACTAACCATTCAAAATGAACACCCGTGAACTGTGCTTACCATTCAATCTCAGTCTTGAGTATAATTATTACTGTGTAAACACAAGGTTCATACAACCGATTGATTTATGATAGCCATAAAAACGTATCCGCCTGCGCATGCAAGATCGATAATGTTCAATTGTTCAAAGCTTTTTTACTTGACGCCTTGGTTAACCTAGACATTATACTGTTATGTGCATAGTTTATGCAATTAAGTAATCTGTAAAAAGTACATTAATATTAATTACCTTAAGAAACGACTGCAAACGTAATGACTTTGAGTCCCATCCCCAGTACGAGGTCTGAAGAGAAATTTTATTTATGTGTATCTTCACAAATTATCACTGCTCAGTGAAGGAAAACATCATGAAGAAACCTGCACAGAGTAGACCAACAGTGGGTGAATAAAGGGTAGAAAAAATATACCTAACCTCGGATTTTCTACGGTTCAGGAGTTTGCAAACTTCAAATTGGCAGACTTCCAAAATTTTCCCTAAAATTTTCTCTGTGTTTTGACGGTTTTTGAAGGCATAATGTCACACACTCCCCTTTTCCAAAATAGGTAGTAGTTCTGTTCGGTAGTACCCCAGCAGTTAGAGCCTTATCTATATTATATGATAAAAATATAATTGTAAAGTATTCTCTAACGGTATATCAT
The DNA here is from genome assembly GCA_948253155.1 of Leucoma salicis. Classification (NCBI taxonomy): domain Eukaryota; kingdom Metazoa; phylum Arthropoda; class Insecta; order Lepidoptera; family Erebidae; genus Leucoma; species Leucoma salicis. The sequence goes on from OX411809.1 coordinate 1,380,617, forward strand.
GAGATAGTGTTGTCGCCCGGATGCGCTGTTGGTACGAGTCCATTCAAGCGCAATGCGCGAGTACGATCATTTTAACGTCAATCATTGTCTGGGAAAACTTACTTAATGAGTAGCTCATTGGTGCACTTGTAAGATAAGAAATATTAACAATTGAAAAACATTGTCTTGATCGATTATCGGATTGATCGATTCCGTTTATGATGCACCCCAAAAATATCCATAGAATTTTGTCTTTGGAGTAAGTTATGATATATAGGTTTTAGCCGTTAGGTGTTAATTTTTAATAGCTTCATGTTTTTATTCCCGAAGGATTAAATAGATGTAACATGAAATCCGTTTAGGGTCAAACTAATTTTTGCATACTAGATACACTAACTCCTCAAATCTGTTGTGTCCCTAACTGTGACTGTGCCTGTTCTGCTGACAGAAAATATTTGCACGATTGAAATCGCATTCGAGAACCTATGATTGGAAATTGCACATACGGGGTACTGGGTTCAAGACCCTAAATCTGAAACATGTTAATGTTAACATGAAGTAGGTACGTGCCAGATCTATAATGGTAGAGCCTTGCTTATCCCAACATGGATGGACCGGCTCAATCGGGGAAGTACCACCCTCTGACAAAAAGTCAGCGTGAAACGAGGACACTCCTACTGTTGTGTTTCGCATGGTGAGTGAGAGCGCCGAAGGCCCAAACCCCCTCCGTATCCTCTCCTTATTATCCATCCCATCCACCTATCCCTTAACTTGGAGATGGTGACGCGCGAGTAATGCCTCTGGTGTTGCTAGTGTCTATAGGCTACGGTGACGGCTTACCACCAGGTGGGCCGTATGCTTGTTAAAGGAATAGTAACTGTCATTGTTTCCATCTACAAGCGAGCTTCAATACTTACTTTACAAACTTTTCCTTGTGTGAATGTAAGTCGTATGTTGTTAACAATCGGCTTAAACATTTTTTTATTACTTCTGGTAGCAGGCGAGCCAAGGCCTACCAGGTAAGTGGTAACTGCTGCCCATAGACTCAACTATACCAAGAGGCTTGTCAAACCACTACTCACCATCACCCATTTCGTTTCACGAATAAGAAATCGAATCAGAAGATCATCCCAAAATAAGCGTATGTACTACTACTTTTGTGTTTCCTATAGTGAGGCAGAGTGTTGGAGGCCCAAACACTAGCTTACTCACCCCTCCTTATTCTCCTCACTGTCCACCTCATCATCTCGTCTCAATCGTCATCCTTTTCCGCCTACTGTCTCTGCTCTTGATTTTGGCAACGCGCAAGCAGTATAGACTACAGTAACATATATAGGTACTATTTTAAACCTCTTTAATTGTTGCATAACAGTTATAGGGCCCTTACATGCCTGTTAGTTATACTCGTAAATTAATTCTAATATAACTATCTTGCTAGTAGGGATCAGCGGCGGCTACCGTTTACTTACCATCAGGTAGAACGTCTGTCTCTCTAAGAAATAAATATTTTTAGATTTAGTTAGCACAAGTTGCGTATTTAATATTTTCGCGACTTTATTACGTTTAGTAATTTTTGGATTTTCATTGTTTGTAAAAAATAATTAGGTTCTTTAAAATGTATAATTGACAGTGAAAACAATATCAAAATCCTCGGTGTTTCACAGAGCAGACACAACCAGACATGAACAGCAATATTATGTATTTAAAGATGCATTAAAACCCCACTTGTTAAAAACTGAGCGACTGTATACCCGAGGTCATGAATATCGATTGCAAATAATTCTACTATGTCTTTTCCTGTCATTCTATTGGCTGCAGCCACAAAATGTTAGAGTTATGTCTGAGTGTGTGTATTCCACGTACAAATGCGAAGCGATAAATATGAGATTGGCAGCCTTACTGAATATACATGGTACACTGTCGAGCCGAAGAATGAGCCTCGAAACTCAGGGAACCGAAATTTTATATATAAATTTTACGTGGACAAAAACAGCAGTTAAATATTTTACAATTAGATCTAATAATAAACCGCCTTGAATTAATATTGATATCGATAAAAGTCGCCTATTAAAGCTTTGCGTCATTAAGGAGTCCGAATTGGAAATTTTAAGTTCAAACTCAGATAAAATATGAAAACCAATTCGTTTACATAACTTTATAAGCGATAAAAGATCCATCCATCAGCCTTTCGAAGTCCACTGCTGGACATAAGCATACCCAAGAGGACGCCACAACATGTGTTTCGCTCATATGGGGGATAGTGCCGTAATCGCCACGCTTGGCAGGCGAGTTGGCGATCGCAGTGGATGTTGTTAATATTCGAGGGAGTGCTGCTGCTCACTCCCCCGGTATTCCCTTAGTCGGCTCTTACGACTCCCATGGGTGGAGAGGGGTGGGACAATTATAAAGCCGGCCCCACGCGGCCTAAAGGCCGATAAAAGATATATAACGCTAAATTGGTAATTAGTATTTAGTTTTTAAATACGTAATTTAAAAAAAAAGCATGTTTATTTACTGAAATCGGTTTTACATAGACATATTTGGAAACCTTGTAGTGCGTAGGATTTTTGTTGTAAAATTATTTTTTATTGGTGTTTTTTTGTATTATTTTTTTTTATTGTATTTGGTTTTATTGTATTATTAAATAAAACTATTACTCAATAAATCATATCATATAGATAATGCCTAAATATTGATAACGAATGCCTGTCTGGTCTACATAAAAATGACGCTTAATTTACGATTTCTCGTTCCCAAGAAAACCACTTACGTAATTTAAAAAGTAGCCAACTGGATCAATATATTCATGATGCCATACCGTATCTAATATTTGTAGTATCAAAAAAGAAAATATCGGATACACCATTGGCTCAACGAAGAAAAAATTAAGCTGTACCCAATTTTTGGGCCGGCATTGTATCAGCTCGTTCGGCAAGACAGGCCTCACTCAATATCGGATATTGTTGTTGAAAATGAGTATTTATGTCATCGTTTATATAAAATGTGTTACAATGTAGGCCCAAGCATTTTTCCTACCATCTCAGCCTTTGTTTATTGAACAAAGTTTAAGGATATTTCTTCGTTCCTCCTTCCGTTTTGAGGTTGTTTCAACCTCTTATTGGATTCATGAATTGAGCAAAGTGTATCAAGTCGTTTGTCAGCACTGTACTTGGGGTTTTCGATGTGTATATTTAAGTCATACGTAAAATTTTGTCCGTGTTTTGATAAAAGCAAAAATGAGAATATTCAGATCTTTTCTTGAGTGTATATGTACTTCGGTTTTTGCTTAAAAAATATGAATATGTTAAGCAACATTTCTGATAAATTCTTCTCACAGAACTTCGAAAAGTCATAGGTCTGCTTTTGTCTTGGCATTGCTTTGTTTTACAACTATGCTGTATTTATGATGATATTATAGTAACATAGTTTAATACTCGTAAAACTATTTTTATGTATAAATATCAAATTATCAGTCGTGTTTGTGGCATTAATCCGGAAAAACTGTTAGCAAGGCGGAATCTGAAGCTGTGCCCAGTGGCAGTCTCTGGCCTCGCTCCTTTTTTAGATGGGACAAAGTTACATCTGCATCTTGGGCGATAAAGATGAAAAACCATATTAAATAAAACCCTTGCCTGTGAGCTGTGTAGTGTCCCATTCATTACAGTCAAATCAAATAAAAAGCAATGAAATTTGTAAAACTAATTTTAGTTCAGTAATGCATATAAATATTTGAATAGCTTAAGATTTATGTTGTCTGTTATCAAAATGGGCGCCGGATTAAAACATAGACACTAAAAAACGATCACGAATTAATTTTATGTCTTCACTGACCTAAATATTTACAAAAATTGACGCTTTAACATCGCATTCTTTTAACATAACTTAAACAAAACACATCTGAATCTACCGGGGGTCCAAAATACACTGAAATATAGCCGATAAATAACTAAAGCCTTCACTTTTCAGAGCACTGAACCGGCGCCCCCTGGGCCGACAACAGTTGTATAAATTGATCTATGAACTTTTACTTTGTGAGTCATCAAAGTAAGCTCGTCAAAATTATAGCATTATCATTTCAGTCTCATCTCCACGACAGTAGTTAATTTAATCTACAGTGATAGTTTTATGGTAAAACCGTATTCTTTTATGAAGAGTTCCAACTCACTTTATAGAATAATTTGGTGGCCCACTTCTTGCTTTGAAAATCATGTACGAATATATTCACAAATTATCGCTCGTGAAGGAAAACATCGTGAGGAAACCAGCTAACATGAGCTATTTTTAACGGCTGAGTAATATTAACATTGGTCCTGGAATTCGGCCTAAACCTCCCTATTTTTAAAGACAAACAGTAGGACCCTAATTGCTGTGAAAATATTACTAAGTTATATATATTAACGCATAAACCTTTGAAAAACATTTGTTACTATCGTCTATAAAAGCGTCCACGTTATTTATTATCGAGCCACTCTTTGAATAAGTAGGGGGTAATTAAAACCGGATTGCGTGCTCAACTGAGACGCTCTTCCGACGTGCCTTCCTCTACGAAGTTCAACGTTCAGTCCCGGACAGGGACAGCTTTGCAATGGAATTATTGTTTGTACATGTTTATCACGCGCAGGAAACGCTTGACCGCAACTATGTTTGATGTTTTTTTTTATAGCTTAATAAATATAGGTAGATGGTTTTCAAAGCTTCGACAGGCGATCGGAGTATTTTTTTTTTTCAATTGTTGATTATACCAAATGGTACTTAATGGTTTACGGAGAAAGGCTGTGCCTTGATTTAGAATCTGTGCAGTCACGGTATTTATCTCTATTGCACATGTTTGATTTAATTAATTATGTCTAAATGTGACAAATGGCAAGATGTGGCCTATATATCGATAGCGATCCTGACCACAAGCAGGTGGCCTTTCATGACATCTATAGACAACACTTTCGAAACCTAAGAGAGACGGTGAATAGCGGCACAGAACCTCTAGTTGTAGACGAAATGAAGGCTAATGTTTTGGTGGGTATATTTTTTATTGCTTATAATGGGAAGCCACGGACCACCTGATGGTAATGGTAACCGCCGCTCATGGACTTTCACTCATGGATTTTATTTCGCGGATGAGAAATTAATGTATCACCCGCCACAAGCAATACCTATATACCGACCGTCAGTTTTACCGTGGACGGTAGTACCGACCTGCTCGAGGGCCGACAACAAGTGGTTACTCCCACTTTTTATCGAACCCGCCATCTCCAGTAAACTGATTATTTTATTTTTTTAAAGGAAGAAGAGCCTTTCTAGCGGTAGAACCTTACTTGTTCTAGAATTAATAGGACTGGCTTGATCGGGAAAGTACACTTCTCATCTTCTCGTAGAAGGTAAGCATGGAACAACGATGGGTACTTCTACTGTTGTGTTTGGTATAAAAAACTGATTTAGACTAGAAAATGTTACGTGAATGATAAGTGCTCTACTGTCGTTAAATTAGAACAAGACATCAATAAAAAAAAAAAGCATGTTCATTAAACCCCAAATCGCTGCAAAGCACAGCCACGCAACCTTCCTCGTCCGCAACCTGCGCCCGCGCATTGCGAGAATAACGGATCATCTGTTCGTCGTATATAATTTTACGCTATAAAGGTGCGCGGTGATGACAGGAACGTTGGACAAATTACTCATTTTACGAGCCAAAATTACAACACACACATTCGGATTCAAAATGAAAAAACCCTCCAAGGGACTTTGAACCTTGCAATATCGGCGAACGAATAATTCCCGCTATAAGTGTTTATGTCAAATTGATCCAGAATCATGAACCAAATGACTGAGTAATTACTTGGAATGATGATCATATATTTTTTATTGCACGGCAACACGAGGTATTATGGTAAATTGCCAAAACAACTAAGGAGCCGACCCTTCTTCCCCGACGATTATCCGATCTTCGAGTAACTAGATTTTGGATGACAACTTAATAACAGAAACTACTAACCTGCTAGCAAAAACTCCTATCACTCGCGCATTGAAAATACTAGATAGATAAACTATATTTATCAGACAGGATCAGGTACAAGAATATTTTGATATTTTTGGCACTTGTTATAGTGAATTCGCAAATAATTTATTAAGCGTTTGTTGTAATTTATAAACGCAGAACAGTTTATAACCGCATAAAGTTAGAATTAATTTTAGTTATTTAATTTCAGTACTAATTTTTTAATTTTCAAAATGTTCTGACTATTACGTGCAGTTTTTATTTAACCTGTATGTAGAATAAATAAATAAATAAACAAACTATTAAACATCGTCTTCGAACAATCGAATTAAATAGCTTCTGTAGACCGGCGAAATACTTGTTCTTCACATGGCATCGGAAAAACTGTACTAATAACTTCGTCATTCCCGATTAATTGCGAATTATATTTGAGAACCATTCTATTCGCGTATGGACTGGTGTATATTAAATATAGACCTAAATTATATGCTAAATTAGACTCTTTGTTCTTGAAAAAGTTTATGGAATGGAAGGTTTTAAAATAGCGAATGTCACATCAACTCATTCAGATAACTGTCAATTTAGTCGCTAGAATTAGTGACTATCATCTGAGGAATGCCTCTACATACTCCAGAGTACCTATATTGTATAGTTTATTAGTCCTAATGAATCTGAAGAATTTCTACCCAGCGTTTCAACTAACCTGTTATTGACATGCGCTGATTAACACTCCTCTTGATATTGAAACCAATTTTATGATTCGGGCAAAATTATCTGATTTTAAACACGTATTAGTCAATGCTAGATCAAAATTTAGATAGATATATTATATTACACAATCTTTGCAAGCAAATGTTAGAAAATGTCCTCCTTTACAGATAAAATCTTAAATTCGGTGAGTGAGCGCGCCAGAGGTCAAAAACCCTGTTCTCTTAGCTCTCTCATTCTACTCCTGTATCCCTTAGCCAGGGGTTGACAAAACGCGAATGATACCCTTGACCGCTTACCATCAGGTGGATTGGACGGTTTTTGTCACGTTTTTGTATAAAAAAAACTGTCAATTGTCTGACCAGTATGGAATGCACAATACCATAAACAGTTCATATATTGTACGTTGACGGCAGCTGGTGAGCGAGGCTTGACACTCACGCGGTTGATGAACTAAACACGTTTATTTGATATTCCAAGTTATTTTTAGTTTTAATTTAATTTTACGATGCTTTAAGTATGCGATGTTCTTATGGTCGCATTTGATCAGTATGTAAAAGCTGGCCTAACTATCAACTTGAGTTGTAATCGATTGAAAATTATCAAGTTTATTAATTCATCCAGCAATTACGATCTATATTCCCCAAGATATACCAAACTGCTAAATATTTTCATCAAACGCAACATGATTATTGCTACGCTTTCGAATATTAGGACAAGCCTTTGCATTTGCGATTAAAAAAGTTAAAAAATCAAACGAATGATTAGTGCGTTTGAAGCTCAGTAATGTAGGATATCTTTAGTGAATATGACAACCATACATATATTGGTGGACAGAGTTACAGGCTTCACAGAAAAATATCTCTGGAAAACATTTAAAAATGGCATTGAGGTAAAGGAAGCAACGAAGATATTCACAGAATGATTACTTAATTTTGTTTACGAAAAACTTAATATCAAGATGGCACCTGATGATGATAGTTTTAGATATAGTTTATTATAGTACAAGTGGGTAATTGACTAGTTTTACCTATTATATACCTGGAGCTGGATATAAATGTATAAAATATCCCTATATTCGTTGGAACCCTTCACGTTGTAAATGACTTTTGTTTTAAAAACAACCATCAAAATCCATTAGTCCATCACCAATATATTCATTATCAACATGTAATAAAAAAGTTTACACATTAAGTCTCCAGCCCTGAGACTAAAACATAAAAACTTGTATTTCCATTATAACATACTTATTATAAGCTGTTCGCGGCATCATGCCTTGCCTACTTAGAGAAAAAAAATGTATTTTTTTCTGTGGAGAGTCTATTTTCATCGTGTATGTTATCATAACGTCTCGCAATCTGAGAGGAGGCTTGTGCCCAACAGAGGAACACTAATGCATCTAAAAAAATAACTGCAACTTAGCGTTGAACGATTAAAAAAAAAGTAACATCATTGGTACGCATGGGTTTCATGTTATTACGAAGTTCTTCGTGATCCAATGAACTGTTTAAGAACGCATACAGGACAGTCATACAAAGATATATTAATTTTTATTTAGATGCCTATAAAAGAATAATTGACTGATTGACTAACATATCAATGCACAGCCCAAACTCCTGGGGCTAGAACGTCAAAATGTACAATTATGGGTTTCTTTGATAGCGTACGTGAGCACTAAGAAAGGATTTTACACAAATCCTATCCAAAATGGATTTTTTATCGCATCACTATGACCCATTCTGCTGCTGGTAACACGCTAGTACTGTAGGTACAACACAAACTCTCTCAGGTCAACCTTGCACGTCTTCTAATTAACCATAATAATTTTAAGATACTATAAAAAATGCCACATGTAGGTAGTATTGTATCTAGGTACTCTTATTTTGAATCGATTAGCGATACTTATACAACATAAGAAAATACCTGTAGGTATAGGTATGAGATTCTTGAGTGTATTTTATTCTTGACCATGAATTAAATGTTCGTTAACAGAATACTCCATTACAATTTGTAGATTTTTAAATTAATGATTTCTGTGGCAAGTATGAAAAGTGTAGGTAATATTATTATTATGATATCCCGTCAATCAGGCCGTAGCCAAGCGTGGCGATTACGGCATTATCCCCCATGACGGGACCGCTCGTTGTGGCGTTCTCTTGGGGAGGCCTATGTCCAACAGTGGACGTTGAAAGGCTGATGGATGGATGGATCCCGTCAAAAAATACTTCTTACTCAATTTTATAAACGTGAAAGTTATGCTTCTTGGTTAGCAAATAATGTTAAATGAGTATAAAAATGTAAACTGTAAGAAATTGGAAATTAAAAAAGTGACTCATGACATTCTTGCCGGGTTATTCTCATAAAAAGCCTTACTACGGAATCCAGCTGCTTGTGGCGATTACAATCTCCATCTACCAAAATCCGACATACGGAAATAAATATACACCTCTCTCTCTCACCGTCCGCGTCACCTACATTCATTTATAACATAATTGACTAATAGAGCCTTTGGAATTTGTGACCCTGAACATGTACAATAGGAACTGCATAATGTTCAGGAGGTACCAACACGAAATGGGTACAAAATTCGTGGTAACCTCCAGTGGCAACCGAAAATGTTTGAGGTTCACGCGGCCAAGTCGCGAGCAGCAGCTAGTACCTAGGTAATATAGATGTAGATAGATGTCATCATGACCTAGGTCACTACCTACTGTCTTAGTTACCCCACTTTGTACCTTTCAATGTCCTTTTATAAAGATAAGACTATTACAGAAATATATTTTACTGTAGAGATGTAAATATCATAAATAATCCTAAACATAGGATACCTTTTATCTCGACCCCTATTAATAGTTCCCACGGGATCTCTTTACGGCGCGAGAGAAGTCGTGTCGATAAGCTAGTGATTGAATTATTAGATTAGATTACGTTATCAAATTATTTGTGAAAGATTTCATAAAATTTTATTGCATTGTTTTCACGAACACCTGTTTATTGATGCGTATGGAGACTACAAGTGCACCCCTTGGTACAGTATTGATACAGGTACCTACCTATAATACTATCACACTTACCATGTTTACCTATATATACCGATAGATAGGTAAATAGATACCCATGATTTCCTAGTTCTACAAATAAATTAAATTAATAATTATAAATTTTTAGATATTATTCAATAAAATAATAAAAAGAAATAAATAAAGTAAAATTTTATATAGGTACCTTCCTAACTAGTACCTAAATCACATCAAAACTAACAAATTAAGTAGGTACCTACTAGGAAGTAACTAACCTATGTAAAAAATATCAATGAAATAACTGCAGCCATGGCTTAGAAACTTTGTACCTATAAAATATGACTACAAATAAATAACTTGAAAAGATTACTAAATAAATTATTCTTATTTAGATATTTTTATATATATTTTTAGCATTTGACATGCTTAGCACTATTTTTCACTTTGTGTTTAAATTATTCTTAATTTCTAATGGTACCTATTTAATTGATCTACCTAGGTAAGGTCTCAAATTGAAAAAGAAAATACAGAGGGATTATAATATTATTGTAAAATAATTAAAATACTTATAATTGGATCAATCGAAAGAAGAATATTTTGTTATTATTTTGAATTTGAATAAAGCACTAAGTATCGTAGGTACAATCGTAACGAAAGTGAGTTAGTACGGGTACAAAGGTAGGAAGGCGGTGCGGTGAGGTGGGCGGGGGGCGGGGCTTAGTCGCCGCCCGCGTGCGAGCGAGATAGCGGTACTGCACGCCGCCCGCCTGCACCCTGCAAGGTCACGTCATACACAACACACATTTTGCTGTATTGACATGTACCTACGCTTTTCCTTTAAAATTTCTTTGTTGTACTTTTATTTTTATTATCTGCCAATCTTTGTTGTTTAATTAACTGTTTTAGATATCGATCCATGCTTTGAAATAGGTATTGTAATTAAGTACCTATTAATCTTTTATTGACTCTTTTTATATAAGTAGGTATTCTTAAGATAAGTAGATAGGTATCTATACGTTCTCTAAGTAGGTACATGGTATCTGTTTGAAATTAACTATCTCCATTCCTGTAAGATAGGAAGCAGCTTCAGGAAAGTTACTTAACTTTTTTTTGTAAAATTTATTCATGCATAGTTATTTATAATTTAAATAAGTAGTCATCGTAATTTAAACAAAGTACTCACAATACGAGCCGTGTATTATTATCCTAAATCAATAATTAAATAAGAATGCAATTGTAAAAAAGGCAGTTGCATGTTATGACGGGCGGACGGACGTATGATTGAGTGCACTAGTTCCGCGAAAGGCCACGGGGCGCTGCCATCGCGGGCGGCCGCTCCGCGCGTCACTCCGGCCGCGGCTCGCGTCGCCACCGCATCGCGACCCGCGCTCGCTGCCGCCCGCGTCCCGCGTAAACACGCCGCGATTATCGCTAACCCAATCACATGTTGTGCCAAATATTGTGACTAGTTAACTTAGTGCCAGTTATTTGAGTGAAGTGAACACGTACGCTGTGTAATCCCATTAAAAGTTTTATTCGTATTTACTCGACGAGACACCGTCACAGCCCATCTGTTCAAATACGGTTGATTTGTTTAAGTTTACTATTGATGGATTGGAAAGAGGTTCAACGACATACATGGTGTTTGATGTGCTGAGGAATTCGTTTCACGTATTCCGAAAACAAATATAAGTTGGAAAACAATGGCTGTATGAGAAGTTCTCTAGTGGCATTGCTTACTTAGCTGGTCTCTGTGACAGGTGGTGTCGTATTCTCATTGTCTATCAAATAAGAATATTCATTGGAAAACTAAGGTGAGCATATTTGAGTGTATAAGCCAAGCAAACTAGCATACAATGTTTGAAATTTTTTTATAGCTTTTCAACTAATTTTATTGTATTTAAATGCTACTTTGAAGTAAACGTGTGGAATTTAGTGTATATGCGTGATATTAATGTTTTTGAGTAGTGCTGTAAGTTTCACGATGTGTAGTAGTAGGCTCTGAAAACTTTATGAATGCCGTTAAATTCAGTGAGAATGCGGCATCGGGCCGCGACGGTACTGTGCTGTGCCGAGCGTTAGGTCGTAAAAGATTAAAGCCGTGTTGACAAAACTACGTAAATACATAAAAAAGTAGTAGACATAGAGTTCAGAATAAAACCTTTTTTATAAGACTATTGTAACATATAAGCATCTACATCTAATATGGAAGTTCTGAAGGAGTTAGCTAAATATTATAGGTTATGTTTGAGCCTGAATATACCTAGGTTCTTTGTATATATGTATATCCTGGTCTACATTTTCAATAAAACTTTGAAAGAAGGTACATGTCTCAATTATTTTGTAAGAAAGTAAACCGTTAAATTATGGATTAATAAATGTATATAAAGATTTCGTGTTGAAGATATTTTACTATTGGCACAACAAACAAATCAAATAGCAGGTACATCTTAGTAGGTATGTTTTTATTAAATACTACCTAGCTGCTATCCGCAACTGTCGCCTTGTGGAATTAAGTTATATTATTATTTATACCAAGCCTATCTGCAAGTCCCGTCAAAATCGGTCCAGACGTTCCGGAGATTAATCGGGATAAATAGACAGACTTACAAATATGTACCTAGGTACTTTAAATTGGTATTTATTTATAGGTTACGTATAATTTCGTATAGGTACATTTAGTAAAAAGCTGTTTATTTACTTTTTTTTACATAAAGAACATACATTTTATTTGAAACATAGGTACATACATAATAATGTTAATTTTTAATTTATTTCTGTCATAATAGGTTTCTTAATCGCCCATTGATAACAATGTTGACGTATGATGATTATACAAATGAGAAGTAGGTAGGTATTAGAGCCATTAAGTGTTCTCACTAAAGAGTTAGGTTACATTTAGTGTTAAAAATTTGCAAATACCAACCAATTATACTTTATACAACTCGATATGCGCTCATATGAAAAGCTGAATTTAATTATATTTGTAATTAAAGCTTATGTTTGCATTAATTGCATTATCAATCCGCCATCTTTATTTTTATATAAGCAAATGCACACAGTTGTCATTTTAGATAGTTGAGTGGCGCGCGCCCCGAACGTCTGCAACGCGTCTATGTTGATAGCGGGGTGCGAGGGGTGCTTGCTTGCCGGGGGCGGGGCGGGGCGCTAGAAAGAGACAACGCATCGTAAACATTGTGGGGTACATAAACGTTTTTGAAAATGGAATTACCATTGTGGATTTGTTTAATTATGAGAATGATTTACTAGTATCTACTACCGTACGGGTTATGCCAATAATATTAATACATAATAATAATCTATAATATCTTTATAATTATTTATTTATTGAGTAAATAATATTAATCAAATATATTATTAAATATTCCAAATGTAAGAATTTTTTTTTTTTTATAAAGTGGTCGGAAAATCTGGATGAACTAGATACCTACCTACATTATCTGCCATTGTTTTAACATTAATTTATAGTTGTTTTATGTTTGTAGGTAAGTAGGTACCAACCATAGATATAATATTAAATGTATGGTACCAACACATTTATAATTAATATAGGTATTATGTAATACACACACCGGCAAAATTAGCGGAGTGTAATGCCAGGTAGAATATAGGTTAAAATCTTATTCGTGCCGTAATACTGGCTCGTTTTTCTTTCATTTAAATTTAAAACAAATTGTTCTAAATGGAAAACCAATTGAACGAATCATATATATCGAATAATTTTAATTTGAAAATTTGGTGACATTTTAAACTTGGTTTTCTATTTTTTTTTTTTGAAGAATCTTGTAAATTAAGGATGCCTGATTGAATTAATGACCCCAACTGATTTTGGCAGGGCACTTGAGATATGCAGAAATAGACAAACCTACAAAGAGATTTCCACAATTCCTTGTAGATCTGGTTCCACAATTTATCGCAGTATCATCAGGTCTCGGGTTCGATCCCCGGGTTGAGCAAAGTTATTGAGATTTTTCCTAAAAAGAAAAATTCTTAGTAGCAGCCCGGAGTTTGGAAATGTGCCCGGTAGACGTCAATAGGCTCGCCCCCTATTACGTGGGACTGAAACATAGCTGGCGAATAGTGGGTGTGTAATACACCTCTGCCTACCCCTTCGGGTAATACAGGCGTGATGCTATGTTTATCAAACGGTAGGTAGGTACCTACCTATATGGAGACAAAATCTTTTGTGAGACGACAAGGACAGGACAGAAAACGGTGTACTACGAGCAGAGATGACCGTTCTGTTCAGCCTCGCGTCCGCAGAAACGGCGGTCCAAGCTAGAAATGAGCTTGAGGAAGTTAACATTTCATGAAATGGTCAGCCACAACATGGAGTGACCATTTCTAAGACGTGACCAGAAATATTATAAGAAAAACTAGCCTTTTCTCCGTATCCCAGCCAAAAGCTAGTTTTTAGGTTATATCTTAGATCCCCAGTATAGTAGTAGGATGTATATTTATCCTAGGAGGTGTGGCAAGAACACCTGAAGAAGCTGGTTTAATTAAGATCATTCGTGCCCGCCAAAGCTCCAATATTAAAGTGTACATCATTGCAGAAACAGGATAGCTTTCGCCCGGGACTATCAACTTTGGAACGCTTACCAATGGAAAAAAGAATTGTACGATGATGAATGCAGAATTATTTTAAATCAAGTCGATGGAAGAAGACAAAGGATATATAGACGTAGAGGAGAAGAATATAATTAAGCAAATTTCGTAAGTACAGTGTCATATGGTGGGGAATCCATAATGGTATGGGGAGGGATATGAGCTCGTACGGACTTAGTGGTGATCTATGGAGGAAACCTGACTGCAGATCAGGTAAGTTATGTAACGATAGCAAAAAATTTTGGAAGAGAATGTGGTACCGTTTGCCCCCTTTATCGGTGATGGCTTCATGTTGATACAAGATAATTTTATTCTCGGCGACATACCGCTCGTGAGCGTATCTGAACGCGAAGTGAACATCACAGTGATGGATTGGCCAGCGAGATCGCCGCATATGTATCCTATAAACTAGAGCATATCTGAGACTTGTTAAAACGCAGTGTCAAATCCAGAATCCCAGCTCCAGGCAATGAGCGAGAACTGAGAACCGCGAAGTTCAAGAATGGCAGAGTTTACCTCAAGAGACGCTTGATAACATCATTCTCAGCATGTCTAGGCGATTAGAAACTTTAGTTAAAGCACGAGGAGGAAATAAGCGGTATTAATTTGTAATATTTTTTCAACAAACATGTTTTTTTCATGTAATTTAAGAACTTTCCTTTAATATTTCAAATGGTCTAAAATGTAAATTTTTCACAAAAAACTTTTTACATGCAAGCAATACATGTTATTAATTACAAGTGGTCACATTCTCGACTTAAAAGGTGTAATTTTAAGTGAAAAAGAAGGTCTCGTGAAATGAAATACCTACATTTTAAAATTTAAACCTATTTTAAATGATTTCTTGACTTTTTTATATTCCTCTAATTATGCTTGAGTGTGTATAATATATAATACACGTAATTGTTTTATAGATTTGACAACAAATTTTATGTTAAATATCTACCTACAAGTAAAAAGGATCAACCTCTATTTAAAATAAAAAAATATGAGCTGGGTAGGTACTAGGGATGGGCCGAAGCTCGTTTTACATTAGGTTTAACCGAATTTCGGTAGCTTGAATCTAATTTTATTTTTAAATGCTGAACATTCGGTATAAGAAAAAGTTAAGGTTTATACTAAAATTTAGAGAAATCACATCTGTCATAGCTGCAAAATAAGTCACATAATTATATACCACTACTCGAAAGTCATTTAAGCATGGTCAGTTGTTTGTTAAACTATAATTATTATAGATAAATTAAAATGTATAAATTAATTAGTTTTTTTCACAATCCGGGAGTCTATGAATCAATACACCCAATAATTAGAAATAAGGTGTCACTTACACTGACTGTTTTTTTATTGCTTTACGGCGTTGTCTTTCATAAAAAATACACACAGAATATGACTTGTTACTCCCGAGAAAGCACACACCGAAGTTTGGCCGAACCTCGGCCGAATTTTGTATGTTTACCGAATGTTCGGCTGAAGTTCGTATTTGGTTAAAATTACATTCGGCCCATCTCTAGTAGCTTACTCATATTTTCTAGTTCTGGTGAAAAAATTTTAAGATAAAAATTGCATCCGTCATGTCATATAGCGCGCTATAATAGAGAAAAAAAGCTGTAGTTTGCGTTTTGGTACAAAACTTATCTATAGGTTATTTTTTATGTTAGAATTAATATCAAATGCGTACAAATATTTTTGTATAATTGGCCAACTAACATCTACAAAATTGAATAGAAAGATCAGATTGAGTTCTATACAACATCTTAACATAAAACTTTAATTATATTATTAGTAATATTAAAAAGGTCCGGTGCCTACACAAAAAATAGAATTTATTTTAACCTAATGTACAATCCTTGTCCAAGTTTGAAAAAAGAAATACATTAATATTTGGTAGGATAGGTATAACATTTGAACAATTTTACGATGTTTCATTTTATTTAGGAACCTTTACTACTTAATATTGCACTAAAAAAATCTTGACCGATCCAAGTTTAAAAAAACTAGACGTCGCGGGACGTCTACCAGATGTGAAAACATCGAAGTTATTTTGTAGAAATAAAATTATCATAACTTGAAAAAGTCAAAACGAATGAAACGAGTATATAAACTCGATAGGGTTGCGTCGTTTCATTACAGAGTTATTGTGACCACTTTCCAGTTCAATCGTCAGACCCTGGATCTAGAGACAAAGTACTCGTCAAGACAAATCATTAGAGCCTAAACTAGATGGAGTTATGTCGTTTTATAACGGAGTTCCTATGGCCGCCTTCTAGCTCCATCATCAGATCCTGGATACTATCTAAAGACAAAGTACTCATCAAGACGAATCAAACGATTATAAACTCGATGGGGTTGCGTTGTTTCATTACAGAGTTACTGTGGCTACCTTTCAGCTCACTCATCAGACCCTGGATACCATCTAGAGACTAAGTACTCGTCAAGACGAATCATACGAGCCCAAACTTGATGAGGTTATGTCGTTTTATAGTGGAGTTCCTATGGCCACCTTCTAGCTGCATCATCAGACCCTGGATACTATCTAAAGACAAAGTACTCGTCAAGACGAATCAAACGAGTCCAAATTCGATAGGGTTGCGCCGTTTCATTATGGAGTTCCTATGTCCACCTTCCAGCTCCATCATCAGATCAGCTCCATGTCATCATAATATTGCATTGTCTCGCTATATACATATGCGTGTAAAATTTCAGCTCAATCTGAAACCGGGAAGTGTGACAAATTTAACTTGCAAGATTTGAACGGGACAAGTAAAATAAAAGCATCGCCACGCTAACAGCCGATTTTACCCTTCCTCCGCATTAGATGTTTCACATCAAAATCTATAATACTATATAACTGTTTATGAATAACATTGTTGTCTTTAAAACATTACATACACCATAGAATTGGTTTTGTACTTCCCTGTTAGTCTACTTAGGATAATTAATTGAATGAGGCGACACTTGGCGGAAGTCCATTGTTACTATTATAGAATGGATTTTTAGGAGGAGAGCCCACCACTCACCCATGGATTGTCAATCCCGGTTATCTTTAGACAGAATAACCTAAGATTGCCAATCCGCACTCTCACAGATAGAGGAGAATGTGATAATAGCAAAGTAGCATGCACGATAATGACAAAAAACTCACCAACGCGACACAACCATGCGATACGGTAGAACTCTCAGAAACACAATATTGCAATATTCCGCAAAAATATACGCAATCTTAGTTTATTCTGTCGAAAGATAACCGGGATTGACAATCCGTGGGTGACTGGTGGGCTCTCCTCCTAAAAATCCATTCTATAATAGTAAGTCTACTTAGGACAAAGTATTGAAAAAAGATGAAAAAAAATAATAAGATTCATGGACATTTTCACACAACGTCCTCTGGTCCCAAACTAAGCTTAACGCTTGTGCTATGGGTACCAGATTACGGATATAATACATATACTAAGTACTTTTTTTTGTAAATACATACATAATATAATAGATATAAAACAAAATAATAGATAGTGCCTAGAGTAAGACTAAGGCTCTGCCTTTCAAAATTATGTGCGTATCTGTTAACAATTTATTATTGCCCGGTGAAGAAAACGTGAGGAAACTGTAGTCCTAAGATATTTTTTGACGCCTTCGACCTAAGAGATTTGCCGACCCGCACTAGGCCAGCGTTGTGGAATATGGCCTAAATCCCTAAACCCCAGTCACTATGAGAGGAAACTTGTGCTAAATACTAGGACAGTAATGAAATCCCTAAAAAGATTTAGCGTTTACATACACTGCCCCCTGGATAAATATTAAACCTGCCTAGTAGGTATTAAGTTTCAGCGCGAAACTTTTTTCATACGAAAACTATGACATTCTCATTCTAAATGTAAAAAAGAAAACATTTGCCGCCTTATTACAAAACATAGTCTAACTCCTAAACCAGGTCTATATCATCTTTAGACCACGGATTAACAAAATTCTTATTACAAAATCAGTTTTAAGCGTTAAACCATGTACTAAAAGATAAACTACCCGGAAACCTAGTTTAAGTAGTTTAGGCTGGTCTAAGTCTAAATGTCAAATTAATGTCAAATATTTTTATTGGAAGTTATGGTTAATATTAAATTATGATTTTATGTTTTTTATGTGAAAAGTGAATAATAATAATTATGTTTGATTTAATTTATGTGAAAGATATTTAAGTGGCCGCTCTCTCAGAAATGCTATGCCGAGCCAATATACCTACACATAAATTCTTTTAGTTACAGAATTATCTCCTGTAGAATTGGATTCAATCAAGATAACATCCAAATTGTGTATGTGTTGTGAAATGTATTGAAATACAATTAGTTGGCACACGTCTTTTGGATTTACCTTTGTACATAAAAGAAGATACAAAATGGAAAAGGTGGGGCAGGACTTTGCCAAAGGACAAACAGAGAGGAGAAATAAAATACAACAATGCAATATGACATTATACCTATAACTTCTACATAATAACTATCACATTTGAATAAAATATCCAATGGTGGACACTAAAGACAAATAGATGAGAATCAGCTAGCAATCTCAAGATAGTTTATATTTTATATAATGAGTGAATTTGTATTAGGATAAATAAAATTTTACATCTATTTTTCTTGTCTAATCAATTAATTCTATATATCTAGTTAATATAACGGTAAAGCATTGTATTGTGGCAGTCGAATCATGCTCGAATGGGTACCTATACCTGCAAATCAGTGCTGCAGCAGCCAAATGTTGGTTGGCTGAGGTAGGACCTTTTTAGCTTCTACAAGTTGCATAATATTGCATAAGTATAGTGTATGTGATTTGATTGTTGTAGAAACTAAATAAATAGGTAGGTATTTATCTTTCTTTTCTTTGTTTTCTTAATACGTTACTTTCATTTCACTCAAAGGATTAAACTATTCACATACCTATAGGTATGTCTTGCACAGTGATTAGATATTAACACCTGGTAAATAACTTTAAATGGCAATAATATTATAAAAAAATAAAACAGTATTAAATGATGCACTAAGTATTATTTTAATAATAATAAAGTTTTAGCCTCACAATTATACAAAAATGCTTCCATGGTATTCAGTATTACATATTCGCAACAGTTTTGTTTAATATTAATTTAATAAGATTCGTATTGTATCCTGAGGTTTTAAGTAATAATAATTCACTATGAAATAATAGCACGGTCCAGTGCATTCCAGAGGTCTACTTCAATTTGCGTACCATATACCTATAACTTCGCTCGTTAGAGAACTGAGACATTTATTAATAGGTAAGTACTATGTACTACGAAAACACAAACATAAATAGAAGTAATTCCGAACATAAAAAGCTGAAAAGTTAACTAAATTATGTTGCGATGAAATAGTTTTGTTTGTTTATTATTCAAGGCTTCACAAATTAGTGTTTTATTGTCATTATGACATATCCTAACGCTTGTTGTGTTATTCCGTTTTACGTCCACAGTGATTGATCCGGGTAATCGCGTAATAACCTACCAGCATAATTAATTTATGTATCAGAATAAATGGTAATCAAAAGAAAAGTGATAACTGATATAAAATATACTAATTTATATTTATTTTCTTCGTTCCTAAATAAATCGCCAATATTTTTTCTATAAAACACGTTCCTTTCTAAGCGTACATAATGAATGGTGACGCACTGAACGAACAATATTGTTTAGAAAGACCTAAATCGCAGTACTAGAAAGTCCATGGTTTAATTATTTTTTGTAATAAGACTAAGTTTCGTCAATAGTTTATAAGTTAGACCTGGACCAACTAGTTCAGGTTTAAACCGCGACTTAGACCGTGTTTTGTAATAAGACGGTTGATGTTCATTTTTCAATTCTTTTTACAGTCTGCTTTTAACGTATTTACATTATTGCCTCATGACAACTCCAGATCTCACACTAATCGTGTAACAGTTTTAACACTACAAGAACTGCAGAGTTAGAAACCATGCGCCACCCTCCATTGTTGCCGGACCCCAGAGCCAGCCCCAACCGACTACTATTTCCGCGATTTGTCCACAGAATAAACTGGTCTAGCTAGAAAGCAGTACACACAGTTACAGCCTGTCAACCTAAATAAAACTCCCTCCCCTCCTAAAAAAACACTACTTGGGTAGAGGGAACTCAAGTCCTAAATGGCTGGACGGATTTCCATATTTTTTTTTGCGTCTTTGAGTGAGTCCTTGGATAGGTCAAATTTAAAATTGGATTTGGTAGGTAGGTAGCTCATGATACATGAATCTTTATTTTCATATTCTATATCTTGATTGATTTTTTATGTATCGGGGGACTACAAACATGTAATACAGTTTATGTAAAGTTTACACAAATTACATTGTAAACCATTTGTGAATTGCACAAAGAATGTTTGGAGCCGCTACCAGCAACGGGCAAGACGTCCGCAAAGTTTATTACTACTCTATCATAAAATTACTATTATTACTACTTATCATCACGCCATTGTTACACAATGATTTTATTAACCAAAAGTATTATAAAATACTTTGGAAAATCCAAAAGTGCACGCCTCATAATCTTAATTTTTCACAATAAAATTGATTATTTGATAAGTAACTAATAATGTATTGGTCTTACTAAGTAGTTTTCAATAAATCACATAGATAGCGCTAATTTCAAAATGTACTAATGTTCTCATGCTCTCTCTAGCGCTAATTTTAAGAAGTACTACTATTTTAATCTATAGAAGTAGTTCTCACGAAATAAGGTATAGGCGCGCTGGTTTTAGTATACCACTGTGCCATCGAGTCGAGCGTAAAATATATTCACTATTTTTTTGTTTATTTAATAACAATTAAACCACATCGAATCAGACCGTGAAAAGTGATAGGGCTCTATTCGTAAGTATACTGAATCGTAAGGGAAAAAAAAGACTCGATTAGTAAAGTATTTCGGCCGTTATCGTGTTAACATACATTATCCGAACATACCTATAATACACGGACGTCCAAGACAGAACTTTTTTAAACAGTTTTTTAACAAGTTTAAATAACAAAAATGGCATCAAAAATATCATGAATATTAAAAATAGTTTTTTTTTTGATATGTGTGTGTATATATTATTTTACAAGTGCACTATATGATAATTAGAGTCATTTTAAGTTAGAAAAATCAGTTGTTCTACGTGAAGCGAGAGTAATACCCACCTCAACGCTTCGTTTTTGAGGCGTGCAATAATAATAATTAGTCATGATGATGGCTACAAGACTACATCCTAAGATGATCCTGAGACCTGTATGAGTTGTATTCATGGGCAGTACTCATAGAATCCTGTTGTTGTACTGCAGTAGCTTTAGCGATGCCAAATTCACTATCGGTGCATAAAGCTAATGACGTATAGAAATACCACCATGTGCATGTCCGAAAGTCGTCCTACTGCCAGCAGGTGTAATCAGATGTAATTTCTCTGAAACTGTTTACACTGCATTGGAATGTAACTTTCAGGTCTTGGACTGGACTGGGTTTGGTACTAACTCTAATAGCGAATCCATCACTGTCTTTCGATTCACATAATTATAACGTGGTCATGGCAGAATCTTAGGAGGACCTGGATATCATGCTCAATGATAGCAGTATACCCAACTAGCAGATCTAAATATGAACACAGACGGGACACAAATTATGTTTGATAACCATATCATTTTATTTGCGGTCCTAGTTCGTCATCATGTCGACCTGGGAGAAACAGCCAAGGGGGTGTTAGAATGTAACATACTAAATCATATCGATTTTACTTTAGTAGACAGAACTTACAGTTTAGTAGGCAGAAATTCGACTGAAGAGGTCGATCGAACAACCCAGCTGGGAAAGTCCCTATCAGATAAAAAAAGTTTTGTGAAAGAACAGCAACCTGTCATAGCGTGAATAGTTACATTGAGTGACCACTGTCACTCAATGTAACTATTCACCTATATCTATTCAAAGTTTAAAGTTTTCTTTTGACAGTGACGAATCAAAATATTCATATTTAGAATGTGAGTAAATTGGAAGTAATATGTCAATAATTGGAATAATTTGGGTGTTTTGATAAAATTGAAAATTAAAGTATGATGCATGTTTATAATATGACCCTCCAAAGTCTATATTTAAAGGTAATCATTTTTAATATAGTACGTTTTTTTCTAACTATTAGCCTTGCCTTGTACGGAGTTCGCCATGGTTTTTAGGTTTTATCTGAGATTCAAAGAATAAAAGAGAGATATACGAGTTTTCAATATGACATACTATCATAAACTAATAAATAAATACAAAGTATCATAATCCGTTCAGTAGTTTTTGCGTGACTTGCTAACAAACAGAAAAAAAACTAAAAACAAATGTTGTGTTTTCAAAGGTTTAAAATTAAAAAAAATATGATGGATATTTTAAATACAGCTTTATGAAGACATCGATTTTTAGTAGTGACTTTGCATAATGTTTCTTTTATTTGTACACAACAACGCTTAAAATATAGATAATTTATTCTACTAATTTAATCATAAATTTTATCCTACTTTTTGCGAAATTCTCTCTAAAAACTTTTTTTCCTATCTTATTTTCTGAGCTGCCTTAATGAAAGACGATTAGAAATTGCAACTGTTATGTTTGTTATGGTAAGTCATATCGGTTGGGCTATGCCAACATCTGTCTGTAAAAATAAATAAAAAGATTAAAAAAAAATACGAACTCATCCAAAAATCAAGTTTCGAAATTAAATAATAATTATGATTTGAAATTGGAACACAAGAACCCAGTTAAGTTTATTGTTGAACAATTTGAGGCGGACATTTTGAATGCGACAAGTTAAATTTATCGACACCATGTGACGCGACAGCTGCTAGATATTCCATAACATTGACTTGTTTATGCTCCTTCGATATTTATACTGTTTTTTTGGTTTTCAATATTAATCATAAAATATTTATATTACCTATACATATTTATAGTTTCAAAATGAAAGCTTGTGACGTAAGTGAGATTGAACACCGAAGGGGTTCAGTACAGTGAAAAAACCTGCATGGTCAGGTATTATTAAAAAATTGTTTTTGGAAAAATAAGTGCGTACCTACTTCGTGCCTGATAATTCTTTTTAAATATCCTGTATAGATAAACAACCTAATAGGAAGACCCAGGACAGCAAATGCATAATGTGTGTTGATAAATTTATCATAGGTCGGTGAAAGAACAACATCATAAGGGAACCTCGCACTTTGTGTTCAATAAATTGGCCGAGCATGTCAATTGCTTAAAATATACGTACAATATCAAATATGGCTTTTATGTTTTAAGGTAAAAAAAATATAATAATGTTATTTTTGTAAATAATCTCGTCGTCTGGTTCGTGTAACGTTTTGACGACGTATTTTGTAAACTGTTATTTGAATTATTTAATTGAGGTTATGGTGCATTGATCTGCAAAATGAAATAACCCAACTTTTTGTTTCTTTTAGTAAATAAAATATTAAAAAAAAAAACAAGTTGCTCAGGACGTTGAGGGTACTCTTGACCAAGTCTATCTCGAGAACGTTTTCGGTCACAAAACGGACAATACTTTATTATTTATTATAAAAAAAATATGGTCTAACCCAGTCTAACCTTAACCTTCCCTAGCTTCTCTCACTGTGAAACCTAAATCCCTGTCACTGTGAGAAGAGACCGACGCCTCTACAGTGGAACAATAACGAGTTGCAAGAAAGTAAAACAAGAAGTGTTTGCATAAATAGCGACTGCAAAGAAAACTAATTCGCGAGTAAATCCTTCATGGATGCCTTCTGCCGGGCGGGCATAGAGATTATGCTGGAATCCCAATTTTTTACAATTGGTATACCTGCTAAAACCCCGCGGTGTTCCTTCTTTCAGAACCTATAACAATTTTAATAAGCACCTGTTTCAATACGTTGTTATGCATTAAATTAAACAGATATTAACAGGCTCAGTTCGGCTCGGCAACGCTCGGTTCTCGTCGGCTCCCCTGTCTCTTAATTTGTTTTCGCTGATTTTGACGTGTTTGTTTTTCATTCTGCCTTATAAGTAGTAGATTTTAAAATAGCTTATAAACTTCTTCCAGAAGTAGCACAAAGAGATTTCATTGATTGGTAGAGCCTTGCATATATCTGCATGAATGGGACGGCTCGATAGGGGAAGTACCACCCTCTCACAAAAGACCAGCGTTTAACAACGGTAGTTAATCTTACCGTTGTACTTCCTATGGTGAGTGAGAGCGCCGGAGGCCGAAACCCCCTCCCTATCCTCTGCTTATTATCCTTCCTATCCTCTCCTTAGTATCCTACCTATCCTCTCCTTATTATCCACCCTATCCACCTTCTATCCCTTTCCTTGGAGATGGCGAGATGCCTCTGGTGTTGCTGGCGTCTGTAGGCTTCGGTAACCGCTTACTATCAGGATATGCTTGTTCGCCACTCACGTAATAAAAAAAAATCCTATCGATAGTTGTAGAGATGCGCATTTTTAAACAAAGTCATTGACATGTATTTCCATCCATCCATCCATCAGCCTTTTAACGTCCACTGCTGGACATAGGCCTCCCCAAGAATGGATAGTGTCGTAATCGCCACGCTTGGCAGGCGGGTTGGCGATCGCAGTGGATGTTGTTAATACTCGAAGGAGTGCTGCTGCCCACTCTTCCGGTATTCCCTTAGACGGCTCTCACGACTCCCATGAGTGGAGAGGGGTGGGACAATTCTAAAGCCGGCCCCACACGGCAATGAAGTACGTTTGGATACGAAGCGACATGTATTTACTAGATTCCAATCCACGATTCTTGGAAATCCGTTTCATTGTGAAACGATAGTTTTGGAATGGATTTTCAAAAGTAGTGATTCAAATCAAAGTGTAAGTATATGTATATAACATAACAATTTTCAATAGCCATTACATATAAATTTTCAATACATTATAAATTTTAAATTTTACTTATTATAATTTTTATATAAATCCCAATATGATTTAGACAAATTAGTGATTTAGATGGAGATAGCATTTATTATCAACTAAGGACCATTAGGCGCCTTGATGAAGCCACCTATGATATCAATCGATACCATTTTAATTTTTGGATTTATTACTTAATGGCAACAATTATCTGAGAGGCGTTTCATTTCATATAATTTGCATACAAATATCGTTTAACGATTTAGCTTACCACTTAAAAGTTATTTTACACGGAATAATAAATGTTAATTTGCTTATATGTCGCCACAAAACAAATATTCAAACATCCGTCTAAAGTCGATGCGTGACTGATTTAATGACAGACTAGCAATTAGCTGGCAAGATGGCCGCCTGCGCCCGCGCTGGCAATGTCAATAACGTCATAAATCATCCGCCATATTTGTTTCGAATGGTTAAATAACATTTATTTTTATTCGCTTTATTGGTATTAGTTTCGTGGACAAGCAGGTAGTATTATTCAATTAAAATGTGTTTTTATCGTTACAAATTTCGAATCAACAACGGCACATTTAATCAAGAAAAGTCACTGATCACCTAATACATGAGTATCAAACACTCCATCGGCACTTAAGTCAACAGTTTTATACATTCCAATATGATTATTGACCATCGCTATGGCACTACGCATTCGATACCCTAATCATTTATATTAAGGTTATTTATATTATTTTTACGATATCCATCTACTAAAACAGCTATTGAAATAAAATTCTTTATTAATAATTATCTACTTTTGTTACTAAGTTCCCACTAATTCTTTCTCATCACTAAATAGCGCAATATACATAAATTTTGACAGTTTCTCCGGCGTACCATAAATTAGTATCATGGCTATTATACTAATGATAAATTAAAATAATTTTATATCGCATTAAATAATTTACATTTTTAAATATCTATTGATTAGATATAATTTTTGCTACCTATTTCAGACAAAAGTTGTTTATCGCGGTTTAAAGTTTGACTTTTTTATTTGGCAACACCATTAGGTACATTAGTTGGCAATATCGTTTCCGCTAATGTGAAAAAGTCAATAGAGCTATCAATCAGGGTTGCCATGATACTAACTACAGAGTATATTTAACACACATTGATATTTAAGAATATCCGAACGTACTTCGTATCCTGCCGATAGTCTTTTTGTGTGTACCCAAAAATGTCCGTCAGACTTCTATTAACATAAATACGGCATTAAAGTAGAGTTAATTGACACATTTCACGATTTATAAGATAAGTTACGTAGATGTGAAATCACTAGGAATTTTAGTGGAGGCGATAAATAAACCCGTTTTTTTCTAATGGCCTCCTGTTGGACGGTGGTAAGGGCTGATCAGTAGTGTCCTCTTTGCTCTGGCTGGTATATCGTTACTAGACTCGCGTCGTATTAAATAGGCGCATGTTGAGTATGTCCAAGATGTCTTTTCGACAGCTT
Organism: Leucoma salicis; assembly: GCA_948253155.1. NCBI lineage: Eukaryota > Metazoa > Arthropoda > Insecta > Lepidoptera > Erebidae > Leucoma > Leucoma salicis. The sequence goes on from OX411809.1 coordinate 1,407,373, forward strand.
TATTTAGATGTTTTCTTGCTTCTTTATGTGCATATTTAGTTTTCAATACAAATACTATGTGATTAAAATCCAATTAAAAGGAAATACATATCACACAGTTTAAAGTGTCAACGGTTTTTAATTGTTTGTTTAATTAAATAAAATATATTACATTGTCCGTCGATTAATAGATTTTATATGTTTAGATTGTTGAAATTTATCACGGTAAAATATTGGATGTGACCCCGCTGAGTAACAGCTATTTGAGAATGTTTCAACTTTAATTTGAAATATACAATATCAAACTACACTAAACAGACAAACGAATAAAATTTATTCTCGTAAAAAGTTTGAATTTATTCTTGCAATGGGTTCTATATTAAGAAAATCTTTTACAGACATTATTTTTCCAATATCAAGTATGAACTTAATATAGAAGGTAGCTAGAAGGTAGGTATCCTTAGTAATATTATAAATTCGAAAGTGATTTTGTTAGTTTGAAACGCTTTCACGCTGTAACTATTGAACCAATCATCATGAAATTTTGCATACAAATAGTCTGGAATCCAAAAAAAGTCATAAGCTATAGGCATAGGCTTTCATCCCGAAAAAATATAGCATCCCGTGACCTAGCTATTTTTACATAGAGTAATTTAATGTGCAGTAAAGTGATGTATATAATTAATGTTATGAAGTAGGTACCTACATGTGGACCGAGTCGCGGGCCGAATTTAGTCATAAATAAATCACAAATTTAGAAAACTGCTTTATTTTTTTGACCGCCTCAGTGGTGTAGCTGTAGTGTATGCGACTGCTAATCATGAGGTCTCGGGTTCGATCCCCGGGTCGGGCAATGTTATTGAGCTTTTCCTAACAAGAAAAAATCTCAGTAACAGCCCGGAGTTAGGAAATGTGGCCGGTAGACGTCAATCGGCTCGCCCCCTATTACGTGGGACTTAAACATAGCTGGCGAGTCGTGGCTGTGTAATACAACTCTGCCTACCCCTTCGGGGAATACAGGCGTGATGCTATGCATTTTTTTTATTGCATGTAGTGGCAGACGAGCCGCGGTCCATCTGATGGTAAATGGTAACCGTCGCCCATGGACACGACTATACCGAGAGTATTGTCAAGCCACTGCTCACCATTTCATTTCACAGATATGAAATGAAATATAAACGTCTATCTCCTGCTACAGCCAAAACGCAACGATGTGCTTTCATGGCCGGTCACACGGGAGATGGTGGTACCAACCCGCTCGGGCCCGATACCTAGTGAGTACTCCCACTTGGTACCCAGCCCTACCACCAGTCATGCAATGGATGATAATTGCTTACTTCCCTTAGTCGCCTCATACGACACCCGTGGGAAAGAATGGGGTGGTGACACTTTTATTCTTAGTCCGTCACCACACGGACAAATCTTATTTAATAAATAAGCTATTAAAACTATAAATAAATATAAGTACCGAGTAAGTGCACATTTCTTTTTTATTTGAATTTGATCAATATAATTCACATCCCAAAGATGGTATCCGAAATTCCTTAAATTATATATAATTATTTTCGATGGAATAAAACTACTTTTAAAGCATCGATCGCTTTTATTTGGTTATATAGTAGGTATACTAGCTCACCCGGCGAACTTCGTACCGCCATTTTTTTTTCTTGGATATTTTGCAATGAAAATTATTAAAGTAGTAATATCGCTATTAAAAAATAGGCAGGCAGTAGAAGGGTGAAAATTTAGGGTCGTGTGTACTTTTTAATGCCGAATTATAAAAAAATTAAAATAAGAAATTTTTACAAAAAATAAAACAAATTTTTGGGGTGGACCACCCTTATCACTTAGGGGTATGAAAAATAGTTTAAATCCTATTCTTAGACCTACTGCTGCAGCCAAAATATACACAAAATTTCATAAGAATCGGTCAAGCCGTTTCGGAGGAGAATGGCGACAAACACTGTGACACCAAAATTTTATATACCTACTATAGCCTTTGCCCGCGGTTCCGCCACGGCCAAAAGCTAGTTTTTAGGTTATATCTCAGGTTCCCGATATACTCCATCCATCCATCAGCCTTTTAACTCCCCCGGTATCCCTCAGTCGGCTCTTACGACTCCCATGGGTGGAGAGGGGTGGAACAATTCTAAAGCCGGCCCCACACGGTTCCCAATATACTAGCGGGATAAAATGTATACCAGTTGTTAAGTCTAATCAAGAGCTATCAAATAAAAAAAGTTGCATCAAAATGCGTTCAGTAGTTTTTGCGTGATGCGCAAACAAAAAATCTAAACAAAATCGTTTTGTGTTTAAACGCGCCTATTATTGCCTATTACAGTATTTTTTCTAAAATATCTTAAATGTACAGACAGACAGTTATGCTACAGCTTTATAATAGTATAGATTAGATTGAGGTTTCGATACTTTACAGCAGCGGTCGGCAACCCGCGGCCCGCGAGCTACCCTCTTGCGGCCGCGGGCGCGATTGTATTTTTTAGCATTTTAATTTATATAGGTACCTAAGTAAATAAATAATAATAATAGGTAATTATAGCGTAAATAAGTACGGTACTTAATTGTAATGGGAAACCGTTTAATATGGCAAAAAACCCTTGCTATACAAAAAGAGTATAACGTGAAACACCATTATGATACCGAGCATTAAGTTAAATTTGCAATTTTTTTTTTGTATATTTTATTTTGTTTTATTTTTAATTTTGTTATTTTTCGTCATACCTTTTAATAAAATGTCTTTCAATCTATATACTTATAATAAAACTGTAGAGAGGTCAATTCTGTACATTGAATAATATATTCAAAATTAATATTGGAGGATGAATGGTGATCGATACTGATGCCAAAAATGTAATCAGTAAATTTTTTGTCTGTCTGTCTGTATATGCACGCATGGGTCAAAAACTGCTGAAGGGATTTTAACCAAACTTGGTTCGATTGTAGTCCATATTCCTGGGCAGGTTATAGGCTATATAACATAACGCTAAGACACATAGGAGCTGAGCAGTGACGATAAATTTGAAGCAAGTCGGATGAAAATGCGATCAAAAGATCTACAAAAAAGTCCTGAATAGTATATATCTATCTTTTATAAATTAGCCACAATAACGTGTTTAATCGTTAGGCATTTCTTCAAAGTGTATTATTAAATACATAAATATATTGTATTTCACATAGATATATCTTTATCAAACTCCTATATTCAAAAAGCACACTTTAATATCTATATTTTATAAAAAAAATTATAGAAATCGGTTTATAAACACAAGATATAGATGAAATAAAACTTCCAAATCTCGCCGCGCCAGTATGGGTACGGCTATAGGGTTGATTTTTGTTTAACGCGCGAAACGGCCATCCGCTGCATCTATAAAAAGGCGAGGGCGCTCACGCGCCGACTTCAAATCATAAACGTGGGAAATCCCACTTTGCCAGCAACAGCCCGAGCCGAGGTCCTTACCCCACAGGGGGTGCCCTCGGGTAGCGTTGCCTAAATGTTGGTTTGAGAGCCCTCTGCGCTCACCAGTTGTCCGGGTAAGGTTGTCATAGCCATCTGAGGCTAACAACAAACGTCACACACACAAAAAAAAAACGCGCCGACTTCACTTCACTCACATTGTCACTCTTAATGCGAACGAACGTGGTTCTTATTGACTCTTCTCGGAATAAGCGCGTTTTAGATTTAAAAAATACATAGATAGGTACGTAGTTTTTAGATATAAGTTTAAAGTAGGTATTAGATAATAATATAATTAGTTTGTTTAGTGTTTTTGTTTGTTTCTCCTTCTTTTCTTTATATAGTATAGTTGTTAAGTTAAACGTTGTAAAGTTAAGTATAAATTTCAATTAAGTAAGTATACATTTTTCCTTTTTGTGTTGTTATCTTTTTATTCCGTAGATATATATATTTTCTTTTTGTGTATGTATCTTATTAGGTTCTTTTTATTCCACCTACGATGCCACCTAAAAAATGGTCTTCCTTATCTCGAAATCCGAGAAATGCCAAAAGAATGAAAGATGCGCGTTCTCAGGAATCGTCAGAGGAAAGAGCGCATCGTTTAAACTCTATGAGAGTTAATAATGCAACTGCACGAGCACATGAACCCAGTTATGAAGGAGAGATGCGATTAACTTCTGATAGGGAAAGAAGAGCTAGACAGTCAATGAGTTTTTAAGAAGAGATTTTGGTATTATTAGGCATATTGATACGTTGCAGAAAACAATACTTAATGAAATGATTGCAGGAAAGCGTAATCTGCACTAATTTGTAGTGTACACTTTTAGTGCCTAATTGTGGATTTTCTCTGTTTTATACTTCAACTGCCTCTGTAGTGCAGAGGTAGTGTAAGTGACTGCTGATCATGAGGTCTTGGGTTCGATTTCCCGGTCGGGCAGTGTTATTGAGCTTTTTCGTAAATAGAAAAATTCTCAGTAGCCGCCCGGAGTTTGTAAATGTGCCTGGTAGACGGCAATAGGCTCGCCCCCCTATTGCGCGGGACTTAAACATAGCTGGTGAATCGTGGGTGTGTAATACACCTCTGCCTACCCCTTTGGGGAATACAAGCGTGTTGCTATGTTTTTGTTTATACATCAATGTTTATAACATATAATTATACTAGGCTGTACGGCTTGATGGTGAGTCACGCCAACCACTCATAGGGTGGCACCCTATGAGTGGTTGGCGTGGCAGCCTATAGACCAAACGCAACCTTCGCGAGTAATCTACCCCAAGAAAAGCTATAGGACATGAAGACGAATGATGATATAGAGGAGATGCGGAAGTGGTCAGGTAAAATAATAAGAAGGAAATGTGGGGGTGGTTTGGTAGGTTTCTAATTGGGAGATACAAACACACATATTTGACCTTTTTTGAATTAATAATGTTAAATTTCATTTTATATTTGATACTATCTGACCCGGCGAACTTCGTACCACCATACATGTATTTTTTCGAGAATAAATATTGCAATTATAAATTGAGATAGTATCCTATCTCAAGTTGGAACAAAACACACATTTAAAAAAAAAATCGGTTCATTACTTTCGAATTTCATCCCGGACAAACATCTTGACACTGGTATTATATATTATAATAGATGGGATACACATACATTTCAATGTTTTTATAAAATTGCGGGTAAAATAGAGGTCAAATTTAGAAAGTAAAACTTTAACGCTGACGAAGTCGCGGGTATCAGCTAGTTTTAAATAATATGACAAATGTGGCCTCCTCACAGTGGCCCTTGGCAGCCAAAAGGTTGCTGACCCATGCTTTACAGCATTAAGAAAATCAAGTACCTAAACACGATAGTTTTCATAAACATAGTTAAATTTCATAATCCTACTAATATCATAAATGTGAAAGTTTGCGACGATATTTAGATGTTTGTCCATCAATAACACCTGAACGACTGCGCGAATTTGGAGTTCCTGTGGGATATAATTAAACACATTTATGGACCAAATTTATAAATCCACGCAGACAAAGCCGCAGGCAGAAGCTAGTATATAGTATTGGGAAAAGAAAACATTGTCGACTGAGTTTTATTAACATTGAACCGACCAAGGTTTGCATGTGAAAATGGGAAATGAAGTTACAGAACAATACAAAATGAATGATAGATCGTGATTGGCATGTGAATATCTTATTGATGTAGATTAATGGAGACAATGACAGAGAAGAAATGATGAAACTATCTAGCTATGTCAACTGTTGACGTCCTCTGAGAGAATGAGGAGAAAATACATGCTTTTTAATTAATTCAAGATGTATTATGCCAACACAAGTCAATAGAAACATTGTATGCATAATGTGGTATAATTAGTATGTGGGACTGACCAACGAATATGTGTGGACATTCGACATCGGTGTTGCTAACCTAAATTATGATACGTACACGTGACAGAAAGATGAAGGTTTGAATTAATAATATAATATCTACAATGAAGAAAGAAAGAAACTAAATATTTTAAGCAATCATAATTACTATCATACAAAATCTTACAAAAAAAAAACAAGAGCGGTCGTTACAAAACGTGGAGTCGTTTTTCGTCGTTATAATATTATAGAGATATGCCCGTGACTACGTCCGCGTGAGCTTCGGTATATAAATATGCCACTCTATGGCACACTAATATACAAAATTGCTACCTCATAGAAACCATAGACTTTACAAGGATAAACAGTAGCCTATGTTCAGTGTTCTGGGTTCAGTAGTGAAAGCGTAAAAAACAAACAAACTCACTCTTGCATTTATATTATTAGCAAGGAAGAAAGGATAGATTATTATATTAGAATGATAAAAATTGTCGATAATTAGATATTTGTATATAAATGCATGTGGTGATAAGTTTAATTTTAAAATAAAACACTATTTATAGAAACGTTCTAAGTTTTGTAAAAATATAATCCGGTTGGCTTTGATCATGCATCACTAGCACCAATCATCGAAACATCGAACGTTTCTGAGAACCGGAAAAAATATTTCAAATTAGTGCGATAAGGAACGTAAGAAAAAAGAAATAAAATGTGGCAACATTGCGTTCGCGACTGTTAGCGCGGGAAAAAATCGTGGAACCTAATTTGCATCCGCAGTCATTGAAGCCATTTACTGTACGAATTTGATTCTTAAACCCGAAAACATAAGAATTTGTAGCTATCCTTATAAATAGTAAAACTATTTTTGTGATAAAACTTTGATCTCGATGCCCTGTAAATCCGTTCAATAGTGTTTGTTAAATCGAATCATCTGTTTAAGAATGGCAAGTAAATGTTTGTTTTCTATCATCCGCAGACCAAATGTTGTTCGATTTCGCTAGTTAGCGTTGTTTTGACAGTCTCAATCGTGGCGAAGCCGTAATAATGCTGTCTTCACTCCATTCATGTTGTGTGGGATTACGTGTGTTGCATACACAAAAAATCTTGTATACGAATTTCATAGATGAGTCGTATCACGTTTGATTCTTAGCTATTTTCGATGATTATTTGTTTTATTATAAAATTTTCAATCTGATTCAAATGAAAGGTTGATATGATATATCATTTGTTGAGAACGGCGTCAATGAAAGAATGAATGAATCTGTTTGTAGATAAACGGAAATAAAATTAGGCGTTGGATACTTTTCGTCGCCTACACTGTTTATTAATATGAAAAACTAAACAACGAATTAAGAAATACATTTTTCGTTGCTGATTTTCTTGACATCAAAGTCCAACTCGTCAAATTTACGAACGTATGTGTAACGTTTCACTAATATTCTGAAGAGTTTTTGCCTTAGTTTGTGTTATTTTACTACCACAGAACTCTGAATAATTTCTGTGGCAACGAAAAATACACATATAAATCGTATTAGGTATAGAATTCATTAAACACAGTGTGAAATCCTGCTCGTGACTGTTATTTTCAATTTCACATTTTCACACTGTGTTTAATGTATAAGGCTAAGCATGTCACATGCTAAAATATATATATAAAAATATCTAAATAGGTATAGAATTCGATAAAATCAGATACACTTTTTTCACGCAATATGATATTTGCCTATTATTACCACATTTATTTTGGTACAAATAAGCCACTATTAATTAAAATAATATTTTTGTCTGTGGTGACGGACTAAGAATACAAGTGTCACCACCCCATCCTTTCCCGCGGGTGTCGTACAAGGCGACTAAGAGAAGTAAGCAATTATCACCCATTGCGTTACTGGTGGTAGGGCTGGGTATCAAGTGAAAGTCACTTGCTATCGGGCCCAAACGGGTCGGTAACACCGTCTTCTGTGTGACTGGTGACCGGTTATGAAGCACAACAGTATATTTTGGCTGCAGCAGAAGATAGCCGTTTATTCTTTCATTTCATATCTGAGAAATGAAATGGTGCGCAGCGACTTAACAGTACTCTCGGTATAGTTCAGTCCATGAGCGATGGTTACCACTTACCATCAGGTGGGCCGTAGCTTGTCTGCTATCACTAGCAATAAAAAAAAAATATATGCAATAGGTAAGTACTGAGAAAAATCTCTGTTTGGATAATATCAATTGTTTCTTAACATGCTTTAGATCTTTACGCTTGATATTAATTTATGCTTACAAGCTTAGTGCCACGAATTGCAATTTGGTAGGCTTGCTTTTTTCTTTTTTCTTTTTTGTTAAGTGTGATCTAAGTGACGTTAACTACTAGGTCTACGAACTATTCCTCTAGCTAGACACCTTACATCTGTGTTAGAGACAGGTATTCTGGCATTGTTTCATGATTATTTATATAAATAAAACCAGTTACATACCAATTGTCACTTGCGGTTCGTGTCATTGGGGAATCAAGGTCTTAAACAGTCATGAAACTCATGAAGCATTGCTGTGTTTCGGTGGTAAAGAAAGCTAACATTTCCTTCATTCCTTTCAAACGTAATGTATCGTATGTTGTAGTTAGTAACTTGACTGTGCTTCTGGTAATGCTGAGTCCATAAGCGACGGTCAAAACTTGTGATTAAATACGCCGTGGCCCGTCTCTAATATAATAAAATTAACAAAATCAAGCACAACATATTTCGATACACCCTACCCTCAATTCAAACAATTTTAATTTTTCCACCCTTACCCCAGCCAAGCTGAAAACTCTGCAAGGCGTAGGTTCGCTCACGGGACTAAATCAATATGATATGACAGTTAAGGTCAATTTATGGCCCTCAGTTAATTACAAACGGGTGCTGGCGCCCCCGGGGCTGGGGGGTGGGGAGCCAGCGGAGGGGTGGCGCGTCTAATGACTTGTAAAGATGCTGTTCGCTTGTTATTGAGTATGGATGTGTGATTGTTTGTATGATTTGGTGCAGAATTTGTTATATATATAATATATATATATATATATATACCACGCAGAGCGGTACCTATGTACATTATTGTACAAGTCAAGGTTAGCTTGCTGATAATAATGCCCATGAAGTTTAACTGGATCGTCCTATCTATATTATGTGTCCAGAATGATACGACAAAAAAATACTCACCTTTTGGAAAGTCATTGGGCAAAAAGCCTAACCTTTATTTTTGCTCGAAACGGGGTTTGCACCTTCGATTTCGAGACCTCGTGATCTGCAGTCGCTTACACAATCATCGAGGCATACTTGCACAGACAATAATTTTATTATACGTTTAAATGTATAGCAAACCATATTACGCACTTCCTAGTTACGAGCTATGATTACGTGAAAATTTTAAAAGTAGCATATATGTTCCATCCGTATTCAAAACACATCATTTTCATTAAAATTACATATTCAACTCAGTAGCAGTATTAGGCTGTTTACAGCTTTATTACATGGAAGTGTGCTTGTCACCTGCCAATCAATTAGATGATCAATCAGCCCACAATCAATGCGCTCGAGTTTACATATTAAGGTTGCCACATTCTGAACATTATATTTTTCCAATAGATTGATAACAATTTAGTACCTTTGAGCAATTTAGGCAGCAATAATACTGATTCATTGTTTCATGTAAGTAACATTCAACATTTCAATAACATGCGTTAATGAGTTTCGTGCCTATATGTGGTCCGTGTGGTAACGGTCTAAGAATACAAATGTCACCACCCTATTTTTTCGCACAGATGTGGTACGACTACGGGGAAGTATGTAATTATCACTCAATATATCCTGCCCGCGACTTCTTCATTTTAAATTCCGCGATTTCAGAATTTAAAGACGTCATTAAGGTGCTTTATTACAAAAGTTGGTATTCAACAGGAACTATCCATTTTTCCAGAATAAAAATAAACAAATAAAAGGCTATGCCCTTTTCTGGATTCTGTAGTATAAAATAATAATACACAAAGTGTGAAAATATGAATTCGAAAATAACAGCCACGAGCAGGATTTGAAACTGTATCTCCTGGATACCGTCAAGATGCTTTGCCAATTCAGCCATTGTGGCACTTGCTCAGGGCTGCTAATTTCGATAACACATTCATACTTAGCGTCTTGGGTGAATTTATGGCTAAACATGTCAAATGCTAAATATTTATATAAAATATCTAAATATACCGTGTATTTATAATATTAGTAAAGATAGCATTACTGGTGGTAGGGTTGGATATCTAGCCCTCAATTGTGATCGGGCCCGAACGGTGGCAAAATACACTGATGGTAAACGGTTACCGTTGTCTATAGACGCTAGTAACATCAGAGTCGCGCGTCGCCATCTCCAAGGACATGCAGGGTGGTACTCGACCGATCGAGGCCGCCCCAACCATGCTGGGATATGCAAAAGTCTACCACGAGCATATGCACTAACATACTCTGTCTACAACTGGAAGTATTCTTATGCTTACCATCAGGTGCCGTAGCTAGTCTGCTGCTGCAGTAAAAGTTATTACTTTTAGCATGACATTTCAACTGTGTAGAAATAGTCTAAGAATACAAGTGTGCATCGCCCCATTCTATCCAGTGCGTGTCGTATTAGGCGACTAAGGAAAGCAAGCAGTCATCACTCATTACATTACCAGCGATAGGGTTGGTTACCAAGCGGGAGTCACTTGTTACCACGATTCCCACTTACCGTTTGGTCGTGGTCTGGCTGTAAACAATAAATTAATATAAAATTGTGCCATTTGAATGTGATCATTTTTATTCGACAATAAGACTGACTTGCAAGCTTGAGTCTTGTTTTGTACCCATCAAAACAATCAAACTCATTGTATATGATACGTCATCATTGTAATTTTCAGACCACAAATACCAAATTACAACATCATTATTATATTGGATTTTTAATCTTTAATGTGCAGTAATAGAGGTTATAGCGACCGCAAATGTCCATACAATTGTTTATTAACAAAATATGCATTGTAATTATATCCAATCAGTACGTCTGTCTGTCAATCCGTCAATCAAACGTTATACTGGCATTGAACGATCTGGATCAACGATCTAAAGATATGAATAGATCGATTTGAAGCAAAAAATGGGTCAGATTTTTTTTCAATTAATTATTGTTTGTATGGCTTGGTTTTTGTACGGTGACGGCGCCAAAACATTTTGGATAATTCGTTTCTGGATTTGATTTGATTCCAAATTTAATCTTAAATGTTTCTAGATTTCGTTTGATTCAATATTCAAACATAAATGTGTCTCAAAATTCAATTTTCAAATTTAAATGTTTGTTGCGACTTTATTCCTTTCATTTCATTCTTTTTTGGCAGAAACTGTTTGAGTAGTCTTGCTTCTCCTAGCATGAATGGGCCGGCCGCGAATCTACCAATCTCTTAACAGAAGATCAGTGTGAAACAACGGTAGCTATTCCTGCTGTTGTATTTCCTATGATGAGTGAGAGCGCCGGAGGCCTAAACCCTCTCAATAGCCTCTCCTTACTATCCTTTCTTTCTTCCTATCTCTTTCCTTGGATATGGCGACGCGCGAGTGAACGCTAACAACACCGTCTATACTTCTATAGGCTACGGTAACCTCTCGTTTGCCACCTCTGTAGTATAAAAAAAACAAAGTTTTTAGTCGATCACAACGGTTTTTTCCTGCTGCAGCTACATCTGCTTTATACATAAACTCTCAGAATAAACTGAAGATATATGAGCCAGGTGTTATGTAAATTGCGATAGCCCATGTTCGGTAATCAACTGCAAGTGGCTGATTGACTGACGGGTGTCAAGAAACTGCTCCTAGCGGAAACCATTTTCTTTGAGGCATTAATCGATACTACTTACTGTTAATGAGTACTCGGCCACCCAAGTCCTTATTAAGTGTAAATAAGTACTATATAAGTATACAGAAATACTTAGAAGCTGTCAGTTTGTATGTCCTTTATCATATTGAAAACGGGTTGACCTTTATTAGGAATTCTTGTATTTACGTACAGTTGTATTAATAATATTTGCTTGCTTTACGGTTAAATATTGTAATATGTTACTTAAAACTGTTTTCTAAGCAAGAAATATATGTTTGATTGATGATCCTAACCTATTATTGGCCACTGCTGGACATAGCCCTCCCACAACGAGTGATTCTGCGCCCCCTGCAACCAACGGCTCTATGCTTCGTTCGTCTGATGAGCGGGGCAGTTTTAAGCTGCGCCCGTCCTTTCGGTCGTTAGTCATAAGTTCACAGTCGCCCAACCAAAGCCGTAACATGTGTATTTTTTACATAATTTGAACGGAATATCATGCATAATGGTCGTTTTATAAATTTAATCATATACATGGTTTAGTTCTAATTACCATATGTACATGAACAATCGCATTTAGGCGTCACGATACGGGTGCTGTACGATTCGGTTTGATAACCTACAAATCCAAGCAAGGGAGCATCAATATATATATTATAGTATAACGCGTAAGGTTATTGAGAAACTGAAATCGTCTCAATTTTAATGGAGAAGCGCGGTTATTTTTTTCCCGTTAAGAGTTCCGATTAAGTAGTTGTGCTTGATTTTGTTCCCATAGACGGGATGCGGGAAGCAACAGGCTGAGGCATATAGTGTGGTTTATATCCAGTAAAAATTGGATTTAACTCGGTGAAGCTGACATCATATTATTAGTCTGCATTCATTTTAAAATCGGAGACAGGCGCAATAACAATAATAATAATACACATGTGTAATACACCTCTGTCGTCCAAAGTCGTCGAATATAAAACTTCAGTTATGCTATCGATTTTGTTTTATTGTTTATCGAGTACCGACACACGTAATTGCATTGTTAACCTTTATCGACATGCAAATATTTAGTCTGCACAGCGCATACTAATGCAGGGTAGGAGGCACACGTTAATAAAAGCGCTTTGCGTGTTAAACGACAACGCTCGTTCACCTGTCGCTAATTTGATAAGATTATTTAAATTAAAGATAAGAAAAAAACAAATTATGAGGGTTGATTAAGGAAACAGGCTTATGCAGATGAAATTGTGGAACAGTAATGTCACGATAAAACCTAGTATTTCATAATGCATGTAACATTGCGTTCGTCCACGTTGTAGGAAGATGTAGGAGAGAGGTGGCTGCACAGATGGCGGTGGTTTAGATACCGGCCTTCCGCCCGAGTGTTGCGGGTTTGATTCCCACACAAGACAACACTTTGTTTGATCCAAAAATAGTTGTTTTGAGTCTGGGTATACCTTGTGTCCTTGAAATTGTATGTTTGTAAAGTCCTCACGATACAAGGATTATTCCTTAGTGCAGGGTGTGGTGTTAAAAAAAAACCATTCCACTAGTGAATAATGCCATTGACAATTAGTTTGGGTCTCACTAACATTTTGGGCTTGAAGACATGGTTTTAGTTAGATATTGGCAAACTTTTTAATCAGACAATCACATGTTGTTTATTCCTACCGTGTTCCTCACGCTAAAACACCATAAGGTACGAGTAAGTGGGCACTAGTCCAGTGCCCACTTACATGTTTGCAGATTGGCGGCATTCACTTTAGTGCCTTTTCTTTTTCAGTGATAATAGCCAACCCATCATTAGCTCAGTTTGTTTTTTCCTCAAAGACTTTATCTGGTCTAATAGAGGGTCAGTTTGTTGTATTGTCATAATTTTCCCCACACTGGCCTAGCGCGGTTAGCAGACTTCATAAACCACTGAAAAAATTTTTCAGGTCATGCCAGGTTCCTCATTATGTTTTTCTTGACTGGACAGTGATAATTTGTGAACAAAATAGCCATAAAACAATTTAATTTCTTTTCACATAATTTTGATAATAAAGAGAGTATAGGAAGAATACAAAGGAAAGGATAGGAAGGATAATTTGACGGGCTTCGTGGCGTAGTCGGTAGTGTAACCAACTTCCGTGCACGAGGTCGTGGTTTCGATTCCCACTCAGGACAATTATTTGTGTGATGAACACAGATATTTGTACTGCGTCTGGGTGTTTTCTATATATTATATGTATATATTTACAAAAAAAGTAATATATTAGTATTATATCCGTAATCTGATACCCATAGCATAAGTATTATTTAAGTTTAGTTTGGGACCAGAGGTAAAAAAAAATAACAAGAAGAGGATAGGAAGGATAATAAAGAGAGCTAGGGTGTAGGCCTCCGGCGCTCTCACTCCCCATATGAAACAACAGTCGGGTTTCACGCTGGTCTTTTGTTAGAGGGTGGCACTTACCCGATCGATCCGTCCCATTCGAGCTGGGATCTCCCTACCACTAGTTAAGTGAGATCCAGAAATTGTTTACCGCAACTTAAGAAACTTGGTTGGCTACACCAACTTTATCGCATAACCAATTCCTATCAAAAATTACCAACATAGCAATGCTGTTTGAATATTGATTGCTTAAACATCATTTCCGATTCTCCCAAACGATTCCACCGTGACTAACTCAGGGATCAGAACTAAGACCACTGAAGGTAATGGCCACCAGAACCATATTACATTCCTTCAGTGGTTATCTGAAGGAATGTAATATGGTTCTGGTGGCCCGCCAATAAAGGCGGAGAGGTGGCACACGGCGGGTTTCTTTAGTGGGTGAGGGCCCCACACTACCCTGTTCGTTGCCCCGAACGACGGGGTCTACGGTTAGGAATATTTTTTCATGCCTTAACAAAAAAAAAGGGATTAGAACTATATATAACTATGAAAAACTACGCTGTTGTTTGCTTGAGAACTGCCGACGCATACGAATCGTTCTAAATTGACAATAAATCATAGTTTATGTTCACGAACGGTCGACGCGTCACGATTATATTTCAAATGAGCTATATGAATATGTGGTTGTTGTTTGATGTAAGTACAGCATAATATTACACAAATAGCATTATATTTTTTTGTAAACAATCATTTTATACAAAAAACAAAACAAAAAACATAACATCACGCCTGTATTCCCCGAAGGGGTAGGCAGAGGTGTATTACACACCCACGACTCGCCAACTATGTTTAAGTCCCACGTAATAGGGGGCGAGCCTATTGACGTTTACCGGGCACATTTCCAAACTCCGGGCTACTACTGAGAATTTTTCTTTTTTAGGAAAAAGCTCAATAACTGCCCGATTCGGGGATCGAACCCAAGACCTCATGATTAGCAGTCGCATACACTACCGCTACACCATGGAGGCAGTTTCATTCAGTATCATTTTATATAGTGTATAAATTAACACAAAGTGTGAAAATGTGAAATCGAAAATAATAGTCACGAGCGGGATTTGCAAAAAAATATATAAAAACATCAAAAAAATAAAAATATTTATAAGGCTGTGCCATAATTTGGTAAAAATCTTGATTGTAAATTTTACCTGGTCGGAATAAGGTATGCAAATACTTCCGCCAGATGGCGCAGGCGTCACCCAAGACATTAAGAATGAATGCGTTATCAAAATTCGCAGGCCGAGCACGGTGGCTGAATTGGCAAAGCTTCTGGGACGGTATCCAGGAAATGCAGGTTTAAATCCTGCTCGTGACTGTTATTTTAGATTTCACATTTTCACACTTTGTGTTTATATACTTATATTGGAGGATAAAGCAAATTCTCCTTTATCAACAGACAGACAAATTTTGATGATTTTTTTTGTACTACGGGGATGGCAAACAAGATAATGGCCCGCCTGATAAAGATTGGTCACCGTGGCGTAACCTATAGATGCAATGCCAGAGGTATAGGTGTCACTACGAGTTGTTTCAACTTTGAGTAGAGAGATGACAAAATAGAGACGTTTTATTTTATGCCGTTATTCTGTCAGACTAGTACTTCCCTGGTAACGAACCGGCCGATAATGTTATTAAATAGCTACGATAACAGTTCTAGCAACTGTAGGTCCATTTTTAAAGTGCCAGAAAATTAGTCGAAAATCGGATTTGATTCAGACAAATTTAGTTTGACCTAAAATCGAATTTGGCAACAGATATATCATAGTGTTGGGACGCATTAATCGCGTCGACGATCAACAGGTTGACGGAAGCGCGGCCTGACCTCGGCAACGACTCGACTTGTGTCACTAGGGGTGGGACATCATTGTCCCTGTGAAACAGACATACGAAGAGTTTACAAAATTTACATTAGCTGGTTGTATATTTAGTACAGTAGATGACAGACAAATTTTTGTGTGGCCCACAATTTCCTTAAATTGATTGAGTCTTAGTTTTGTTGCAATAAAACATATTTTATGTCTAGTAGATAAAATACGCCGTGTGTGGCTGGCTTTGGAATTGTCCCACCCCTCTCCACCCATGGGAGTCGTAAGAGCCGACTGAGGGAATACCGGGGGAGTGGGCAGCAGCACTCCTTCGAGTATTAACAACATCCACTGCGATCGCCAACTCGCCTGCCAAGCGTGGCGGTTACGGCCTTTCTTGGGGAGGCCTATGTCCAGCAGTGGACTTTAAAAGGCTGATGGATGGATGGATGACATACAATAAATCTTTCTGGTATCGTGTATATGAGCGGGAGTTGCCACCAAAAATCAGTAAAACTACCTAGCTAAAGACATTCATAAAACCCTGCAAAAAAGTAACGACAATTATTTCAAATTAAATCGTAGTATACGGTTTTCTTATGAACCTTTCCTTACATTTCTTTGTTAGTTGTGAAGAAGTTGGTACCATCCAAACATTTAAAATACCAAAAACATGATTATTAAACGCTAAAAAGAAATTTCCAATATACCTAGGTAAACGTTTAAGTGCTGAAGTGTCATATTGACATTTACTGACTGTGGCGTTTGTCAATTTTAATTGCATAATAGTATTGGTTTAAATCACAAGACTAGTGACATGGCTTTGCTTGTTTTTTAATAGCATAGCAATTTTATGAATATATAATAATTACTCGGTAGGCGACGGCTACTTAACACGATATACAAAAACTTAATTCAATATAAATTTACATAATAATCCACTTCAAACAGTAGTCATACGATGATAAGATTTGCAATTTTAATATTACTATTCTAGCAACACTTTACAGACAGATTCCATTTTCAAATTTATATAATATATTCTTTTAGCTTAATAATGCGCTTATGTTTGATTTTTATACGGATTGGTTCTTTTTCCAAATTTGAAGATAGTTTTTCAATATGTTTATTTTTTCTAATTATCATTAACCAACCTACAAACCAAGGCTTTTCATTTCTATTGGCGTGGGGCTACGTACGTTTGCCGACAGCCATTTATTTTTTATTGTCTTAACATTTTATTGCCATCGCACTCCCGATGTTTACCGGTTCTTTAGAAGTGTCGGCATTCCGGTGGCTTTGGACGAATTAATAGTGATTGCTGTCCATTAGAATAGAAAAACAATAACATTATAAATATCCGATAAAGAACTCCACGATATGTAAACCTGTTTTATACAAATATGAATAGGCTTTTAATGGAGATTATTTGCTTAATGGTGTAATAAAAAGATTATTGTATTATTTAAATGAAATCATCATCACTATCAAAGCCCATACGGCGAAGTGTTAATGTATAAAAGTGGTCTTATGCACTGGCTAACAGAATTTCTGGGAAGTTCTTAGATTCCGGTAACAAGTCACTATTAGGATTCGTAGATAATAATTATTTAATTGCTGTCCGCGATTTCGTCTATCGATGCAAAATAGATATATCTTAAAAAAAAATCAGGGATAAAAAGTATCCTATGAATTCCAATTCCAAGAAACAAACTATCTGTGCGCCAAGTTCCAACCAAAACTGTTTATCAGTTTTACGTGATTGTATAACAAACATACAGACATTGACATTTATAATATTAATAGGATAATAATTTAGATTTTATCATACTTACAAACATAAATTCACGCTTGTTACCCAGAGTGGCAAATATACAGATTGAAACTTGTCATAGAGAGGGTTTCCACTGTCCACTTTCTGCCCCGTGGGAACGATTGATGGTGTCTAAAAACCTACATGTCAGAGAGATTGAGTGAGTCTGCCAACCTGTACTAGGCATGTGTGGTGGAGTATGGCCTAAATCCATCTCACTATAAGAGGCCTTGGCCGTGTGGGGCCTGCACCAAGAATAGCTCCACCCCGTCTCTTCCTAAGGGAGTCGTAAAATCCTACTAAGGGATTACCGGGGGATCGGGCAGCAGCGTTCCCCATTGTGCTAAAACATCCACTGCGTTCGCCAACCCGCCTGCCAAGCGTGGCGATTATGGTAAAACCCCCATTTTGGGGAGGCCTATGTCCAGCAGTGGACGATGAAAGGCTGATGGATGGATGGATGTATAAGAGGCCTGTGCCCAATAGTGGGACATTAATGACTTGAGAAACAAAACAATAAATCTCAGAAATCTGTAATAGACATATACTAATCATCTTTGCTGGCACTTCTCCACTTGGGGAGACGGCATATCATGTTTTTAGACTCCCTTCTGTTATTCGTCTTCTCAGCATTCACTCCTTTCTTCTCATTCACACCATCCATCTTTTCTTAGGTTCATTCACCTTCAACACATTCTTTTACCTACATGACATTCATCCCTCCTCATCAAGTGCCCATACAAAGGTAACCTATTGCTCCTTGTCTATTCTATCACCGCTACTACTCAGATACCAGAAGTATCAATTAACGTAAGGGACAAATCACGGTTTTTCAGGAGAGCCAAAAAACAATTTTATTTTTGTTAATCGTTCTATAACTTTTTACTGTTTGCTCCAATTTTAATTGTGTCTAGAGCAAAGTTTCTTAGAATTTCATCTTCTTTCATGATATAAACACAAGAT
This sequence comes from Leucoma salicis, assembly GCA_948253155.1. Lineage (NCBI taxonomy): Eukaryota > Metazoa > Arthropoda > Insecta > Lepidoptera > Erebidae > Leucoma > Leucoma salicis. The sequence goes on from OX411809.1 coordinate 1,426,041, forward strand.
TTAGGAATGCCCAGTGGTTTAGAATATAGCATGTCCCTTACATTACAAAAATATGTTTAGTTGTGCCTTACGTTACTAGTTTTTAATGCGTAAACCGTCAAGTATACGTCATTCTATTGTAAAGGACTTTTACAGTGTTGCAATTTGATGTAACTATAGATTATATTAAATAATAAGTAGTATAAAGTAGTATTTTAACACCATGGAAATCAATTCTTTGCATGAATAATGTTGCTATGAACTAATATTAATGATTCAAATCAAACGTTAGGTGCAGGCACATCATCACGCCATATCCCTTGCAGGGTAGGCAAAGAGAACAGAGTGACAAAAGGCTCTATTCTTGCATACATCGCTCGCTTCCTCAACATTCATAATTCTCTTCATACACGCTCGCCGGTTTCGGAAACTCCTGACCACCTGCCTTCAATACATGATTGATTTGGTCTAGTCTCTGTCTCCCTCTGTATCTACATCCTTCCACTTTCGCATTGTATATCTTCTTAACCAGTCCCTCGTCCGGCATTCTTTCCACATGTCCGTTTCGCATCTTTACTCCAATACTCTCTTTCATACATACTCCCTATCTTACGTCGTCGTTACAAATGCGGTTAGTCAGCCTCACTCCACAGATTCAGCGCAGAGATCGCATTTCTACTCTCATGCTCCTTTGAATACCCAACTCTCGCTTCCATATAAAATGTTGGGACAAGCACTGCATTGTGTATTGCGACAAGTGCCTTTTGGCTAAGGTGATGACTGCCGAGAAGTTGTCCCAATGCTCCGTTCACTCTTTTTCTCGCATTTACTCTTCTCTCTATATCATTGGTGTACGTTCCATCCCTACATAATCCACATCCAAGATATACAAATTCATTAACTTGTGATACGTAACATCAGTTCTGGTTTCTCCGCTTTCAAAAACCATTATTTTGGTTTTGCCCACATGCAGCCGGCCCCTTTTCTCACACTCTTCAGTCATTACGTCGACTAGGGTTTGTAGGTCAGTCGTGGACTGCGCTAATAAGACCGCATTGTCCGCATATAGCAGTGAGTTAAGCACTAAGTCACCCATCTGAACTCCCACATTCATTTCATTCAAGTGTAGTACTCTGTAGACATATATCCAGATATATGATACACAGTGGCTGATACAACGCAGTCCTCTTTAACGCCGATATTTACATTAAACCAGGACGACATTCCATCATCCAGCCGCACACAAGCTCTGCAGTTCACGTAGTTGGACTGCACCACTTGCAGCAGTCTACCGTTAATACCATATTCCGGAAAAATGTCCCAAAGTTCCTTTCGTACAACCGTGTCAAATGCTTTCTACAAATCCGTAAAACTGCAGAAAACCCTCTGGCCTACAGCCAGATGCTTCTCCACAATGTTACACAAATAAAATACATGCATCCCCTTCTACACCTGAAACCTTGTGCCTTACAGAAATTCATCAGACACCATCCTTATTCTCCTTTCAATAATCTTACCATACACTTTGGCTCCCAAACTGGTCAAGCTTATGGCTCTGTAGTTTGCACAGTCATAACGTGACCCTTTGTTTTTAAACTAGGGCACGATAACTGCGCTTCTCCAATCCTTGGGAACCATTCCTGAGCTCCAACATAAATTGAGAAGCACCAGGAAATATTTCCAGACACATGTGCCTCCAAGCTTGATCATTTCAGCAGATACTATATGAATACCCGCTGTCTTACCATTTCTCAAACTTCTAATCGCCCATTCAACTCCTTTCCAAACTGATTAATAAATAAATATACCTATATGGACATTTCGTCCTCTGGTCCCAAACTAAGCTTAACGCTCTTGCTATGGGTACCAAATTAAGGATATAATACATATACTAACTTTTTTGTAAATAAATACATATTATAGATAGAAAACACCCAGACGCAGTACAAATATCTGTTCTTCACACAAATAATTGTCCTGAGTGGGAATCGAACCCAGGACCTCGTGCACGGCAGTCGGTTATACTACCGACTACGCTACGAGGCCCGTCTATATAATATATAATAAAAATAGCTTAAAATAGCTTTGCGTAAGGAGCATATAATAAAAATAGCTTCGCGAGATCATAATGTAAGAGAATAATTCTTAAAGAACTCTAATCATGAATTAAAGTAAGGAACATGTTATTTCAATTTACTGATTTTAGGTTTAAGGTAAGGGTATAAATTATTTAACACGATGAGTTACATTATTTTTCTGAGAAGAAAAAATGCTACTGACTGTTAAATCATTTTTTTTGTCATAAATCGTTTTACGTAGTCCAAAAATACAGTACATATTTTTTTAACGATATAGAGATTTTAATAATAGCAGTCGATAGAGCGAGAAATTCGGAATCCAATGATATATATAACCCATTTTCGTCAAAATGTCCCTTACGTTAATTGATACTTCTGGTATCTGATACTAAGAATCAGATTTCTACATCTATTGGTGACTTTACCAACTTGCTCTCGGTAGTTGTTCCGTATGAAAGAGAATGACATCGTGAATTCCAATTCCGCCACTATTCAGATAAATGAAATAGTATTCTACATCGATTAATAGGTAGAAATTATTTCAACCCCAACTACAAAGGGTCTTTCCCCTAAGCGGTGACTCAGCACATTCCACCGCGTCTGTAGCTCTCAACACAGCTGGCGGCGGTCTCTTCTGTTGTGACAAATCCAATTGCGATCTACGATAGCAATTGATTTGCGGTAAAGTTAATAAGCCCTTGAAACATGTAATTAAATATACTAAGCCACTTTTAGAAACTAGCCTTTGCCTAACCTAAACCTAGTTTTTAGATGATATCTCAGGTTTTTGATACCGCTACTGTATCCAAAACCTGGGAATAAATAAATAAAATAAATATTCACGGACATTTCACATAACGTCATCTGGTCCCAAACTAAGCTTAACGCTTGTGCTATGGGTACGAGATTACGGATATAATACATATATTACTTTTTTTTTTGTAAATACATAGGTACATATAATAGATAGAAAACACCCAGACGCAGTACAAATATCTGTGTTCATCACACAAATAGTTGTCCTGAGTGGGAATCGAACCCACGACCTCGTGCATGGAAGTCGGTTACATTACCGACTACGCCACGAGGCCCGTCAGCAGAAATAATGTATACCAGCTTTTAAGTCTACTCAAGAGCTATCAATTAAAAAAAAATGCATTAAAATCCGTTCAGTAGTTATATAATAGCCTACATACAGTCATTTTTTTCCAAATATCTTAAATGTACAGACATAGCTCTGTTACAGCTTTATAATAGTATAGATATCGTCTCTACAATGTAACAAATATCCATAATTTGGGCTGTGGTAAACACAGATTATTATATTTGATTGACTATATTTAATTATTATATTGACTAAAAGAAAATAAAAAAAAATCAATCTCCCGCATTTTATGGGTTTGTGAAATTGTGAAGTCCGGCAACTCGCAATGTGCTAGCGTGGTGCACTTTGGCCTAAATGGTAGAGACCAGTATGACAGAATTATTGTAAAGTTCTAAGTAATAATTGTATTCGATATTTAGGTATATTTTAATACAGTGTATTACAGGAAAAAATATAGCTTCTCACTTGCAAATCCTGTTCTTTCACATCAAAACATCCAGCCACTCAAAGTCAAAACTACAAATAGATCGCTCTCAAAAGGCTTGAGTCAAATCCAAAGGTTCCATCAGGGAGATAAAAACGATGACGTCACGTCTATCAATGGGCCCAGCAGCTCTGTAATACATCACCTTCTAGGCCTTTCTGAGGCCCATTTTCGAGGCTCCATTCTGACAAACAACATCATTTGTTACTCCTGTTATTATATATTTTTCTATGCGAATCGAACGCTTAGTGTTAATAAAATCGCACTTCATTCATTTTTGTCGATCATCGTCACTTAGCGGTGGAGTGGATATGGTTTTGAGTGATTATGGATTCTCCTGATCAGTAGTTTGGAGTTTATTTGCTCACGCAATGGAAATATATTCGCGCATACTTAATAATACCTATAAATGAAGTCGATAAGCAATATGTGCCCGAGTACAGCCTTAAATCATTGGGGTCCTTTACACTCTTAGTGGGGCCTCAAAAGAACGCAACTTTTATAATATAACTATTAATCCCTTTAAAAGAAAAAAATAATTGTTATGTGGAAAAAGGGCAAACAGGATTTGAAAATGCGTCCAATGCGTAAAGTTCCCTTTTTCCATTTTCACAAATAATATGTTCTTTAAAGTGGCTGAGCATGTCAAGTGCTAAAATACAGATCAAAATATTACTTAATTATTTCTACTGCTGCTAGTTTTCTGTTGAATGAATGTTAAAATTAATTCGTGCAATAATACTTGTAAAATCGAAATGTTCCTGCTGTGGTAACGAGAAAACAAGCTAAATATGATGTTGGCTGCAATTAGTGCTAACAATGTCATATATGTGTGTAGGATTTATTGTTTATTTGTTCATTTTATTGAAACGAACCACATACATCTGAGAGAAACATACTAGTTCAAATTATGTCACACACACAAATTAATTAATAAGTGTGGCCAAATATAAAATGTGTTAGTTTTTCAGTTTGTCCTGATTGTTGCCTTGAAAATGGTTACCCTAACATTCAACAGGGCTGCCCGCCATGTCTCTCAGAGGTGTGTAGGGTTAGCAAATCAACACTTGGGAACTTCGCACCTGGCATTAGTTTTGTTTTATAACTGAAAATGTTTAACTAATGTGACCCTATACTATGCTAAGAACTCGTACGAGATGACTAAAGGTATCTCGACGTAATAGAGCGCTAAGAGGCTTCGATGGTTAGTTACCATCTATTAACGCCTATTTTTTTTTAAACATTGCACTAGGGAGGAACTAGGTCAACACTAGGTCTTTGGAGGAAGTGGTTGATCGCAGGCCACAATATGCTGCTCCCAATTTTATTTCTCACGATGCGTCTATTCTGAAGTAAAACTATCATTTGTTAATTTCGACGATTCTTTTGTACGCTAGCGATTATAGCGATGACTTCACATGTTTGGTGCAGAGTGCACTTTGCTGAACATCTGTTTCGGAATGATATTATGATCGATTGATATAGGTTTTGATTCGAGTACACCTATAAGGTATTTTTATCAGTGATATTCTTAACTTTATGGCTCTCGAGTGCAAAGCAAAAGATGACTAGGTAGCTTGACTAGCTTACTAACGACGCCACACAAAACCCACCTGATGGGAAGTGGTAACAGCCGTTCGTGTTCTTAGTAATACCAGGTGAAACCGCTGCCCGCATTGAAGATCTATCATACTCACGAGGATGGGTGGGGATAAGATCACCTCTCTGTCCATAAACAGAAACACACCTAAAAAATATAAAAACCATATGCCCGTTTATATTAGGCACAAGGCCTCTGGCACTCTCACTCACCGAATATAAAATAATAGAAATGTTTACTGCTTTTTAAAGGTGAAATTCTATAGGAAGCTGGGATTTTCGAGCAGATTTGGGATGTATCATGCTGCGAATAGCGAAGTTGTGCTACCACAAAAGAAAGGCTTTATGATTTAGGAGACGTTCCAATAGTTTAAGAAAGGAGAATGGCCATACATGGTTTCGTTTTGTATCAGACTCAAATTGATCTCAAAAATTAAAATTTTAATATCTAAAATACCTTCTCAAATATTAAGTCAAAACGATGGATAAAAATCTGCTAATTAAAAACATTGGTTGTCTGTAAAGTCGGTTTACTGACGATAGTTGAACGTGACAACGTCTTAAGAAAATACTGATGGAATGGTAGCATTTTTCAAAAGAAAATTTTAATTTCATTTGTTTAATAGATTTGTATGTATATAGAGAAGGAGGTAATTGGAAATCACAATGAAATTGATCAAGTTAGATTTATTTGTACGCATAAATACAATTATGTCGATTTTTTTTTTACAATTTAATAGTTTTATGTTTTAATTTTTTTAAATCATAGCTACGCTCGATAATTTTTTCGATTGAATAGTAAAGCCATCGATTTTTTACTCATCGTGAAATAGTTCTGTTAACTTATTGTTTTAATTTTGTCAATTATAGCATAACCTACAATCGCTGCACTAGCGGACCGATGCTATTCATTTTAATTCTGAAAGCACGAATATTCGACAATATATCACTGAATATATAATTAATATCGAAAGAATCATTTTTGAAAGAAAGAATCATTTCTTTATCGCTGTAATTATCGTTGCTATAAACAATTGACACCACATTCACTTTTCACTGCACTTGATACTCGGTCAAAACATGTAAATGTACTATAGTATAGCAGCTGTCCACGCAGACGCATCGCTCACTCAAGTAGGAGAGAGACGGATGTCGAACGCTGCCGAATGCAAAGGCCGATTGTGCTTCTTTGTCGCTCGTTCCGCGCTCTCGCTTGCACTTCAAGCCTTACATGGAACGCCTCAGAGCGAGGTAACGCCGCATGAGTCATGTTTTTTCGTGCGTGCAGCCGGCTCTATCGAATTATAAGACGTTGTCACGTCAAAAGTAATTTACCTACTTGATCGTTCGCGTAATCACCATGTAATCACACCATCTAGGCACATGTTTGACTTGCAATAATTAACATTTTCAAAAACATTAATTTGCAATCGTTCAATAACATTTTTATTATATTGTTTTTCTTTAAAGTGATAACTATTTGTCACATTAAATACCTATTAGAAAATACTTGATAAAAACGCAAAATATTTGTATGATTGTAGGTTCTTAAAAAACGTAAAATATAACCTAAGTTGATTAGCCTTTTGCTCGAAAATCCTGTGAAGAAGGGATATTTTATTATTTTTGATTGTAAGTACACTTAAAACACTATGAATTGAGGTAAGTTTCATTAAGTAGAACATGATACAATATGAAACTAAAACCCATACTTTCGTGGGCATTCTCCTTTGTAATAATAATGGAAATTGTAGAGAGTACACTTTTATTTCAATGATTTTGCACCTAAATATATCTGCGTGAGTTCCAATCGTATAGGCTCAAGTGAAACACACCTGTCATAGCTCGTTCATTTGGCAATACCTCGAATATTAAGTTCGTAACTTTATTAGTCCGGTATCATCACGCTACACCGCGGGGTGGGCTGTCAGTCAAAATGCGCAGTCATGACGTCGATCACTGTGATTCCTTTGAGACGACAGCGCCTGTCTATGCCGTGTGACGCAAACACAATGGGTTTGTTTCTCCTGGGGCCCGAATACTAGCGCCATAATTTTACTCTAGCCTCGATATTTATTTTTCTTTAGTTATCCAGCTCTGGATACTCCTAAAATATTAAGCCTTATTCATTCATAATTTGTCTTGTTATCAGACGTTTCCTTAAAAAATGTTAATATCTCTTCTTATATATATGGTAATAATTATGTTCAAATAGATTTCGTCTGCCTTGGTCTAATTGTAGGTACTTCTGGGTTAAATAGTATATATTTTTTATTGCATGTAGTGGCAGACGAGCCACGGCCCATCTGATGGTAAATGGTAACCGTCTCTCATGGACTCAACTATACCGAGTATTGTCAAGCCGCTGCTCACCATTTCATTTCACAGATATGAAATGAATGAATAAACGGCTATCTCCTGCTACAGCCATAACGCAACGATGTGCTTCATGGCCGGTCACCCGGGAGATGGTGGTACCAACCCGCTCGGGCCTGATACCAAGTGAGTACTCCCACTTAGTGCCCAGCCCTACCACCAGTCATGCAATGGATGATAATTGCTTACTTCCATTAGTCGCATCATACGACACCCGTTGCAAAGAATGGGGTGGTGATACTTGTATTCTTAGTCCGTCCCCATACGGCCAGATATATATAAGTTATTTTCACAATTACCTCTATGCAAAATTTTCTACCCACAGAATCATCCATGTTTCCGGAACACAAATAACTGTCCTTTTCTGGGTTTTGGGCTAAATGTATGCTAATTTCCTGATGATCGATCGATTCAGTAATTAGTAATTACTGCTGTAAGCGTAACAAACAAACGAACTTTCGCATCTATACTAATATTTTAAACAGGAAAGATTTTTTGTTTGTTTGTAACGAATAAGCTCCGAAACTACTGGACCGATTTTAACGATTTTAGCTAAATTACCTGGAACTCCGCTAAAATTTCTTTAAAAAAATTGAGTTCCTTATTGGGGGTGGATTTTACAGGCGTGCGCTGCAAGAACTATTGACGATAGAACAAAATAATATACTACTAGTTTTTGGGTCTTATTATCTTATATGTCTACAAAAAAGTCTGCGAGGGAACATAATATCTAACTATCATAGTTAAGTCGCAATAGCAGCTTCAATGTTCTATCGAGATCGCCGGTAGAAACAAAAGTAGGTTACATTCGTATCGTATTATTAATTTTTCTCCAATTTAATAATTTTATCATCAAGGGTATTTATGTAGCAGAACAATACTTTTCATTTATTCGAACCGGGTATTTCATTTTGAAATCACGGGTATAAAAATGTTAAAAGTAATGAATGCAATACTAATATACGCGAACCGCTTCACTGTACCAGAGAGCCGTCTATATAGGCTGTTTTCCACGGAATCATAAACTTACGCGGGTGAAACCACGGGGTGCAGCTAGTTTACAATATTCGTATAGTCTAGTTACTAGACTCTAGTAAATGTTAATTGTGCCATTAAAATATTTTACAAATATGCTTTAAATTAGTTTGCTATTTTTGTTTTACGAAATGTAGTCTATCACAATGCGTCGATATTGGTATTTAATGCTGATTATTTTAAATGAAGAATAGCCACTGTCGGCTTTTCTGTACAAGATAAGTAAAACCATTAAGTTTTCGTTCACTTCTGGTTAACTGTTAAATATTGATTAACCAAACGATAATTTAGTTGATTTTAGTCAAGAATAAATGAATATTAAATTAGGTAGCGATAATAAAATGTGCATATTTTCAAACGTTTTGTAGATGAGGCCATTTCTATTACAGAATTTATTACATTATACGTACCTGTATATGTTTTATTTATATGCTACTTAGCTAATGTATACACTTCCATTCTTAACTTTAGACCATTGAAATAGTTTTTATCACAAGTAAGTAGGTACATGACAGATAAATATATTTTTGTAATAAAATTCTATTTTGCCAAAAAAGCTATCAAGGGAGGACAAATAAATGTAAAGAGAGAGTATGCGTGCCCAAAAAAGTCTAAATATGAATTTTTGTTTTCTTTCAAAATGTATATGGCTCACAGTCTGCCAATCTGTACTGGGCCAGCGTGTTGGGCTATGATTTAAATCTTTCTGATTCCGAGGGAAATCCGGTGCCTAACAGTGCAATAGAAACAAGAATTACATATAATTTATTTCTGCTCGTGATGGTTATTTTCGATTTCACATTTTTGGACTTTGTGTTAATTTACTAACCGTGTTGGGCCGGCTTTAGAATTGACCCACCCCTCTCCACCCATGGGAGTCGTAAGAGCCGACAGAGGGAATGTCAGGGAAGTGGGCAGCAGCACTTCTTCGACTATCAACAACATCGCCAACCCGCCTGCCAAGCGTGGTGATTACGGCACTATCCCCCTTTCTTGGGGAGGCCTATGTCTAGCAGTGGACGTTAAAAGGCTGATGGATGGATGGATGTTAATTTATATAGCTAAGCATGCTAAATGCTTACAAAATATAGAAAAGTATCAATAGTTATTTAAATATAATATGATGCAGATGCAAAGCTTAGTGTGAAAAGTCCAAGGCCTGCAATACATTGGTATCGAGACCAGTTTTTTTTTTATTTTTTTATTTACCGACTTTCTTAAATATTTTAAATAAAAACCAATTGTAAAATTATCATGTTAAATAGATGAAACCTCTGGATCAGTAAAGAAAGTGCCGTTAAAACGAGAGAACAGCCGACAAAGCAGCCGACCCATACACTCGATCAATTCTAATTGTATGATTTGATTTCAAAACGCTTTGTTAAGCACAAGGAAATCTCTATTCTTTACAATTCTTATCGGGAACCAACAAATTTATCTTTTGAACAAACTTCACGATTTTTCTCTGGAACTAATTAATTAGGAAAAACCGAACGGCTCTGCCAAAACTTGAAGATTAGATATTGATTAAGTTCAGTGAAGATGCTTGATATTGGATTAACTGCAGTAACTGTTTCGTTATTTTTTTACTTGATTCTACCCGCGACTCTGTCCGTGTAGACTTGATAAATAAATCACTGTTAAGATATACATTAATTACCTCCATGTAAAAATAGCTGTCTATCCATTTTTTCTGGGCTCTAATATGTATGCAAATTTTCATGTTGATTGGTTGAGTAGTTGCGGAGTAAAAGTGTAATGAACAACCAACCAAACTCATTTTGCATTTATAATATTAATAATAAAGATTACTTACAACTACAGATAAGCAAAGATCCACCTGTCGGTAAGTGATAATCGCCGCTCATTGACCCTGCACTTGAAAAGAGTGAATAGAATTAGTTACCGTCTAAACGCAATGAATTGTCATGATCGGGCCACACAAAATTATTGCAATGTAACTTTAGCGTAGCCTCGGCTTGTGGCGAGAATTCGACAACGGCATTAAGATCGCCGTTTGAGGTTAGGCGATAACTCCAGTGGCGGTAGGTACGTCAAACAAATTGAACGTAAGTGTAGCCACCCAATTTCTCGCGTTAATGCGATATTTATTCGCGATGATGGGCATTGACGTTGCCTATTAGTGTGGCCTGAGCATCAAGGAATGTGGTTCGACAAAAAGTGTGAAATACGGTTTCAAACCCTTCCAACATTTATTTATCTGGATTTCTCCCTTACTGTATTTTTGGTCTCGTTCCGGTATTACAAAAATTTGCGACATCAAAAAAGATTGTACTTAATCTGGCTGTTTATTTGTGTCCTTTAATTGCATATGTGCTGTTTGTGAAGTTTTTGAATGTTTGTCCACCAATCATGCCTAACAGCTCATCTAACTTAATGTTATTTAGGAAATAAATAGATGAGACTCTGGATCAACAGGATACATTATATCACGAAAAATGAAGTTCCTTTAGGATAGTTGTTGGCTCATGGACCCAATGAGTAAACACAAGCATACGGCCCACCTGATGGTAAGCGGTTACCGTAGCCTATAGACGCTAGCAACACCAGAGGCATCACTAGCTCACCATCTCTAAGGAAAGGGGTAGGAGGTGGAAATGAAGTATATTAAGGAGAGTATAGTAAAGGGGTTCGGGCCTCCGGCACTCTCACTCACTATACGAATAACAACGGTAGGTACTACTACTGTTAGTTCACGCTGATCTTTTGTGAGAGGGTGGTAATTCCCCGATCGAGCCGGGCCATTCATGCTGGGTTAAACAAGGCTCTTCTACGCAAACAAGTGGCAGACAGTAGCTAGTAGTTTATAAAAAAACGCACTCAGATATTAAGCTTCTCGATCGACATAAATCTATCATATTTAACAACTAAATATAAAAAGGAACCTCTTATTATAATGAAATGTGTTGCCATATCGCTGGCAATCAACCTTGGATTTAATTATTAATGTTCTTGTCACTGCCATGACTTATGGCATATTGGAAATGTGCTCGTAAATTGTTTGAGCAAATATCGGGTTCTTTGGTGCTGTGTAGCTGCTGCCTTTGGGATTTATATTTTAATTAACGCTTGAAGCCGTATAGCGTCTTTACGCGTCTCGGTTGTGGATAGACGATTCGATTTCGGTAATGATTGCTGTAAAACAAAGGATTGCGAAGACAGTGGTGCCGTGCTCGATGTCCACTCTGAGGTCGAGATTTCGAAAGGCACACACATCTGCTTTTAAAAATGATGAATTATCGAATACACGATAAAGGAAAACATCGATAGCAGGTACTTCTCGAAGTCTGGTGAAGTTCGCCAATCCACATTGGGTCATTGTGTCGGGCTGTGACATAATCTCTTCTTACTCTGAAAGGAGACTTGTGCTCGAGTGTGACAGTGATGGGATTAAAACAATCGTCCCATACCGATTTTTGCTGTTGCTGATTCACACACGCTTATTTGGCCCCACGCTATACTGTTCGTTGCCTTGTGCGACTGGGTGTGTGTTTAGGCACATTTCTTTTTGAGAGAATGGTGCTTTTATGGTCGAGTCAGCCTGTTTACATTAGAATCAGGAAGGTATCAGAAGGGTTTTTTAAAATATATTTAATTAGCTTTTTATCTTAACATAATTTGCTACAATCAATATAATGTCCTATGAACATAACCAATTCGTTAAACAACCTTTACAAGATATAGTCATAACTGTTCTACAAGCTCATAAAATTGCAATATAATGAACACTATCACTTTAAATTACATATATAATAACAATTTCTTGTAATATTAAGTCGCTTTCTCACTTCACTAACAGTTTGTGGCAGATTGTTTGTTGTTATTTACGTTCAAAAAAACAAGTTTATATAGGTAATATGAATTGCAGTGGCTTTTCTATCTTTGCTTTTTCAGATTCATTAGCATCAGTTACTGTTTATAAATATAAATAAAATCTCATAGAATAATTGTAAAATTAAACACAAAGTGAAAAATGTGAAATCGAAAATAACAGTCAGGAGCAGGATTTGAACCTGCATCTTCTGGATACCGTCCAGATGCTTTCCAGAAGATGCAGGTTCAAATCCTGCTCCTGACTGTTATTTTCGATTTCACATTTTTCACTTTGTGTTTAATGTATAGTGCTAAGCATGTCAAATGCTAAAAATATATATAAAAAAATATCTAAATAATTGTAAAATTGTTATTATTGGTAAGTCGGGAAACATGTACCTAACCGCACATCCCATTGTCCTAAATAATGAACAGGGTAGTGTGGGGTCGTCAACCACAAAATAAACACGCCGTGTGTTATCTCTCCGCTTTTATTTGGCATACCAGTGGAACTGTGTAATATTACTTCAGTAGTAGCATGGAAAACCTCACTAAATGATACCTAAATATACTAGCCATTTATTAGCCACAAACTATTCGCCACCAATGATAAAAGCTTCATCTTTACGACATTTAGATGTTTATGACGCTAAGATTTACAAACGGCTCGCGTGAGTTCCGTACATAAAATGCATCTTTATGCTTCGCGGATTATTATTGTATTAATTTGAATATGACTGATGGTCATATAGCCTCGTGATGTTTACGATTGTCGTGTTCCACCTGGGGTTACCTACCATATTTAATAATAATGTGCGTTGTTTACCTTTTTACAATGTACTAGTTGATAAGAATCATAGTAATATTAAACTACTGACTAGAAATAGCAAAAAATAAGCGCCATACCACTTTTAATTTCTATATTATTAATCAAGGTATATATTACTTCATAAACTACACTACTAAAAATAACGACTATTTTATTTCCGTGGTTTTGCTCGTGAGTAATTAAATAAGCAACCATAACTATGACAGTTAAGTAGATTATTATTATGAATCCAAAACTGAGTTTGTTTCTTTGTTTGTTTTTTGGCAGACGAGCCACGGTTCATCTGATAGTAAATGGTAACCGTCGCCCATGGACTCGACTATACCGAGAGTATTGTCAAACCGCTGCTCACCATTTTATTTCATGGATTTGAAATTAAAGAATAAACGGCTATCTCCTGCTACATTCAAAACAACGACATGCTTCATGGCCGGTCACACGGGAGATGATGGTACCAACCCGCTCGGGCCCGATACCAAGTGAGTACTCCCACTTGGTACCCAGCCCTACCACCAGTCATGCAATGGATGATAATTGCTTACTTCCCTTAGTCGCCTCATACGACAACTGTGGGAAAGAATGGGGTGGTGAGAATTATATTCTTAGTCTTTCACCACACGGACAAAATATTTTGCATAGATGAGATCCGGAACTATAGTGGTAGTCCAAAAGAGCTCATATAATGTTACCTTTTATCCCGATAAATGCATGGTTCCTGTGGGAGTTATTTAGACACAATTAATGTGACGTAGAGTAACGTATAATTCTGAAGTCCACTCGGAGGTAGCCGCGGGCAGAATGTACTGGATTTTTCTTTTATACTACGTGGGTGGCAAAAAAACAAACGCCCCACCTGATGGTAAGCGGTTACCGTTGCCTATAGACGCTACTAGTCTCTCCGCGTTACTCTGCCTTTTGTCTCTTTTAAACTATATAGCCATACGGTTAATTTAATTATGAACGGTTGACTAATATTGTAACAACAAACATATAAACGCAATTTTGTATTTATAATATTAGTAGTATAGATGGAGTGTTATGGGTTCGATTCCCACACAGGCCAACACCTTGTGTGATCCACAAATGGTTAGTCTGAATCTGGGTGTACTTTGTGTCCGTGAAATTGTATCTTGGTAAAGTCCCCCGCCACACAAGGATTATTCCTTAGTGCAGATTGTTGTCTGAAAAGCTTTACTTCGAGCAGGATTAGAACCTGTGTCGCTGGACCGTTAAGCTACCTAATGGTGACACCCAATCTCTACTTCACATTTGTTTTAGATGTCTTTAGCACCCACGCCACGCATAATATAAATGCATCCGATTTAAATACATTTTATTCCAATATAATAAACTTAAATTCATAATTAAAATTCACATTAATCGAAAGCACGAATTTAAAATACTTTGATCTGTTTAACACTTAACATGCTCAGCTACTCTAAAGAACAAATTATTTGTGAGAGTGGAAAAGCTCAGTGTGGAAGTACTCCTACGTTCCGTAAGGTGAGTGAGAGTGCCGGAAGCCCAGAGCCCCTCCTTATCCTCTCCTTATTATTCTTACTTTCTATCTGCTATCCCCTTACTAGGAGTTGGCGACGGGGCCTGATACCACTATTTTTTCTGGCGTCTAATAGCTACGATAATCGCCATATGCCTGTTTTCCACTCGCGAATTTAATAAAAAATGCTGATCACAAATTTCAGTAAAACACACGAAAAGTATCGTGCCTGTCGCTGGCCATAAGTGGCGGTAGAGGGGGTCGTTTGTGGCTTATACGTAATGGCGTAAGAGGCGTAATTGTTTATGGTTGATTGCTTATTATTGAATCACGCCTAAACGACTGAAAAGATTATGATAATACATATTTGATAGGTGATGAGAAAATAGTTTACCCTACAAAATGTATAATAGTTCCCGTAGGATAATTATTTTTGCATATATGTATACCAAAAATTATAATTTAAACGTGATATTTAATAAATTATAACAGAGGTAGTTTTTTTTTATTGTGACAAGGATTTCATGTAATATACGCTTAAACGACTTGAATTATGAACGGATTTAAATTAAATTTTGACCACGCAGGCAGAAGTTAGTTACATTCAATTTCATGTTTATATAAAATTTTGTTTCAGATTTGTGTGCCATGAATTCGGAGTAGTGCTGGAGCAACGTAAGTGTTTTATGAACGTTTCTATCTTGACTGTATCTATTAAATAGTTCTATATGTAGTCTAGATAATTTAAGGTCATAGGGCGATATCACGGAACAAGAAGTTAGGTGGTCCGTGGTCGGTATTCAATTTGTTAATTAGATCGTAGGCTACTTAAATGAGACACGTCGCTTTACCTAAAATAAAAACACACACAAAAACCATATTTACGAAGTTAATCGTGTTTAATTGATATTTTAATGGCTTGTTATGGATACTGTACAGCAGCTGTTTTCAAACTTTGAACTATTTCTGAGAACTTAGATTTGACGGAGCCCTCAAATGATACGCTTAGTTACGAGAAAAAACGGTTCCGTCGTGCGCGACTACTTAATCGTTATTTTTTTTGACGTTTTCATTTAATGATGAGATGTGTAAAATAGTGCTTCTACTCTTTTGGCCTTTCCACTATGGCTTATATGTATATTTACAGAAGACATATCGAGCCATACTTTCTGTGTACAGCGTCCCTGATAGATCAAACATACGAAATTTACTACTTATAAAAGCCCTTTTTTACGCAATTTATCGCGTTTAATTGATCTCGGGCCGGGATCGGCCGTGTGGGGACGGCTTTAGAATTGTCCTACCCCTCTCTACCCACGGGAGTCGTAAGAGCCGACTGAGGGAATACCGGGGGAGTGGGCAGCAGCACTCCCTCGAGTATTAACAACATCCACTGCGATCGTCAACCTGCCTGCCAAACGTGGCGTTTACGGCACTATCCCCCATTTCTTGGGGATGCATATGTCCACCAGTGGACGTTGAAAGGCTGATGGATGGATGGATGGATGAATTGATCTCGAACAGACACCCAGACTCATAATAGTTATTTTCGTAAATCACGGTAATATTTGCCGAGTATGCGAATCGATCCCGTCACAACCGATACGGTTGTCTATAGGAAAACTAGTACTACGGCATGTGTAGACCGTAGCACAGTGCGAGAAGTTGTCGAGTCCGATCCTTCCTAAAAGATATATTGAAAGATAACGGGTCTCTCCTTTTTTTTTTTGTCGCACACCCTGTCGTTCAGGGCAACGACCAGGGTAGTGTAGGGCCTGCACCCACTAAAGAAACCCGCCGTGTGCCATCTCTCCGCCTTTATTGGCGGGCCACTGGAACTATGTTACATTCCTTCGGTAGTCCGCCGGCGGCAAAATTAACGATCATGACAAATTGATATTGTAAACAAAATAGGAAACGAAACAATTTAAACTTACATAATATGATGGCGTGTCTATATATTTTTTAAGCATTTGACATGCTTTAAATGAACATAATTATTATAATTAAGCGTACCTGGACGAAATGTGTATGAAAATACATCTGATAAAAAGCACAGGCATCATCTAAGACATTAAGAAGGAATGTGTTATCGAAATTAGTAATCCGGGACGGAGGTCACTGTGACTGAATTGACCAAGCATTTGCGACGGTTTTCCAGGAGATGCAGATTCAAATCCTGCTCGTGACTATTATTTTCGATTTTTCATTTTCGCACTTTTTATTCATTTAAACATACAATACATGCTTATTTATGTAAATTATAAATATCGTAAGTCACAAACAGAGATAAACATATATGTATGTAATTCTAATCAGCTGGTTATCTGAGCTGTCCGTAACTAGCTTCGAATACTCTGCTTTGATTTATGAGATGTAATTCTATATTTGTCAAGAATTAGCCGGCTCGTTGTTTATGAGTCATGTTCAGATCGACAATGTACCTTGTTGGAGGTTGACAGACGCACAGCCTTAGAGGTAATCGAGAAATTTACTCTGTTGTGATGAGTAATGGCCTGTTAGGAAAATATTGATTGACTATGGTTGATATTGCGACTTGATATTCTAACGAGATCTATATTTTTTTTTAAACTGGAAATGGACCTAACCGCACACTCAGTACTTTGAAGTAACGAACAGGGTAGTGCTTACTAAATAAATCTGCCGCGTACCGTCTCTCCGTCTGTATTGGCGGACCACTCTATGTGAAAAATCTTGTATGATAAGCTTTTGCCACTTGATTTATGTGTAATCATTCTATCTGTCGATCTGGTCGGCATAATGGACTATTTCTATAATCTCTCTTATTCTGAGACAGTATTAACAGTAATGGCTTCTGAAAAAGAAATAAGTATAGGGGTTTTCAACAAGAACTTTGTTTTTTAAATCAAAATAAAACAATAAATTTAGATGATAATTATTAATTTTTTTATTGTATTACAATAAGTAAGGTTTGGAAATTATGAATGACAAATAATATCTGATAAATGTCCACGACGACCATTGTAATACAATAAAAATTTTATCATTATGATCTATATTTATTGTTTTATTTTCATTTAAAAAACAAAGTTCTTGTTGCAAAACCCTATACTATAAATGCTGCTTAAATTTCTTCAAAACTGAGGCCATTGAGGACCGCCGTGATGTACTCTTAAGTTTTTATACATATTTTAAATAATGCGCGATTTTTTTTATTCCCGGAAAAATGAAGTATCCCTTTGGGTGGTTATGTCCGTGTAGTACCTACTTAATTATTTTTGTGTCAGAAAGTAACGTGTTTAAAATAGAATTGGTAAGAAAGTTCCGCGCTATATTATGGTTTTTAAAGAGTTTATTTTTATTTATTTACGACTAGGCCTTGCAACGCTCCAAATACAGTGTGCAATGTCAATGCTGACACTTGATACAATAGAAACACTGAATTGCTTTCAACATTCATTACATACCATTAATCGGTCACTAATCTTGTCGAAATACATGCATGTCTGATACAAACAATTACCGCGAGACACACCGACGGACAGTACTACTGAAATATTCATAGTACATGTCTTGTCGTTTCAATGTTGATTATCCAGCCTGATGAGTTTAAATCTAGAAAATTTTAATGTTAAGTATCCATTCCTTTCCACGATTGTAACGGATGACTTTAAGACTAAGCAGAAAATAAAATTAGATAACAAGAAAAAAATATATATAATACTCGAGAAAGGCCAGGTCAGGTCTCTTAAATGAGAGTCAATGAGGCCAAAAAGGTGTGCAATGATCTTGGCAAGTGGTTCAATCCTTTGGTTCTGCCAAGTGTTCTCTAGGAAACAGGCGTGTGTTTAATTAAAAATAAAACTGATTTACTTTTAGTAGGCTAAGCGCTTATAGAATGTGTTAATAATGCTTTACTTTTTATTCAAAGAACATAAGTGCCCAAAGAGAAATTGAGTTAATTATTCTACATAAAAAATACATATTAATATAAGTACCTACTTGAAATAATATTGCGTCGCTTCAATATTAATTACATAATTAATTTGAATAAAAACGGAAATAATATAAGAATAATGATCTCCAGACCATTACACAAGAGATGAGGTATTGTGTGTGTGTGTAAGAGATAAGGTATTGTGTGTGTGTGTGTGTGTGTGTGTTTGGAGATTGCAGCCTCTATTGCGCAGGATCAACGGTTTAAAGTGCCTTCAGAGGCTACGGGGCTGAAACACTGTCTGCTTCGAGCTGCTATTGAGAATTTATTTACGAAGAAATTAAATTACCTTTTTGTCGGACCCGGGATTCGAACTAGGAATCTCATGATTCGCAGTTGCATGCATTACCGCTACACCACCGAGGCAGTTAAAATTCCTTTATAAAACATATTTTATTGGTCAGAAGTAAATTGCTTCAATAAATCTCGCGGTTTCCAGTTAAAAGAAAACATTTCAAATGTCCCGTTACACCAGGAAATTCGCGAAGAGTACTAAATCACTCGTAATACAGCATCACATCAAAAGGTTAACCATAACTCGAAGGCACACGGCGAATCGTCGCCGACTCGAACTACACTTTACGAGCGAATTCCAAGAACATGTGACGGACGAAATAGTGTCTTATAAATCAATTTAATCTCTTCAGCAAAGACAATTGGTATACCATTCTCTGTAAAACGCTAAATACCACCCGAAAATCAACTCTGGCGCATTATAACTGAGTTATATTTGGTACAAAATAATTTTTCCGTTTATGACAGTTTTAGAATGCGTTTGCACATAATTCCAGTCGGTCCTCACGTTACAAATGCGGCAGTTTGAATTAATGCTTAATACTATACAAAGGCGTGTAATCGTTCTACGACTTTTATAGTTGTATGGCTAATATCGTGGCACTAAATCATAATGTACATAATTGTACAAACAGGTCGTCGACGTTATTTGTCGGCCCGTCTGTGTGCACTCGCCCTTGTTCGCTTCAGACTTGTATTAGGTTTATTTAGAGACATCGATTGCCTAATTTTGGAACGCGATATACAATCTACATATATAACATTACGAAGTATTAGTAAAATTACAAATAACTGATCCAAATAAATTTAGCTTTATAGAAGAAGCTTTAATATTAAATATCATGCAAAAGCTACGAACTTTCTATGCAAACTGTCGACCCCTAATTCGTTCTCTTAGGGCTAACATTTACAAAAAGACCAATATACGTGTTCATTTACCTCTAACCAGTTAAGACAGGTCTTTCAAAATATGGTGGGTTTGTGAAAACAATTTTTCGAATAAGGGATCCGTTTGTGAAATATAAGCCTTACAGCGCTAATTATTGTTGTTATGAGTCAACTGAGCTAGCTAAATGGTTGCTTTTGGATATGTAAAAAAATCATGGTAGTAGTATATATTATGACGAAGATAAAAGGAAAATTATCACAAAACTAAACAGGCTTTATTTGTTTTAAATTGAATTAACTTTTTTTGATGCTGTTTTGAGACTATAATGAAGAAAATAAATTACCAATAACTCAAAAACTTAAAAAAAAGAACATTTTTAATAGCTAGTTCTTGCTAAAAAGTAGAAAATAATATTAAAATAAATAATGATTATAAACAAGCGTGGGATGCTTGACATCAATGTTAGGTTACAAATAGCTCATTGATATAGTGTACAGCATCATTCAGTATGACTCTATTGTAATAATTTAGCACTTTATCGTAATAAAAATTTATGCGAATATATCTGATAGGTCAACCACTTGATATCACGCCATCTATTTGTGTAAAACGCATGAAAATCCGTTGGGTAGGTTATTTAGTTTATTGTATCCTTAATCTTCCTAATTAATCACTTTATTCTTTGTTAAAATTTGAATACCACATGAATATTCGTTGAGTAGTTTTTCCGCATCCATCCATCCATCCATCCAGCCTTTCATCGTCCACTGCTGGACATAGGCCTCCCCAAGAGAACGCCACAACGAGCGGTCCCGTCATGGGGGATAATGCCGTAATCGCCACGCTTGGCAGGCGGGTTGGCGATCGCAGTGGGTGTTGTTAATACTCGAGGGAGTGCTGCTGCCCATTCCCCCGGTATTCCCTCAGTCGGCTCTTACGACTCCCGTGGGTAGAAGGGGGTGGGACAATTCTAAAGCCGGCCCCACACAGCCAGTTTTTCCGTATATTAAAATTGAATCCTTGATCATAGATATGAATGGTAATGATTTTAACAGCTGCGCCAGTATATAGGGTAATGGAGACTAATAATGATAAGCCTTTAAGATAGTGACAGTATAAATATTTCGGTTTCGTCTGCCGCCTCTGAAATTAGATATCGCGTCTAGGTTAATCGATCCAAATTAATATATTGATTGTCTTATACTGTATATGTAACTAAATAACTAATTACTAAAATGTAATTAATTATTAATCGCAAACTGTAGCTCCAGAGTCCTGAGGGTATGAACTTGGGTATTGATAAAAATAACTATCGTGGTGACGCACTAAGAATACAAGTGTCACCACCCCATTTTTTCGCCTGGGTGTTGTACGAGGTGAGCTGCAATTATTACATATTGCATTACACGTGATACCAAGTAGAATTACTCACTTGTATTCATGCATAAGTAAGACTCTAGAACTAGTAAAATAGATTAAATTTGGCACATCATCCACTAATCCGTCGGCGTTTTGAGGTCCAATGCTGGACATAGATCTCCCTAATAGAGAGCCCAATGAGCGGCTCTGTGCTGATCGTTGGTCCATCTGGAGAAGGCCGCCCTATGCGGCGTCGTCCGATAAATGGTAGATATTTGACACACATATAGCTTATTATTACCTGGGTTATTGGTAACACAGGATTTTTATCCTGGAAAAATGCTAGATTCCTGTGGGATAGCTATTTTTGCATGAAGACAATTAATGTACCACAGAGTGAAGTGTGTTATAGTGACTCAACGAACTCGCGCGACTTGTACACGCGACAGTCAGTGTATAAATAAAGCTTTTTTTTTAGGTTCACAGAGAAATAATATAGTATTTAGTATAAAAAAGGACCAATCAGTTCCAAATATCAAAACAGCTCCTAAGAAAATTGGATATCATAACAAAATTTCAATAAAAAAGTAAATTGAAAAGTACAAAACGTTGACCCCCTATTGTAGAGGGAATGACAAAGAGCCTTAATCGTCCGGGATACGTAAACGTTGATTTGAATCCGTCCATTGTCCGGGATAGAAGACTATTGTCGGACAAAACGCAACGATCTCATTATTGGGAGATCCACTCGGATTTTTGATTGTGATACGCACTAGACGGCAAAAACGCTGCGTTTATACGGCATGTTTACAAAAGTGCTTCAGCATCTCGCATCATGATTGTAATAATGTATCTAGAGGGAATGTAACACGTGAGAAATTTTATTCTACTAATATGGCCAGTTCAAAAGTTCGTGAAGAGTTTAGACGTTTGTCCGTTACGTCTTGTTGGATCTAAGTGAAATCGCGGGCAACAGCTCGGTAAAAATATTTTAAAGCTGTAGCCTTTGCCAACTGCTTTTGCTTCAGCCAAAAGCTAGTTTTTCGGTTATATCTCGGGTTCCCGATATAGTAGCGGGATAAAATGTCTACCAGTTTTAAAGTCTGCGACTTATTTAATTTTTAGTTTTATTATTCAAATTTATTGCATACCTACAGTATTTTTAAAAGCTATGTAGTCTATTTAACACCATGCTGGCACATTTGACAATTGAGTATCGATTATAACTCGGCGAGTCAAAATGTGACTATTTCAAGAATTCGTTTTTTTTTAAATCGAACTCGATTTACCTTTTATTACTCTGCGTTTATCCGCCGAGTGCGTTCATAATTCAGTCTGTCGTCTTATTGAAGTGTTACCTAAGTTGATCTGATAATGACTTGGTATCTAAGCTTTGTGCCATTGTCTGTGTGTTTGACGGACCTATTGAAAGTCCACTGATTCGTTGATAGTAATGATTTGTTGTTTTTTCGTGTTTTTTGTTATCTAAGATTTCGTGAGTGGTCTTCATTAGTTGGTGATTCGATTATTTCATTGTTTAAATAGCGGGACTGCATTTTTAATACTTGTTTTGTGATGATTTTTACGACAGAGATTTATTCGTGCGATACTCGTTAAGTATAAGATTTTCCGAGCTTTTTCTCACGATTCATTACTATCCTACATGCATGGTGTCCCCCTCCCAATGCGAATTAACAGTATTATTATAAACCGTAGGAGAAAATCATATACAAATACACAAGTAGGCACATAATTTCGAAAAGTGTCTTGCGAAGTATTAACCTCAACCTTAGGTTCAAATGCGGAAACTCTATCTGAGCAAGGTTAGGTTTGATATACTAGGCTGCCACTGCATGACCACTGAAGTGAATTTTAGAGATACCAGTAGTACGCTGAGTACGGGTGGGCGACGGCACATGGCGGGCTGTGCAAGAGGTAAATTTTTCCTGCCACTAATATAAAAAGGCACTACCTATTAAGCTTCAAAATTGAAACATCAAAAACTAAAGAACGAGTTTAATGCAGATTATACCAATGTATATGGAATGATCCATGAGAAAGTTTAATTAAGAACTTATATAAATTGGCTAAAGTATGACAATCATTGCTTAATATGTCTGAAAAAATCATATTGACTTGAAGTTTTACTGACGTACGCCGCAGAAAACTATAGTTACATGAAAACAAGCCGCTGGTAAAGCGGAGAAGCTGTGGTTAAAACCTGGCAGTTCAGAAATAATGAAGTTTGCATACAGATGTAATGTACACTAATAATATAGGAAAAGGTAATACGCAAATAAACATAACTATTACAAAAATAATATTCTTGAAAACGAAAGAGCGAACGAGATCCAATATCAGCGTGACGGCGTCACGTCCTGCCCCGTTTCGTACTCCCGTGCCGTCCTGTCTTGTCTGTCTGCTATTCTGTGATAGCTTATAACTAAATGCAGAACACATTTCGCGTCTAGATGCTGTGATGAAGATACTGTAGTTTCAAATCTGACAGGTTATTTCAACGTTTTGAAATGTTCGTTTTGGAGTGGAACTCCTTCTGGACGAGAATGGATAGTGAAATAAGAGCGCGTTAAATGTAGACACATTTTTGTTATTTTTGATCTATATTTTTTAGTATTTGACATGCTCCGTCACTTTTTAAAGTACAAATTATTTGTGAATAAGGAAAAAGAGGCTTTTGTACTAGCGGGAATCGAACCCGCTTCTTTTCCAATCCGGGGAAGTGTTCTACGCCACTGAGCTATAGTACAGATCTTTCGATCATCCCAATCTCCTTATCACATTTGTCTTTACGAACAATTGCAAAATTAAACTTACTATATTGGTTTAATGCATGTAAATGCTTCCGATAGATGGCGTTGGTGTCAAGTGGGTCGTATACTTGTACCTATACCCACAAATTTTAATTAGGTAGGTGGTTTTTTAAACATACTAATAGAATTAAGTTTTTCGAGCAGAAGGTCTTAACTTAATTGGTCCAGT
Source organism: Leucoma salicis (assembly GCA_948253155.1). Classification (NCBI taxonomy): domain Eukaryota; kingdom Metazoa; phylum Arthropoda; class Insecta; order Lepidoptera; family Erebidae; genus Leucoma; species Leucoma salicis. Next base: position 1,450,379 of record OX411809.1, read on the forward strand.
GCCAGGAACATGTACACAACGACACGGTTAGAGCAAGAAATTGCTATGGAGTGAGTTATTCATGAGGCTTCTCTGAAGAAGTGGGTCTGACAAAGAACTGGTGTTACTGACATGACCTGCAGAAACAAACCTAGAAGAGGGTGTCTGCCCACTAGATGGTCTGATGGCCTGAGAAACGCGGTAGGAGTAGTGATTTCGGCACGCGCAGGATCTGACGTTGCACTGCGAATGACTTATTGATTGACGTTGAGTCTGGTCTTATATAGTCAACTTTTTTAAACAATGACGTCCGTCTGATAATACTTGTTCGATGTTGCCAGTTATAAAATCAACGATAATTTATGTCAAACAATTATGGAGATCGATGAGGCGTATTTTACGATCGATAATTACTGGCTCACTCGTTCAGAATAGCGCTGTGTTTGATTATGATTTTACGACACTCGACGACTTCTGGGCACCGATTTTGTTCAAAATTATTAATAACAGCTGGTGTTTTTTTTATGACATCGGTATTGTATACAGTCTGTATTACTAGAGTCGATAGATATCGCTGCTGAGTCGCTTCGACCGGTGACATTGCCGGAGGCCCAAACTCCTTCGTCATATACAGCTCCATTCGAAAACCTTACGTTGCTATACAACGCACCAATATTTTGTGAGATGGTAGTATCTACTTCCCCTATATTTTATATTTGCGGTGGAAATGTTCCATTAAAATCACTACAATAATAGTGTGGTCAGAATTTTTAATTTTTTGAATGACATCCTCCTGCTCTAAGTAATAATCCTTGTATCGCGGGGGACTTTACAATCTAACGGACACGAACCCTCGGACCTAGCACACGGCTGACATCGAGATTTTTGGAAATTATAGCTGTATATGTTTACAAATTGTATCACTGCTCGGTGAAGGAAATCAAAGCAAAACAAATATTGTGTATTCCAGACTATACCTACGTGTGATAAATTTGATGATGATCGGTTAACTTGTTACGGTGTGAAAACGTATAACAAATAAACGCACTATCGTATTTATAATATTCGTAAGGTTTCCCGTTCAGTGCAGCTGCCTAGTCTCATAAAAACCAGGCAATATTCATATTATTGGGTGTAATTTAACTAAATGCGATGGTCCAAACAAGCTCTCGGCTATAAGGTTGGATATAATGGTGGTGAAGTATAGAAGTATCTCTCCCCGAGACAGGAGACACTGCGAATCACAGTGGGCATGTTATAAACTGTTTAATATATGCGTGTACACTGCACTTACGAATAGCGTTATGTGATTAAGTCATAAGCGGTAGCGGGCAATATTTACACGTTTGACAGACCAACAATTGATTTCTTACCTTATTCATTTGTAAAATAAACTTATGTATGGTTTGGTATTTTCTTTTAACTCAAATAGTAATGTGACACCAAGATATTATGTGTTAAAGCCAGTCTTCTGATGAGCCTCTGCATCTATCGGGCGTAATACCACTCTGTGATTTACTGATAACTCCCTGATATACATAATTATATGATGGATGACTTCATACTAAAAGTTCATGAATCAACATTTTCTTGGAAATTTTTATAACATTTTTTATTATTCTAACATTGTCAAAGATTTCAATTTTCGACATTTCATTATATTAGAAATATATCACCGGCGTTTATTATATTTTCAGATACATTTCATAAGTTCCTATTTAAGTCCAAAGATTCAGGCATAAACAAAAAAACAATAAACCTGTGTTATTATGTTAGTAAATAAATAAATAAATATTCACGGACATGTTAACACAACGTCCTCTGGTCCCAAACTAAGCTTAACGCTTGTGCTATGGGTACCAGATTACGGATATAATACTTATACTACTTTTTTTTTGTAAATACATACATAATATAAACACCCAGACGCAGTACAATTATCTGTGTTCATCTCACAGATAATTGTCCTGAGTGGGAATCGAACCCACACCTCGTGCACGGAAGTCGGTTACACTACCGACTACGCCACGAGGCCCGTACAATTATAATTTAATTTTTAGAACTCCTTATGCCATAAACAAATTAGATATATTATTAATAATAATCCTTAATAAATCGTAGCCGCTTATGACTTCGTCCACAGCGTTAATAGACTGCTGTCCACCAACGCACAGCCGTCGTTGTTAGGCCCGGTGCACACGATCCGATCGTAGTACGAACATATTGTACATATTTAAATGTCTTCATTGCAGTACTACCAATACCAAATCGTAGGCGTACCAAATGTACCGAAATTTTAGGCAACGAAATTCGCTGAATAGATTTATGATTGTAATGACTGTGTTTAAAGCATGTTATTTTATCTTATACAAATAATCGTATATGGAGACGATCTCCTCTAAGAAGACGATTGTTTTCAGTATTCCTTTCTACCACATACGTGTAAGCTCTGAAATGAACTTCCTGCTGCGGTATTTCCATAGCGCTACGACTTGTTCTTCTTTAAACGAGGTTTGAGAAGAGCACTTAACTCACGGTAGGCGGCTGTAGGGCTGTGCTCTTGGTGTTGCCAAAGTCCATGAGCGGCGGTTGCCACTTACCATCAGGTGGGCCTGCTCATGTGTCACCGTTGCCAATAAAATAAAATAAAAATAATCGTAGGTTAGGTTTTGACTCTACACTCTCCTGAAGCGACTTTGCAGGTATCGCAAAATATAACCGCAGAAAGAAACGAGCCGCTAACTTTGATGTAAATAAAAAAGTAATTTCTTCATTATCATTAGCTTTAATTACGCAAACCTCGCCTGCTGCAAATAATTACATTCATTAATTAAATAGTATATTTTCAAACAATTACATGTTCCGCTAGTATGTTAACTAAAGAAACGAAAGCATAAACGTTATTTCTTGCTATATTTATTTATAAGTAATTTAAACATTGTTTTAATATCGTTTGATAAATCGTCGGTGGTCCGATATTAGCATTTTGCCGCACGCAATTATAACATCGGGGCAAAATGTCGCGACCGCGCTTGTATGTACCGGGCTTTATGTTGATATTTTGTCAAGCTTCGTTTACACTTCAGTGTGTTGACAATGTAGATATTGTGTATCAATTTAAATACATTGCAACAAAATGTAAACATAAAGGTCATTATTGATCTGACCGTAGACGTTTTAGGGATGTGAAATTTCTTATTCTAATGCACGTTATTTAAAAAAAAGTTATTTTTAAAGATAATATTTTAATTATCGATTATGATTAAACATTTTTGTCCCACTGGTGGGCAACGGCCTCCTACCATTCATTACGGTCTTGAGCCACCTCTCACAAGTTAGCTCAAAAGTTGACTAGATCGTCCTCGCCACCTTCGTTTGGTTCCTTTTTATTTTATAAAAGTGCCCTACACTTGTCACGGGAGGTTCGTATATTAAGTAGATAGTACCTATCTGTCTGTGGAGTACCCTCCACACACACCGGCAATAAACCAATTAAATAAAAGGTACCTATCAGCACTGTACCTACGTGGACTCCTAAATCCCTATGGTTTAGGTTCCACAAGGCAGAATCAACGAACTAGCCCGTTACTTATAAAACCGCAAACATTGACGTAATTATACTTAATAGAACTATTGCCAATCAAAAGATATAGTATCTACAATTAAAAGTAGTCACGACACTAATGCTTATCAATAAAGTTCGAATCATCCACCTTGAGTTCGTTAAAGAAGCTAATTTAGTACCTGCGCTGCGCAATTATTAAGGCGTAAGACCTCACACACGCTTAATTAAAGGTTGTCGATTAAAAAAGAGTATAAAGTGCGATTATTGGAGGGAGAGATAGCGGTTATCGGCGCGTCTTTCGTACTAATGAACCTATGCAAATTGTACGCACCCACGCGACCCGCCGCGTTTGAAACGCCGCGAAATATAACTGGTTACCGGTTTCTACCGGTATTGTCTTTATTACCGATTCGGTTGAATTTAATTAGCGGTATCTACCGTTGATGTTTGTATTTCTAATCGTCATCTTCACTAAGCTGTCATTATTTATATGGTATTAATGGATTTCTGACTGCAAAATATCATTATTAGTACTAAATCGTACTTTAAATGTGCTTTGGATTATAGAGAGAATTTAATGACAAAACCCTTCCCTGCCCTCTTAATTCTCATACCACCTCTTACCCTTTTCCTAGTGTTAAAACACGTGAATAGTGTTGCTTGAAATCCTTGTGGTATATGCTTAGTATAATTTCTACTAGACACTCTAATAGCTGACCTTGCTAAAGTCGCTACACATTGCTACCGCATATGGATCAGTGAACGCAGTAGGCTATAATCGTGTCATTTCTGATATAATAACTAGACCTTATCAAATATGGTTAACATCTCGTATCAAATCGATTGCAGTCATTCGAGTCCGCAATCAGTAACGTCCGAATATCGATTGTCGTTCAACAATACGGGCAGGTGCACCGTGGTGGAGATAAGCTCGTCTTGAGTCGTCCACAGATCTTAGGCAATTCCATATATTGTAGATAACGTGGATTTCAACCGATTGATATTGTCGGTCTCCGAAAGGGTTGAGATTATTTTCAGAAGTGCCTACTAAAACTAAGTTAATCTTAAGCATGTATTACTTTATTTTGTAATCGTTTTTTTATTTACTTTGTACATCTGGTAGGAGGGTATGGTATGGTGGCTGCGCGTATGCGTTTATTTCAAATGAACATACATGCAACTGTCATCTATATAGCTTTACGAGTACATCAGTTACATAAGAAAATAACAGAAGTAAAAATATATTCACGAAGAATAGCTATAAATAAGCCATAGATATATATTTTATATATTTTTCGGCCGTGAGGGGCCGGCTTTAGAATTGTCCCACCCCTCCACCCATGGGAGTCGTAAGAGTTGACTGAGGAATACCGGGGGAGTGGGCAGCAGCACTCCTTCGAGTATTAACGACATCCACAGCGATCGCCAAGCCGCCATCCAAGCGTGGCTATTACGGCACTATCCCCCATTCTTGGGGAGGCGTATGTCCAGCAGTGGACGTTAAAAGGCTGATGGATGGATGGATATTTTTTTAGGACCAGAGCATTCTACTTTCAGGCGGGAAAAATATACCTGATCCCAGATCCCTTTGGAAGTTAGTGGAATAGTGTGCACCCCTCTCACTAAACAATCTGGCGTGCGCTTTCTATCCGGCCGTACTCGGTGCACTACCGACCACGTACGATACATGGCTGTAGTGCATCTCATATGTGGTAGTTGTCACCTCAACAGCTGTCCTGAATAAAAAATAAAATGACGCAACCGCCATCAAATGCAACTCATTATTCAATCATGCGGGATGATAAACAACCTATAAATTAGTACTTTTATTGCTCAACTCTTGACAGTTCATTAATCGAAGCATTTCTTATAGTCTATAACCCATTTCATAAAACCACTTTGTCAACCTACACCATATAAGTAAGGGTAGGATCAGGTTTTATAACTAACGGCACAGCCATCCAACGCCACATTACAGTAGAGAGGAGTCAGCTCGACCGACATACCACTCTTTCAAAGAATATCTGAGGAAAACAAAAGTAGATATTAAAAAATTTGCTTCCTCTGCCTAGCATGACTCCTCCCCTCACCTGCAACCCCTTTCCCTGAGAGTTACGAACGCATGAGTGATGCTTCTTTTGTAATTGTTTTCAATTGTTACCCTCGTACTTAAAAAGATGGGTCTACTTGTTGTACCTAATTAGGTTTATTTTTAATTTCAGATAAGGAAAGCATTTTTGCTATGCTATTTTTTTTTCAAACTTACGTAAACCAATATCTAAGGCTTTTACAAAGTTTCTCGACACTTTTAGTACCTATATCTACATCAGAATCATATACTCGTAGACGAGGCTGTCAAGACAACTTAGATAAGCCACATGAGACGGTCCTATATTGAGCTTCGTAGACATTTCAAAGCTAGGCCAGGAGCTAGACTGATATTCCGGACAAAAAAATAATAATAAAAACATCTTGAGTATTGTTTTAATAAAAAAGCTGCATTATCATATTATCATGTTTTATAAATAATAATCATGATATAAAAAATAACTTATAACTAATTTTACGCTACGTTGAAATGGATGATCAAGGGCTGATAACAATATTGCTTCCATACCTGAGAAGAGCAAAAAGTACACAAGACTAATAAAATTGGATGGCAGTCCTTTGGGTAAATATCACTGTTATAGTTAAGTCCAAAATACTAGTCCACAAGTCAAGATATAGAAAATATTAGCATATTGTATTTTATGTCAACTTTCACTACAAATATAAGTTTTATTCACCCAGCCAGCTGACTGTTGTTGGACGCTGCAAGAGCAGATTAAGTAGGTCGTTAGTTGGTGTTGGTGGTAAGCCACACAATTGTTTAAACATTTTTTGCCTTGTTCCTGAAACCCGGGCTCCTGGTCTACACAAACGCGGAATTGCAAACGCCCGGATATGAAGATAGCATTCGGAAAAACGAAAGCGCACTCACCGAGTTGTGTGTTGTTCTTGCAACTTTTTGTTCCTGCGTTTTGTCGCCGCGTTTTTTTTTTGTCGTATTTTGTACGTCGTGTATCGATTTGTATTGTCGAGGAGTATCCGAGAGTTACATCATGCACTTTACTTGATATTCCGTGCAAGTTAGCAGGATTAGTTCAGTGGAAAAATAAAGAACTGCGAAGACAGCTATCGAGTTCGATCCCTGTCATTCCACTTTTGATGTTATGTGTTTTGTTTATATATTTCATCTATTCGGTAAAGGAGAACATTGTAAGCTCTGAATACGCGAGGTTTTTTTTCTAATAGTGTTTTTTCTAGACGTCACCTTTAATATGGTATGAAACCTTTGTCACGACAGGGGAGACAAACTAACATAATTGAAGATAAACTACACCTAGACTGAGAAGAAATATTTGTTGATTATAATTTGTCCTGTCTGCTAATTAATTTGTCCAGTTATTATGTTTACCAACTCTAGAACTGAATTGTAATAATTTTCATCAAAAGGATTACCCTTTTAAGAAGACGAGTGACGGTGTTTTTTTTTTTTTTTTTAAATTATGAGAGAAGCAAAGAAGCATACGACATGCTTGATGGTAAGCGATTACCTCAGCCTATAATAGTATACACTTCAACAACACATCCATCACTCGCTCTACCTAGAAAAAGAGATAATTGGAGTAGAAGTAAAGGAGATGAGGAAGAGAACATAGCCTAAAATGCGCTCATTCACAGAGGAAAATACACTAGCATGGATAAACAAATAATAATAATAAATAAATATTTACGGACACTGCACACAACGTCCTCTGGTAAAGCTAGGATCCTGTGTGCATTATACCTCAGTAGAAGAAATCTTAACTAGTGTTCTCTATTTTTAGTTTATTATCCTAATTAAAAGGAGTAAGTAGTATTATAAATTTTGTACTTTTTAGTGTTATTATTACAGGACGCCATCGTCAATATTACTTTTTTTTTGTAAATACATATATATAATAGAAAACACACAGACGCAGTACAAATATCTGTGTTCATCACACAAATAATTGTCCTCAGTGGGAATCGAACCCACGACCTCGTGCACGGAAGTCGGTTACACAACCGACTACGCCACGAGGCCCGTCACGATGATAAACTTATTTACGCTAAATATTATGTGAGAAATTGTGAATATGGTACTGCCCCGAGTCATACCGGTAATGAGGAAAATATTACTTGACCAAGTCACAAAATTTACAGCCAAGGTGGTCATATCAACCTTATAGTACATTGATCCCACGTTCCTATAAAGATCAACATCGATCCCTGATCACATTCTCGTTAAACATCAGAATAAAGGTGCATCTGCATTAACTTAAACACCTCCATGAGATAACTAAAAAAAATTTACTGCCCCATAACTTTTGTAATGTGTGTGCTTGTGTATGCGTTGTCTGTAAACGTGTGTTACACTCTGTGTGTGTATCGGTGTGTGACCAATCACGTTCGTCACTGCGTGACATTAGCCGGGTAATATATGATTGAGGCTGGACATTTTTCGCATTCGCCGATATTTTAAAACGAGATAAAATCGTGTGGTGTTTATTGCGGTCGGATCCGTTTATTTTATCGATATGTGCGATATGTGAATGGTATACAGGCTGTTATATATAATAGGTTAAAGAGAAACAGATACCTACACTATTTGTTTCTCAAGTCCTAGAAAGTATGTATATTTTTACAAGTAGTTTTTCTCGTTCAATTTTCGACCATGTAGTAGTGTGCCGTACCTTAAGTGACTTTTAGATCCCGTTAGTTTATTAAACTTTTTGCAGTTACATTTATTGTTTTGGATGTATTTATCAGTTAAAGTCTAAGAAAGAGTTAGTTTCAGTTGGTATTAAACTTCTGCAGTTTTGTGTTGAATTCTCCGTATTTTGCTGTAATACTATGTGCTTAAGACTAATAATTTATACTGTTATAAAACTGCAAAAAAGTTGTCTGTAAATTTAAGATGTTGTCCGTGTGGTGACGGACTATGAATACAAGTGTCACCACACCATTCTTTCCCACGGGTGTCGTATGAGGCGACTAAGGGAAGTAAGCAATTATCATCCATTGTATGACTGGTGGTAGGGCTGGGTACCAAGTGGAAGTACTCACTTGGTATCGGGCCCGAGCGGGTTGGTACCACCATCTCCCGTGTGACCGGCCATGAAGCACATCGTTGCGTTTTGGCTGTAGCAGGAGATAGCCGTTTATATTTCATTTCATATCTGTGAAATGAATAGGTGAGCAGTGGCTGACAATACTCTCGGTATAGTCGAGTCCATGGGCGACTCTTACCATTTACCATCAGATGGACCGTGGCTCGTCTGCCACTACATGCAATAAAAAAAGAAATTTAGAAAAATAACTATAACAAGTTACCTATATGTAGGTAAAACATAACACCCTGAACACAAAACATGTTTTTTTAGAATGTTTGTCATTTTGTTCGCGTTACATAAACAATACTGAAAGGATTTTCATGAAACTTGGCAGGGTTTGATTAGATCTAAGTTTATTTATTAATTAATTATTTATTTAAATTGCAGTGAAAACCAATTTATTATACATAATAGATATTGATAAACACTATTTTGGAATAGTGTTTATCCATATCTATTATGTTTTCAAATTGAGAAACACTAAAAAGTAGTAATATAAACAGTATATTATTTAAATTACCCCTTATCCATCATTGCACAATACCTCAGACATGCCCGGCGACATCAATCCATCTTACAGCAAACAGATCACACTCAGGTGCCAAAAAACTGGTATACACATTACTACTATTTCGAGAACCAGATCAATGGTCAAAAAACTTTTGACTTCAGCGGAACCATGACCAAATTTTAGTAATAACTACTTTACTGCTATTCTAAAACTTCCCATAAAATAACATCAACAGATGTAAAGCAAAAAATGCTAAAGTGAACGGTGCATCATCAGCCCCGTCAGGCATCATTGCGTCAATTGAGATACATGAACGTCTAAGGGTCTGTGATTCATGATATAGCTAATGAACAGTCAAGCAGGACCCTGTTTGTCATAGTTGTATTGATAGCTCCGCTGTCACACTTGATTGTTGTGTTAGGTTCGATGACTGAGTAATGCAAGCTCAATTTAACTTGTCATTGCGTACTGGTAAAATAGTTTTTAAAAATAAAATACAAAGCTTGTATATGTTATTAGGTATAGCTTACCAAATAGAAGCTAAATATTTACTAAATTAAAAAAATTATCAGATGTGACTTAAATTAAAAAAAATTATCAGTCTTTGTGTTTCACTTCATGAGTTCACTTTGTGAGGTCTATGTAGCTTAACGGATAGAGCGTCTACCTCTGGAATGGCATAAGATTCAGAATAGAATCCTGTTTACAGCTTTTTTCACAAAAATATCTTCTAGAAAGTTAAATTTATTATATATTGGTGTATAGTTTAAGCTAACCTTCATTCATCGTTCTTATTGAGTAGATACCCGCATCTAGTTGCTAGTAACTTACCTCAATGTGGCAACACAGTCTGCCTGGGTGTATAGGTCAAACTCATCATAGCCATGCATTTTCCCTCATCGGTAGTTGATATAACAACGGCATCATAAATATGTCGACGTTGTGATGTCCACGTTGTTGCCAAATGCCAGCGGCTGACCAATTTGTCTGTCTGTCTGATTTGTGCCGTAAGATGTGCGTAGGTAGATAATTGGAGACGATCGATGCGTAAGCGTTCATAGATCGAGAGACAGGTGGTTTTTCATATTATTTTTATAGAATACTAACAAAACATATTACATTGGTTTTCTCTACGGGGTGCCATATTGGCATACCATCTAATGGTAAACCGTCAAGAGGTATCATCACATTTCATCACGCGTTATGAACTCCAGGGAATAGGAAGGAATAGGTAGGCGATGAGAACGTCCAGAGAGACGTGGTTTCTGAATGTTGGATCGAATCCGATTACGGATCCGTATTAACGGAGATCCGTAGGAGAACAGGAGTGACCGACATAGCCCATCGGGTTGGCATGCTGAAGTAGCAATGGGCAGGCCACATTGCTCGACTTGGGGAAAAAAATCTCTAGTTCTCGGAGTGGCGACCACGTATCGGACGGCGCAGCGTAGGACGGCCCCACCAGATGGACCGATAATCTGGTCAAAGCCGCGGGGAGCCGTTGGATGCGGTTGGCGCAGGACCGCTCGTTGTGGCGTTCTCTTGGGGAGGCCTGTGTCCAGCAGTGGACGTTGAAAGGCCGATGACTTGATGAATGGAGAATGTCCAGAGGGTTTGGAAAGCTTTAACTTGCATCGATATCCTGTGAGAGGATGACCATCCTCTGGGTCTGCCAGGTTATAAAGCAAAGTAAACTAAACCGCTAATAAGTGGTTAAGATAAAAGTTTTCGTGGTTTTAAAACGTAAATAATAATCTAATGGTAATATTGAAGTTATCTTAGACATTTCCTCTCTATACGGGAGGTCTCGACCTACACTTTGAATCAAAATCAGTTTAAGATTTTATTACTTTACATTCACACTTTATTACTATGCAAATCTACCAGGTAAACTTAAGCATTTGTTTTACGACTGATTTCCACCCAAAATATAAAATAACTAATTTAAATTTATTCATGTAATTTGAGAAAAAGAACACTCTATTAGGCTATTAATTTATTGCACGCCTCATAAGCGAAGCGTCGAGGTGTGTTCTACTCCCGTTTTACACGGAACAACTGATTTTTCAACTTAAAATGTCTCTATTTATCATATATTGCACTTATAAAATAATATCTACACACACATATAAGGAACAAACACTATTTTTAACACTCATGATATTTTTGATGCCATTTTTGTTATTTAAACTAGTTAAAAAACTGTTTGAGAAACATCTGGCTTGGACGTCCGTGAGTTGTAGGTAATGTATGTTAACACGATAACGACCAAAATACTTTACTAATCGAGTCTTTTTTATTCGTTTACGAATTATTATGACTAGGAATAGAGCCCTATTACTTTTCACGTTCTGATTCGATGTGGTTTAATTGGTATTAAATAAACAAAAAAATACTTAATATTTACGCTCGACGCGCCACTAAAACCAGCGCCTTTCATGAGAACTACCTTTTTACGTATGCATAGCCACCGGTGGTTTTACTATCGTCAACAGAACGCTGTTCGCCCGGCCGGTACATTGTTTTTTTGTTAAAAGAAAGTTCTTACCTTTGTTAAACACAAAGTGTGAAATATCTAAATATTCTTACCTTTGCTTTATGAACTAATGATATTTGTCAAGTATAATAACTTTTTTATCCATAGCAATAATTAAAAACACTAAACAGACGTAAATAACACACCAATGTTATAAAACCCGAAAAAAAACATATTTTACATTCCACAATTTTTTTTGCGTGACCTTGACGTTTTAGCTGCCTCGGTGGTGTAGCGGTAGTGTATGCGACTGCCAATCACGAGGTCTCGGGTTCGATCCCTGGGTCGGGCAATGTTATTGAGCTTTTTCCTAAAAAGAAAAATTCTTAGTAACAGCCCGGAGTTTGGAAATGTGCCCGGTAGACGTCAATAGGCTCGCCCCCTATTACGTGGGACTTAAACATAGCTGGCGAGTCGTGGGTGTGTAATACACCTCTGCCTACCTCTTCGGGGAATACAGGCGTGATGCTATGTTGACGTGCGCGCGGCCCGGAACTGAGAGGTAGACCAATATAGAAGTACTTCTTAAAATTAGCGCTAGATGGCGAATACGACATGAAACCCACATTAGTACTTTTTGAAATTAGCGCTATCTATGTGATTTATTGAAAACTACTAAGACCAATACATTATTTTACTTATCAAATAATTAATTTTATTGTGAAAAATTAAGATTATGAGGCGTGCAGTTTTGGATTTTCCAAAGTATTTTTATTTTTTTCCGTTTAATTGTTCACACATAACTCAAAAACTACTCGACTGATTTTGATGAAACATTTTGTTTCATAGCTCTTGATTAGACTTAACAACTGGTTTACGTTTAATTCCGTTACTATATCGGGAACCCGAGATATAACCTAAAAACTAGCTAGCGGCAAAGCCTCAAGAAAAAATATACGGATGTGATATTTAGAATCTTAGTAATCGCAACATAAATATATCAGTTCGTCCGAGTAAACAACGATAGGTACCTGTTTGTACAGTGAGAGCGATGCAGGTCTCTGCAGCCTTGTGTAAATTCACATCCAATCATTTATGACAGCTTTTCTCCTACTACTAATTTTTCTTCTCCATTTCCTTCCGTCCCAAATCCCCGTACAAATGAATAACAATTCATCTCCACTGCCTCTTACTGCCAATTAAGACAACTGGTAACTATACTAGTTGAAAATGGCTGCTGCAGAAAAATATGACTATTATTTTCGATTTCACATATTAGCACTTTATATGGCTAATTATATCAAATGCTTAAAATAATATATAAAAATAATAACATTATTATATCTTTAGAAATGAAAGGCAGCATATGATTTGAGTAAGTTAGAGCTCAGATAAAATATCGCCTAATAGTCGCCTCGTCTCAACCTCAAGCCCACTGCACTCATTAGATCTGATATTTATGTTCCCATTCCATCTGTGGAAGCATTTGCACATTTTATGAAGATCAAATCCCTTTACTCTCATGATAATGAATTCCCGTGTTATTTGTTGTCCTGTGGTGAGCTGTGGGCTCTCGTTGTCGTTTCTAGACTAAAACCTGTAACTTGAGATCTAAGTCTTTTACAGACCAAGCGATTTTAGAGGTGTATTTTTATTTAACATTATACACTTTATATAGCAAAAATCTCACAATAATGTCTAAAGCATACAGGTTTTCTTACAAAGTTTTTATTCACTGCTCAAAAATGATTTATGGTCAAATAGGTACTTACATCATTCTGAGTAGGTGGTAGTGTACTCAATGGTCCTTGCAATCCAAGACAATGTTATAGAGCAATAAATATTTAATTTCAATAACATTATGACTAACATACTTTTATAGTTTTGTAACTTTGTAAGCAGCATCTTATTCCTGTCCCAAACTTTGTTGGTCGGTCACAACTACCAGTTTTATGTAACAGTTCAGACGTTCCTTCCGAAGCACGGAGGATTTCAGGTGTACAACATATAGGTGTCACCCTTCTGATGCCGGCAGAACGAAAGCTGCTTAATAGGTATTGCCGATAGTTCATGCGCACAACTGCGACCTGTGTAGCTTCGTATGTAAACAGCCTTAATTTGTTACACTATAATTGAACGCGTCATCCAACAATTTCAATATACACAACTCTCAACTTTATCTAGAACTAATAGAGCTTAATATCATTCATTGTATCAGGTCTTATTAACCGACGTGGTATCAGTATCCATCATAATTTCGCCTCATTTTGTAATGCAGTGCGCGATATTTTCATATTCAAAGCAACTATACTTTTGCAGGGAACGTCACTTTTAATACATAGAGCTTAAGATTGAATTTGTAATGTAATATATGGGGTGGTAATATTGTTTTTTAAATGCGTAGGTTGTACAGTTACATGCAGAAGTGTGAAAATAAAAAGATGCAATTTTATTGTGGCTTAATAATGAAAAAGGTTAAAATGTGTTTTGTAAGGGCTTTTGTTGGTAGACGTAAAATTAGCCACGTCCCAACTGAGGGTAAGCGGTTACCGGTCACTGACTTAACATTAGTGCGGACAAACTGATAACGGGTTTTAGGTCGCTGTCGCCTCTAGCCTAAATCCCTCTTCCTCTGAGTTTGAGAAGAGAACCATGCCAAAGAGTGGGACATTAATACCTTATAAAAAGAATAAAAAGTGTGATATCTTGATTTTTGGATGCCTCGAAGAAATTTAGGGTTTTTGCAACGAATCTTATTCCAGTAACAAAGTGATTTATCACAATTTAACCTAGCTTTTGGGGTAGTTACGTGAAGGTGCTAGTTTGTATATCACATTATCACATTCTTTCAGCCTTGTGTCCATTCAAACTATGGCTTGATTGAATTAATTAGGATTGTCTCTTTACCACCGAAGGAATCTAACAGGGTTCCAGTGGCCCGCCAATAAAGGCGGAGAGACGGCACACGACGGGTTTCTTTAGTGGTTGCAGGGCCTACACTACCCCGGTCGATGCGCCAAAGAACATTTATTTCACGCCTAAACAAAAAAAAAAAAAGATTGTCTCTTTACTATATACAACATAATTACTGTTGAAACAGAGTCTATAGATATTTTTTGGCAGTCACCGCAGGACCAAATATTTTATGAAGATGGGAATGATAAAACTCTATCTCCTATCTTTTGCGTAAAATGCAGATGCTCACGAAGTTGCCAGCATCTATAGGCTACTGTAACCACTTACCACTAGGCAGGCTGTAAGCTTGTTTGTCACTCTCGTAATATATATAAAAGACATACTAAGGCGACCTTATAATTTCGTCTCAGTTTTTGTATGTCTAGAGAACTCTTACTAATATTATAAATGCGAAGGTTAGTTTATTTGTTGAACTTTTAAGCTGTACCTACTGAACTCTACGAATTATCAAACAATTTTGCACACATAGTCCGGGATTCGAAAAAGGACATTGACTACTTTTTGTTCTGAATAAAATATAGTTATTGTGTGATAGCTATTTTTCCATATAAATAATTAGTGTAGAGTACCTTATATATTGAAACCTAGTTTTTTTATAAGTATTCTGTCACAGATTATACCAGTCGTTCAGCTTCTAGACGAGAAAGTAGCTGACGGTAGTGCAAAGGTTTGTGCCGTTAATCCATCAAATTGGAGAACATTGCGGGTTAAATATAGTCAGTTCTCCTCTCCTTGTAAGGAGTTCTAGCCCTTATTATGATGTGGGGTGTGAGTCACCGATGAAGTCAGACCTGGTATGGACAAGCCCATTTGAATGTTTTGTGGGCGTTGAGTACTAGAAAGCTTCGCATCAGAAGTTACATGTGTTTTATATTTTATTCAGAGCTTTCTATTCTTTTTTTTTCTATCATTAACTTGGAAGAGGTAAACAAAGGAGTAGGTAATATACCCCCCATTAAGCCCATGTTTTTTAAATTTTATCGCTTAATGTTGTATCATACCAAATGATTCTTAATTATAATAATTAAGCTTACTTAGTCGGACCAATATATGCAAATACATCCGACAGATGTCACATGCGTCACCCAAGACATACGAGTATGTTATGGAAATTGATAGGCCCGAGCAAAGGTAATTGATTAAATTGAAATAACAAAGGCTGTAAAAATACTAGTAAGTATTTATGTCAAATATTTGGTTTAACGAGTATTTATTAGCCACTACAATAATAAAGTAATTGACAGAGGATTATTAATGCGCAGGTAGATATTATCGATATTTGAACTACAATTGCACTTCAAGCGATGTGTACTGGGTTTGATGTTTGTTCAGCGTTAAGTGTTTGTTTTAGATTAACAAATATGACATGTTATTTATTTATTTATTTCACAATACAACTATCATTACAGGATTTACCTAATACAATAGTGTAGCAATGTTAAAAAACTAATAATTTGATTTATCTAATAATCTAATACTTATATTTATTTATAATAACAGATAACCCACAACGCTGCCCTTGTGAATTCACTCAAGTTACAAGAGAAAATGTCGGTTTCCCTAGCTATTAGGTTTAGTGTGAATAGCGCGCGTCATTGGTGCTTTTCCTAAGAGGTTAGTTCGGCTTCGGGGTTCGGCTAGCGAAGCCGGCTTACGGCGTCGCCACACATACCTATCTGGTACACACAAACCTAGCAAGCTCATTACCTCTGGATTACATATTTTGCCTATAAATACCTTAAAAATATATGTGGTTAACGTAAGGCTTCTTCTTACCCCCAGTTCATTATATCCTACCATTCCTAAAATAAATAAATTTGGATACATTAAGGGATAGAATGGGTACACCCCATACAGACGTAAGTAAAGATATCTAATAAATTTGTTCTGTACTCTCTCCAGCATGAGCCTATATTTAGTTTCATGTGGAGACCACACGACTGCGTTACATTTAAGTTGGCTTCTAACCAAGGCGTTATACAATATTATAATTGCGTTTATGTTTATAAGCCCACTTGCCATACGAAGGACAAAGCCCAGGTTCCTGTAGGCATTTTTGCAAATTTTCAAGATGTGTTCCTGAAATATCAATCCCATGTTAAGGCTAACACCTAAGTCCAAGTATATATATACTTAAACGATACGATATACCATTTGGTATATGTTTGCCGTGTGGGGCCGGCTTTAGAATTGTCGCACCCCTCTACCCACGGGAGTCGTAAGAGCCGACTGAGGGAATACCGGGGGTGTGGGCAGCAGCACTCCCTCGAGTATTAACAACATCCACTGCGATCGCCAACCCGCCTGCCAAGCGTGGCGATTACGGCATTATCCCCCATGACGGAACCGCTCGTTGTGGCGTTCTCTTGGGGAGGCCTATGTCCAGCAGTGGACTACGAAAGGCTGATGGATGGATAGAAGGATGGGATATGTTAAATACGGGGGTATAATATATTAGGTTTGTCAAATTTTCAACGTACAGAAATATTAACGACAACGTTATGTTAATGCTATGATATGTCTCTTGTTTAAGGTTACTATTATATGTACTGATATACTTGTTTATCAATGTATTATATTATTAAAACATTAAGAGAAGAGGGCTTAGGGGTTATAATATTATATTATATATATAATATACTGTGAGCCTTAAGCAGGCAGGAACTAGAAGCCGTCGAAAAAATATTTTAGTAAAACCTGGTTTATATTTTAGTGCATTATGTATTTAAGAACAGAGTGATATATTTTGATTAAATACGCATAAATATCGGCGCTAAAATCTGAGGACAATCGTTTGAATTCGTTTTTCCGTACTCCGTGGAGGCGTCAGATTAGCGATTTTAAATCGATATCTCTGTATTGGCAGTACTTTGCATACTTATGAAAAGTTGTTAAGTACTAGCCTTTGCCCGCGGCTTTTTTCGGTTATATCTCAGGTCCCCAATGTAGTAGCGGGTTAAAATGTATACGAGTTTTTAAGTCAAATCAAGCTCTCTAATAAAAAAAATGCATCAAAATCCGTTCAGTACTGTTTGCGTGATGCGCGAACAAATAAACAGACAAACAGACAAAAATTCTAAAAAAAAATGTTTTGTGTTTTGACACGCCCAATAAGACAGAATTTTTTTTCTCAAATACCCTAAATGTACAGACACAGCTCTGTTACAGCTTTATAATAGTACCTATATAGATGATGTTTTTTTTTTAAATTTACAGTAGTGGCAAATAAGTATACGGCTAGCCTGATTGTAAATGCTTACCACAGCTTATAGAAGACTAGATTCTGCGCGCGGTTTCTTCTGCGTGGGCTAAATTGGGTCAAATAATCTGGCTCAGTATCACAGGAATTGTTACCTTTTCCAGGATAAAAAACAGCCTGTATCCTTTTCTGTGTTCTGGACTACATAGGTATATATGATAAATTTTATGATGATTGGTTCAGAAGATGAGGTGACTGTATCATTATGAAAACTGATAGTTGGAGAGTAAGAATAATAAATGGGTGATAAGGTCGCACTCACCGAAGGAAACGCAATCGTAACAATAGCAGTCGTTTGATTACAAAGATGTTCTGATAAAGGTTGGTACTTCTCCAGTTAGACTATCACACGGTCACACCCACTACCACAATTTTAAACGTTTTCATATTACATACCCAAATTAATTTTTAATTAGCTTGTACAACTCAATATATCCACATCCCTGTATATTTTATCCACGTATTTTTAATAACGCTTATTTATCCCGCTGATCATTCAAATTAATCACTGACATTATAATGATATCTTAATTAAAAGTTTATTAATAAACCACCAAATAAACTGTAGGTTTTTAACGAAAATTCGCCAGGAGTTTTAGTGTCTACGATTACGACACGACAAACGTGAGAAAGCTAGGCCTTGTGGTGACAAATTAAGCCCTCGTCACACAAAGGCGGGAGCCGCGGAAAAGCGTCCGCGATCCGGGACGGGATTTTTTTGTAATATTCGAATTTGTATGCAACCTGTCACATAGCAACGGGCGCGTTCCAGCCCTCGTCACACAGAGGCGGGAGCCGCGGGAAAGCGTCCGCGATCCGGGACGGGATTTTTTTGTAATATTCGAATTTATATGCAACCTGTCACATAGCAACGGGCGCGGATTGTGCCTCTGTGTGACGAGGCCTTTAGTCATCATATAATTCGTCCCCGTGGGTGTTGGACGTAAGAGAAAACAACTATTTCAGTAGATAGGTAGGATTTGTGTTATCACTTCTTGTCAGATCCGAATCGACAGGTACTACCATCTTCTGGCTTGGCTGTGCTCCTAATATTTCCGAGTTTACATTACGGCGGCAATAATCATTTAAAATTTATTTGGGTGACCCGTACCTGTACTTGGTCTGCCACTTGGCAATAAAATAACAAAACCTTTTTCAAAACTAGTGATAGTCAAAATCGATCTTCGTCTGTAGCGTGCCTTATAGGTACTGGCTAGAAAGAATAAAAAAATATAATTGAAATAAATCAACAATATTTTCGAATTAAAATCGGTTTTGGTTGCGAAGTGTTGGTCCTTGTTGTACTTTTTATTGTGGAAAACTGGATTTGTTATTTAGATCTTAGTTTAATATAAAAAATAACTACGCAATCCGTCTACTATTGCAGTTCAAACAGAAACAGCATCAAAACGTTTGATTCTTGGCATCCATCCATCATCTGTTTCCGTCGAAACAAAAAAATAATTGATCAAATAGTTTATTAATAAAACATGATATTATATACTTAATCGTATGTTATTAAGTAAGTACGATCTAAATGTATGTTTATTTGTGTAAATATGGGTCCGTATTTTTACGTAATTGTCGTAAGTTTCACTGTCATATACATACAATATCTGATAAGCGAAACACAGATAGATAGTTACTAAAGATTTTTCTTTGGTTTTTAGTTTGACCGCCCTTGGGTAAACCTATATTGTAATATCATGATGTTGTCGGCAAGCTATCGGGTCGCCACCACTAAATGTCTCCGTATCAATATCCGATATCAAGGTAATGAGGGTTCGGTAATTAAATGTCCTCTGTCAAAGCCGTCGCCGCGTCAAATTATGTATAATCAAAATGGCGTCGTTGACGTCATCCGACCGTTAAAATCAACGATTTACTTTCATATGGCGAATAGTTGGCGTTTGTTTACTTTTAAATGAGATTTATGGCGATGAATAATTTTCAGCTGACATTTTGTTTGATTTATTGTCAAGTTGTTTTTAAGTACAACACTCGGACTTATATTAAATTCATGTATTGCAATTATATTACAAATGCGCGATTGATGGACATGAGTACTTACGTGAATATAGAGCGTCACAACTATTTGGCTTGTTTCATTCAATTCAAATATGACTAAGGCAGAGCGCAAGGTCCTCGATAACGGTCAACGGTGTGGGCTTCCCAATCCAGGCCCACATCAAATATCTGGGCCTGGTATTGGATGGACGGTGGCACTTTGACGAGCACTTCCGCCGTCTTGCGCCAAGGCTCGTCAACACGGCGTCCGCCCTCGGGCGACTGATGCCGAATTTGGGCGGACCGAGTCTTGCGTGTCGACGACTCTACGCGGGGGTAGTACGGTCGATGGCACTGTACGGCGCGTCCGTGTGGGCGGAGTCCCTGGCCGCTCGCAGTAGGGCCCTTCTGTGGCGTCCACAGAGGGTCGTAGCGGTCAGGGCAATACGCGGGTACCGCACGGTCTCGACCGATGCAGCCTGCGCGTTGGCCGGAACCCCCCCGTGGGATCTGGAGGCGGAGGTGCTCGCCGACGTCTAGCGGCGGGCGTCGACGGCGCGGCTGCCCCCCAGCCGCCCCTCGCCGAGCGCAATGTCATCGTGGCGGGAAGATGCCCGCCGCGCCACCGTCCTAAAGTGAAAGTCTCGGCTGGAGACGCCCCGGGCCGATCTCTGGACCGTGGGGGTGCTCCGGTCGATCTTGGAAGAATGGGCAGGGCGGCAGCACGGGGTCCTCACCTTCCGGTTGGTGCAGGTTTTGTCGGGGCATGGTTGCTTCGGCAAATACCTGCACATGATCGCAAGGAGGGAGATGACCCCAGGCTGTCACCACTGCGGCTGCGACGAGGACTCGGCGCAGCACACGCTCGAGTCGTGCCTGGCCTGGGATGTGCAGCGCCGGGAACTCGTTGCAGTCATAGACGTGGACCTGTCGCTGCCGGCCGTTGCGCGAGCGATGGTTGGCGGTGACAGGGCCTGGACCGCGGTCGCCGCCTTCTGCGAGGCTGTCATCTCGCGGAAGGAGGTGGCGGAGAGGGCCCGTGAGGAATCCTTCTTTGCGGACCCGATTCGCCGCCGGCGCGAGGGGCGGCGTGCGCGTGCTTATCTGCGCCTGATGCCGCCCTAGCCGAGGCTGCGGACGGTGGGGTCGGGGAGTACCCTGCCGTCCGCGGAAGCCTACCGCGAAGGTGCGACGCCCAAGTGCGCGAGGCGTCGCTCAAGAGAGGGTGCCCGAAGGGGCTGCCGCCTGCGGATCGCGGTCGTAACGACGCGGTACCCGTGATCCGCTGTAGCAAGGGCGGGTGGAGGCGCACGGTGGGTTTTAGTGGGTGAGAGCCCCACACTATCCCGTTGTCTCCCCGGGCAGCGGGGTGTGCGGTAGGACATTTTTTGGACCTAAAATAAAAAAAATAAAAAAAAAGGCAGAGCGCAATGTTAGGTCCTGATTCGTACATCGGGGTATAATCAAAGCATTTCGATTTATTTCGAATCCAGCTTATGTTGTGTCCGTGCGAAGTACTCACAGAGGTCTTCTAGTCATAATATCTTAGTACTTTTCTTCTTATTTACGGTTGTTAAATACGAGTACTTATTATATACGATAGTAATATAATTGGGTACCTATTCTAGCAACAGTCTATTTATTACAATTCTGTTACCTAGCGACGGTATGTTTATCTGTGTCTTGAGATGGTGGAACTTCCACGATCGAGCTCGCCCATTCATGTTAGCAAGGGTCGACCACTAGACAAAACTTCCTTGACAAATAATATGTAGGTAGAGCCCCAATGAAACAAAAAAAATAAACAGTACTAACTACACTAATTTAAAAATAGGACTAAGAATGGCCTAGAATATCACCACCTTTTGTCCACACATTACATTGAAACTTTAACGTCAAAGGTTAAATTTTTGCATATAGTTAAATGGGAGTGAAATCAAGCCTAACACACAATTAAAGGACAAATATCATAATAATAAATTTCTTCTGAGTAAGAAAGAAATCGAGGACCTAGTTACGCTGGCCCAATGCATTTCCTGATGCCTAGACAATAGTAATTGTGATATATCTCTCCATTACAGAAGCAGTATGTGCGCAAATCTGGGAATTTACTACAACACATTTAGAATTTTTTGACACGTTGCATATTATTAAACCGTTCGCGTGTCTATTGGTTCGTTGTAATATAGCAATGGACAAAATCACGGGCTGAAGCTAGTATATAACAAGCCTATTATTAATCCAAGACCACACAGGGTCTTCTCGACTTTTGTTTCCAATTGAGAATGTGTCAAGCGTGAGCCGGCGCGTAGACGTTGATCGTTCTAAAAGAAACGTCATAAATCTATCAGTTTTGACGCGCACAACTAAATTATGAATGCGGTCTTGAGTGATTTGTGAGCAACGCCTTGTAGCAAAAAATAATTCTGTACAGTGAACCACTTTTGAGTTGACATCCTTATATCATAACAGTATAACGTATATACCATACTAATTTTATACATGCTAAGTTTGTGCGTGTTTATGTGAAAATATAAGAAAAATAAACAAAATATAGGTGCCGCAAAACAACGCTTGCTTGTCCCTTTTTTTTGTTAAGGCGGGAAAAAATATACTTAACCCTACACCTCTTATTTCGGGGCAACGACCAGGGTAGTTGGCCCTGACCCATTAAATAAACCCGCCATGTGCCGTCTCTCTGCATGTACTGGTGGACCACTGGAACTGGTAAATATTACTTCAGTGGTGCGGTTGCTTGTCTTTGCATGAATGGGCCGGCTCGACCGGTGCAGAACCATCCTCTAACAGAAGATCGGCTTGAAACAATTTTCTTTTTCTTTTTGTTGCCAACGGTGGCAGACGAGCAAACGGCCCACTGATGGTGAGTAGCAACCGCTGCTCATGGACTTTGGCAACACCAGGGGCATAGCCAAGCCACCGCCTACCGTGAGTAAAGTGCTCTTCTCAAACCTCGTTTAAAGAGGGATAAGTCGTAACGCTGAGGAAACACCGCAGCAGGAAGTTCATTCCAGAGCTTATACGTACGTGGTAGAAAATAACGCTAAAAACGAACCGTCTTTGACGAGATCGTCTTCAGGTAGTATGGATGAACCCTAGCACAGCGTCTCGTGGTCCGGTGGTAAAACGGTGATGTTCACCAATCATCCATCCATCCATCCATCCATCAATCAGCCTTTCATCGTCCACTGCTGGACATAGGCCTCCCCAAAATGGGGGTTTTACCATAATCGCCACGCTTGGCAGGCAAGTTGGCAATCGCAGTGGATGTTTTTAGTACACAGGGGAACGCTGCTGCCCGGTCCCCCGGTAATCCCTTAGTTGCGCTCCTATCAAGATGAAGTTACATCATGGTCCGTTCACATTTATCCATATAGGTAGGTATACAAGTCGGCTTTTACGACTCCCATAGGAAGAGACGGGGTGGTGCTATTCTTGGTGCCGGCCCCACACGGCAAAGCCCACAGAGAGCCCCAATGTCTCCCCCCGCCCCAACGACTCCAGCTCATCCGTGAGATTGGGATCATCGACAATCCCGAACAGCACGCCTTTGCAGGGAGTCAAGTGGTTCGAGCTGGTATTTAGGTGCGCCTGCCCAGAGATGTGAGCAGTACTCCACGTGGGGGCGAAGTTGTGCTTTATACCCAGTTCCAGTTTCTTGCTCGCCAATTTGGCTTTGTTTTCCAAATGACTCTGCTGGATATGTCGATGCCGAGGATCCCAATACTCTCGGAGACCGGGAGAGTTACCCCTTGGAACTGAGGCGTCACGACAAATGCGTCCTTCTTTGCAGTGAACGCGCAAACTTGTGTCTTCGTAGGGTTGAATTGAACCAAGTTCCCCATTCCGAGGCCCGCCCTAGAGAGCACTCGACTTCAGACACAAGTTGGGTCCGTCTCTCCTCCACCATGTTCCGAGGGCCTTTCTGATGGCCGGTATATCGCGCATCGCTCGTGCTGTCATCCGCATAGCAATGTATACTCTACGGAGAGCTAGTCATTGATATGCAGGATGAACAGCGTTGGGGATAGCACCGAGCCTTGAGGAACGCTAGCATTAATTTCCATGGCATCAGAGCAGCATCCGTCTGCAACGACTTTGATGCTGCGACCATGGAGGAAGCGGGCGATCCATTTGCAGAGCCCCTCGTGGATTCCGTATGATGGTAATTTCAATAGAAGGGCCCTATGCCAGAACATGTCGAATGCCTTCGTGATTTCCCGGCTGAATGCCAAAGCCTCACCCCCACCGTCCAAGGCCTCTGCCAAGCGATGAGTGAGGTACACGAGAAGATCACCAGCAGACTGACCTTGACGAAAGCCATATTGGCGATCACTGATCATTATTTCGGTGGGTCGTCATCGGTATTTCTACTGTTGTGTTTTCTATGGTGAGTGAAAGCACCAGCTTGACCCAAGTGCTTTCCCTATTATCCTTATTGTCGACCATGAGATTGGTAGCTGGTGGAGAGGTCTGTATGGTGTTGATAGTGTCTATAAGCTACGCTAAAAGCTTACCATCAAGTGAGTTGTAGGGGCGTTTGCCACCCCCATAGTAAAACCACCTACAGTAGGAATCTAATTGCTTTTAATCTAAACATAAATAAAGAATAACGCTGCTAATAGTAGCTTCAAGTCGTACAGTAATGAACTCGTATAAATTTGTGTATATTCTGGACTCCATTAAAATGCGCTACGTTTAATTAACATCAAAACGTCGGATGTCAGGAGAGTTAAGGCTGTGAAAGACGTTGTAAACCAGTACTCATTTTCGTCAGCGTATGAGAGATTGTTACTATATAAATAAGTGATTTTATTGCATTTGGCAATACCCAGGCCACATAGTTCGAAGAAGCGATATTAGAAAGGTTTTCTAGTGGCGAGGTATTGGACTGCAGTGTAGAACGGCTTCCGGCGACTTGGTCAAAGCCACGGGAAGCCTCTGAACTGAAACATGACATAAATAGGTGGTGTAAACATGATTTTTTATCTATTCAATAGTCGCTAATGTTTACAGCTTTTTCGGCACAATCTAATACTTAATATTTGAACTCGTTTACGATTATTTCAAGCTTCTAGTTACGCTGACATTTTATGTATTTTTAAGTATGTGAGACGATGTTTTGACCGCGGCGTCGCCCACCATTTTGGTTTTATTGGCCGTATATTTGACGTAATAAAAACGATTAGATACGTGATATCAGTTATTAGTATTGGTTTAACTTTTCAACGAAACGCCACGGTGTAAATGATACGAGATTACACATAAAATTATGGCATTAATTGATTATAAAATTTATGTTGACAGTGGGGGCTTATTCTGGGAGAGATGACGTGAATTCTTCTGGTTGACACTTACAGAGAATCGAATTCCTCAACTGAAGACTTCAATAGATTACGCTTTGAACATGAAATGAACTGAGGAAGATTTTAAAACACAGTTATATATTTTCAGAGGTTACTCGTTAAGAGTTGAAAAAGATTCAAATTAATCGAAAATGAGACAAAGTATAAATTATGAATTTTTCAGGCATGCCATCGCATTACATGACATATATATATTTTAGCTGAAATCAAAATCATAGCACTGCAACTGCGTCGCGTCGGCGTCGGCTCAAGCTAAAATACAAAAAAAAAAAACAAATGAAACAGATGTTACCACTCTATTCATTCTTAATTCAAGCATACCAACATTGCAAAATAACTTAAGGCAACTTTTATTTATAAAAATAAAAGCTCCAAATTTTGCACAAATGTAGACAAAGGGGCTCATAAATTAAGTAGTTGTGTCAATACAAACAGTATTACAAATTCTTGGAAACAAAATAGGTCAATGTGCGAAAGACTGCTTCAAAACTTGTCTATTTCGATTGGATTTGGATGAAATATTGATGGCTTCATGAGACACTGGATTCACATGTATAGAATAATGTTTATCGCGTCCAAATTAATAGCTTATACCTTATACTATTCAACAATACTAAAACGTAGCATCACGCCTATATGACTGAAGGGGTAGGCTGAGGTGTATTACTTACCACTGAAGGATTGTAATATAGATCCGGTGCGCCAATAAATGCGGAGAGACGGCACACGGCGGATTTCTTTAGTGGGTGCGAACGACAGGGTGTGTGGTTAGGAACATTTTTTCCCGCATTAACAAAAAAAGCCTGAGGTGTATTTAGATATTTTTATATATATATTTTTAGCATTTGGCATGCTTAGCACTATACATTTAACACAAAGTGAAAAATGTGAAATCGAAAATAACCTGCTCGTGACTGTTATTTTCGATTTCACATTTTTCACTTTGTGTTTAAAGCCTGAGGTGTATTAAACACCCACAGTTCGCCAACTATGTTTAACTCCCGCGTAATACGGGGCGAGCCTATTGCCGTCTACCGGGCACATTTCCAAACTCCGGGCTGCTACTGAGAATATTTCTTTTTACGAAAAAGCTCAATAGCACCGACCCGAGGATCGAACTCGAGACCTCATGAGCAGCAGTCGCTCATACTACCCCTGCACCACCGAGGCAGTTTACAATACTATCTTTAGTTATGTTCTGTTATTTTATCGCTTGTCAATCATCATAAAACTTTTAAAATATACTCATTAACTTTTCTAAATTAATGCAGATACTATATAATCAACCGTTTGTATAAAGAAAAAATCTTTTTCAAGCAACACTATTGGCATTTCTCGGAACCCGAAATATATCAGCTTGGATACACAGTACATTCGGAACCTTCCCAGCAAGCTCGATGCCAATCTGAAGCTAACACAAAACTATCAGTAAACGTCCGCGTTTTCGTAAGGGCGGCAACTGGCCGCGTTATCTGAAGCCGGCACATTGCTCCCGCCGCATCTGTCCGTACATAAATCTGTCGCATATGAAAAGAATTAAAACGTTCCCTATTGTAGACGGCTGTATAAATCTTATAGATATCTTTGTGAGGGACGCGGCAACGCTCGAGGCTCTCACAGACAAACGGCGATATTTTACAAGTTTTTGACAGCCGATATAGCTTTTTTGAACGGCACCTGCCCCGTGTGCCCTGATGGGACCGATCGCCGAATATGTTTACTTAATTGCGATGCTTATTCATTCTTAATGAGATATTCTTTATATACCTATGTACTTATTTATGTTCACGTGAATATTATACCTATTGACTTCAAGGATATAATCACGTTTATTTTAGTTTTATGTTAATGTATTAGCATAAAGAGCCAAGAAAGGAGTGATGTCTTAATTTCTCATACTTTCTGAGATTTGAGCACGCGGCCCATGGAAAGCCAGTTGTTTACCACGCGGTCCGTGGGATCGAATCCTGCTCGCACGCAGTTATATCTCGTTTATATTTCTACAATAAGTACTTAAAAACAAAATAACAAATTCTGATACTTTATTTGAACACTTTACGACGTAATTTGACTGCCTGTAATATATTGGTAGGCACAATTAAGAACAATATGTACTAAATAGATTTTTATAGTTTAGATCTGACTTAAAAAAATATAATGAAAGGTTTAGTGTTATGTGGGAATCTCTATCACTTGGCATATTATTATTATATGAATAAAATTAGGTATATAATACGTTTTATAAGTGTACTTCACTTATAATACGTATTTATGTATAATATATTTATGTTTTTTTTATTGTATGTAGTGGCAGACGAGCCACGGCCCATCTGATGGTAAATGGTAACCGTCGCTCATGGACTCAACTATACCGAGAGTATTGTCAAGCCGCTGCTCACCATCTCCTGCTATAGCCAAAACGCAACAATGTGCTTCATGGCCGGTCACACGGGAGATGGTGGTACGTACCCACTTGGTACCCAGCCCTACCACCAGTCATGCAATGGATGATAATTGCTTACTTCCCTTAGTCGCCTCATACGACACTCGTGGGAAAGAATGGGGTGGTGACACTTGTATTCTTAGCCCGTCACCACACAGACAATACCAATACATAATTACAATAACAAATACAGGTAAGTAAGCTTAAAAAATCTTTAGAACCGTAAAAGCCAACTAGATGGCGTTAATTGGAAATCGTGTGTCACTCCAAGACCTAATAAAGCGGCAAGATTTAATCATTCCAACGAGTTTGTCAAGTCTGTAAAGAATTATTATTTAATTTACTGCAACAAATTAGTAAGTATTCATGATTTTTTTTTCTATTATACATTACCTTTAATATCTTTGGATATCGGATATTAATAGTGCCGACATAAACTGTATTTAATATGGAGATTCAACGGTATGGAGTATCATAAGTTACCATTAAAACTTAGGCAACATCCTTACAGTATTGGAGGTAGTAATGGTAGCGGAAATGTTCTTCGGCAATACATGGCGCTCATTTCTATGGGAGGCAATACACTTTATTAATAAACAATATTGAGTTTCATTTTTATGCGTAAGTAATTTTTGTGTCCTTATTAAAATACCTTATGGGTACTTTGTGCACTGTTTTTTATATCATTAAAATGGTACTGGAATTGTGCTTGAGTTTATTACTTGATAAGAAGGTTGATAGTTTATTAAGCTACTAGATATATTTTAGAATATAAATAGGTACTTCTCTCTATGGCAAATTATTTATTGCTATTTAAAAATAGTTGTCCCAGAGAAACTATTATTTTTTCGAAATAAGAACATATCCTACCTATGGTCTTTTCTGGGCTTCAAACTATATCTAATTTTATGATAATTGATACAAAAGTTACGGTGTGAAAGCGCAACCAACATACAAACTGACTTTCGCATTTATAATATTAGTAAGGGTGATACAGCCATCTTATCAGTTACAAGATTAACAACAACAAGTTTATAATTACACCATAGTTCCAATTTAATCTAATTTAATGAGTCTACTGGTGATAGAGCCTCTTCACTTCTTGAATGGACCGCGGAAAACAGGGAGCCATGGAAGCTACCACCCACTCACTAAATATATATGCCCCTCCTCCTCATTCCCTCTTCCTGAGAATGGCAATTCCCGATTGTTGTCTCTGGTATTGCAGCATCTATAAGTTACAGCACGGATAACCCGTGAACTACGGTGATATTTTGTAAACAGGCGGGCCGAATGCTGCCTTGTAGTACATATAAAAACAGTTTACATATTACATATAAACATTGATTGCTTTTAAATGACAAACATAAGCTAGTTTTTAAAATACCACAAACGTTTACGATCATTTAATACCAACTCAAATCACATAGGTTCAATCAAAAATAAAATAAGAGCAAAAGCCACTTAATAAATTGCTGGACTTATACAGACGGTATGGAATAAAAAAGTATATAAATCGAGTCACCAATAACATTATACTGTGGACTTTATGGCAACGCCCTTGAGGTGTTATCGGTGACGATTGTTTATTGACACTATAAATGTGGAAACATACGGGAAGGTTTTAGTAGCGGGCCCGCAATCGTTTATAAACATTTAGAAGCTTTTTGGTATTAAAATGATAGTTTAGTGTTTTACAGACGAAGGTATCTTTAATTGCTTTGTTGAATTTATTTAGCTGTACTAATGGTGATTGTTATTTCCTACATAGTATTAAACACAAGCATAAGCATGTCAAATGCAAAAATATATATAAAAATATCTAAATATTCCTACATAGTACTTACAATTGCTTGTGCGAAACCCAAGTCGTCAAACGTCTATTAACGTTTTACACCTTACGGAATCTTTCTCGTTTAATTGATTTTCTACTAACCCGACGTTCGCAATAAAATTCTTTACAACATCCAAGATAATAAGAAGATCTTCTTCAGATATCTTTTAAGTTTTATTTCATAATAATTGTTTTGATTAAAAAGAAATCCCCGTAAATATACCGAAATTGGCTAAAACTGGAAGCGTTTTAATCTAATAAAATCCATATTATCACCGAATCGCAAAATTGAAATGGAACGACGCGGCCCATATTGTTTTTCTTGTACGTATGTTCCGTCATTACCCTGACTGATTTAAAGGCTTTAGCGGAATATGTCCGTCGGTCCTGTTCGATGTCGCCTCAGCCACTGGACCAATAATCGTTAAGACAAGACGCGTTAATACTTTATAAGATAAAAAATACTCCACATATTGATGTCTTCTGAATTGGTTTATGATATGACTTCAACGGTCGGGAAGCTGTGATGATTAGCTTTACTTAAATGTGGAATTTTAGTAAGGGTTTCTTGGGAAAGAGGGATTTTTTTATTTGTATTTCATTCGACCGGTTGAGTGACTTGAGGTCGATGTTTTCAGCCAATAGCAAATATGTTGATACTTGATAGTAAAAGATAACTAATGTCTTAAGATATATTTGTTTAAACTACTAGTGATTGCATAGATTGTGGAATGGTTTATTGATACCGACCTCCCATGCCGAGTGTTGTGTATTCGATTCCCACACAAGACAATTCCTTAAGTGATCTACTAATGTTTGTTTGAATTTGGGTGTACTTTGTGGCCGTCAAATGCATATTTGTACTCGTAATACATTACACGGGGTGCACCCCGCGATTTAGGGATTATACTTCCCGTTGTCTTTAAAATTTCTTCGTAATTAAACACAAAGTGAAAGTGTTTCTTCGTAATGTTGTCTTTGCTATATTTAAGATGACTTAAATGGTTTTTATTAAAATTTTTATTGGGTGTAATTATTTTGTTTAACATAGATATTTTTAATCACTAACGTGTTACAGAATCGGTTAATGCCGGTCGGCTCAGTAGGCTTACTGGGATAAGGTCGATGTATTTTTTAAGGAACATTTATGGAAATAAATACATCATAAATATATCATAGTCTAATGTTACAAGTTCAAGAATGAGGTATCGAGTTCGATCCTCGGTCTAACAAAAATATCTTAAGATAGCCCGTTTTTTTTAAACTTCTTTAGGCACGTTGAGCACTTTTTGGGTGAACAAAAATCATGGAACTCGCGTCATCGTCACCGAACGCTCCGATAGAAGTGAAAACTAAGTAAATTGTGAATTGTATTGTCGAGATGTTAGATTATTATATGTATTTTAATTATTTTTGGTTTGTAAAGAAGTGTTAATGACCAATTAATTGGTCATTAACACTTCTTATACAATTCACAAGTTACTTAGTTTTCACTTCTATCGGCGGTCCCCAAAGACCGCATGTTTTTTTTTGAGGATATAGGTACTTTGTCAACTGCTTGTGAAGTTTTATAACCTAGCTTGATGAACTTATTCTAAAGAGACTTGGATACTCTGGGATTGTAGGTAATGGGATAGTGAAGAAAAAAGACGAATACCTATATTAAACTAACAAGTCTTTCGTTCATCATCTTTCTAATCTTAAACCAAACTTTGTCGGGGTCAGCTTTTGATTTTTTCAGTTTTAGCTGATCTGCAAGCGTTTGTACGAGCGATTAACTATCTGAACACCACGTCCCAACTAAGGGGACAACTGCCGGCAGATTTTTGTATTCAAGTCTGACAGTCTGTAACGACTGCTAGGAAGTTATATAACATCGTTGCCCCGAACAACGGACTGTGCGGTTAAGGGTTAGGTACATTTTCCCCCGCCTTAACAATAAAAGGATGTTACATGACAACCGTGACCTACTACTTAACGTGCCATGTGAAGCACGGTCTAATGTGTCCATAAATCTGAATATCGAACAATTATTTAAGCTTTTCTCGACTTCGATGGCAACAAAGTTGTTGTGAAATAATGTCGTTAATTAACTTAAGTGCACATAGTTTTTATTCACATTCACTTGTGCCTTTCTCACTTAAAATAGGCGTACTGAAGAATAACTAGAATGTTTTGTAATGCTCCTACTCAATTGATTGTAATCTGTGTGAATGGCATTAGAGTTATTTAGTTACGTTGTTAAACATTACAATTTCCTTTCGAATACTCGTATATATATATATATAAATAAATCGGCCCAGTTACATACCTACATCCGATGTCTTTCTTTTATAAGGAAAGCAATTTCCAAAGTAACTATTTTGAACATTTTTGATCTATATTTTTTAGGATTTGACATCTCCGCTACTTTTTAAATACAAATTATTTGTGAATAAGGAAAAAGAGATTTTTAGTACGAGCGGGAAACGAACCCGCGTCTTTTCCAATCCAGGGAAGTGCTCTAAGCCACCGAGCTATCGTACCAATCATTGGATCATCCCAATCTCCTCATCACATTTGCCTTTACGACCAACGCCATCTATCGGAATGTATTTACATGCATTAATCCAATATAGTAAGTTTAATTTTGCAATTAAAATTCATATATTATTTGAAGGCGCGATTTCTTAAAAATCTGTTTTTCTTTATTCACAAATAATTTGTACTTAGGAACTATTTTAGCTTTAAGAGCGAATGAACTTTTATTATTAAAAATTGTTGAAGGAAATTTACGATGACAATTCTTGAATTTTTAATTTTTTTTTAGCCTAAGGTGGAAGGTGGTTATGCGGCCCATCTGTTGGTAAGTGATAACCGGTATTTAAGGATTAGGTATGCAAACCCGGGTCATTCAGGTGCATACTGTGAGAAAACCATAATTAAAGAAGGTCATGCCATAGTATTTAGTAAAACCCGTACGCGCGGAGAGAATAAGTGTTGAAAAAACATTTTGGGGCTTATCTATGTGAATCAAATAACCCTAACTGCTACTACAATGACACTATGGTGAATTCAGGTCAAACAGATCCGAATTACATAAGCATAGATAAACAGTAGGTACCATCATTAACTCAGTCTACATTTAGGGGTCCCACATTCCTCACGCCTACGTGTCCTTTGCATTGATCATACATACCTAACTCACATGTTTGTACATCTTGTTAAACAAAACAATATTAATCAAAGCGCCCAACAATGGTTATCAGACAGAGTCCGTCATAAATCCAGACTCCATATCGCACATCAATGTATCGCGTTACGACATTGTTTGATATCGAGTTTATTACGGCTTATTCGAATCACTTCGAACACGTCAGCCGCCTTGGTAGAGCTCTCATAAATTCTGTGACATAACGTTCGAGTTCCCAGATTTTTCTGTATAAAACTGTCGGCAATATCCTACGTTTCAATAAAGTCTGATAAACTTTAGTGATGAACAACTAAGGTATATTTTGAGTGTCCGTACCCGCAAAAGTAATGTTGCTCCCGATATCTTGACGTGTCTTGATCATATTAATGACGGTTGTTTTTTTAATTTATAGTGAATATTTTCAAATGTTTATACTTGACGCGAACGATTGGATTTCTCGATGTTAGTCATTGGTCTTAAGTGATTGCCGTCGATCGAGATAATTATTTAAAAGTCAATTAAGTGCGGCACTAAATTTCGTCCGGATATCTCGGATTTTAAACCACTGGGTTACCTTATCATTTAAGTACTTTAGAACCAAATTTCTTGTGTATACATATGAAAGGTAATAGTCTTCATACGCAAATGTATATTCTTGTTGACACTTTTTTTTACAATAATTGACTGTCTATTATTTGGTGTGGGTTTCCTCCCAGACAAGAGCTCGATCACGATGAGCAGGTCGGTAAAAATAGCTCCAGAAAAAGATACATTCAGCTCTCAGGCATGCAGGTTTTTCTTATATTTATGAACAAACAGGCAACATATAATTTAATTACTTTTTGTCCGTGTGGTGACGGATTAAGAATACAAGTGTCACCACCCCATTCTTTCCCACGGGTGTCGTATGAGGCGACTAAGGAAAGTAAGCAATTATCATTTATTGAATAACTGGTGGTAGGGCTGGATACCAAGTGGGAGTACTCACTTGGTATCGGGCCCGAGCGGGTTGGTACCACCATCTCCCGTGTGACCGGCCATGAAGCACATCGTTGCTTTTTGGCTGTAGCAGGAGATAGCCGTTTAATTTCATTTCATATCTGTGAAATAAATTGGTGAGCAGCGGCTTGACAATACTCTCGGTATAGTCGAGTCCATGGGCGACGGTTACCATTTACCATCAGATGGGCCGTGGCTCGTCTGCCACTAAATGCAATAAAAAAAAAGTTTGTTTAGAGGACCCTGCGTCAGCATCCCACTGGGCATCAAACTCAATACTTATCTGGCTTAGCGTACGCTGTGCTATTATTAGACCATTGCTGTTATGAATATAATACTTACGTTTATGTTAAAAGTAAAAAATTATAGATAATTCCACGAATTTTGACGGGACATTTGATATTGATATTTTAGACATCAAATAAATTACTGCTCAATCCTAGGTACTCATGGATACGAAATTAAGTGCTATAAATTTCTCAAAAATAGTATTTCATTATGTAGGTACATATTGTTTCGTTTGTTTTATCTTGACATAGGAATATGCTCGTCAAAAATTTATTACTGTATGATATTCAAATATGTATTATGTTAAGTATCATAATGCGAGGACATTCCTGTGTATTTACCGGACATAAGTATGGAGGAACAACTTTAAATTATGACCGACTCCGACTGAAGGGGAACAGTGACATGTTCGCATACTTCGCAATAAATTGTTAACTTTATAATGTAGGTATTTGAAATGTGATTTACTTGCGCTGATACGTTTGCGAGAATTTGTGAATATGAATTTGATCGGAAGTTCATTGACTTTTTTTTCAACCCGTCCTACAACTGGCCACGGGTCTCCTTTCTGGGTGGGAGGGATACTACGTTGGCCCAATGCGGGTTGACAGACTTCACAAGCGATCAAGAAAATCTCTCATTCATGCAGATTTCCTACTGATGTTTTCCTTTACTGAGCATTGAAAATTTATAAACACATAACTTCGAAAACTCGTCTTTGGATTGTGGTTTCCTTTCCGATTCATTGTGTGATCCACAAATGGTTGTTCTGATGGTAGATATACCCCTACTTTAAACCTTTTAATGATATGTTTAAAATGTTTCCCTCAAAACAGGGATTGTAGCAAATTTTATTCACATTTTTTTTCTTTTCAGATGACTGAGGGTGACCAGGAGATAAGGTGGAGCGATCAATAGAAATGCGCTCCAAACAGCAACCGCGACCGTCCTATCGTTGGCTCAACACGAACGAAAACGGTAAGTACCACTTTGTACACTTATCGTTACTACAGACTGATGTGATAATACCGAATATAACTTCCGAAATATTAAAAAATCTTCCTCGACCTAGAATGTTATTATGTGAATTAGGCACAAATAATAAGCATCTAAATATACAATGAAAAAATTACTTTCAACATTTACGAGTAGATCTGAAAGCTGTCCAGCTTCTTAGCGACTGGTTAGTAGACAGGTTCAAATGGAAAAGCGACTTGAATGTATTCAGCGAAGGCCGAGTGAAGGAAATGAAGGCTTTGCAGGGGGTCAACAACGGTAATAATGTACCATTAGCATACTACAATCTAGATGTACTTTGTATCCAAAGTGTCTTTTCAAAGCCTATTTGTCAGTTTGGGAAAAGCTTTTTTTGACGCAATCCGGCTCCAACTACACATTTTCATTAAGTAATTCAATTACAGTAGTTCATAAAATATTATTTCCTATACAAAATTACCTCTAAAAAGTACTCTGTTCAGCGTCATGTATAAGATCTCAAATTGAGTCTTTAAACCTATTCTCACGATGGTTCAATACCAATTATAACGGTATTAAATCATATAGTAAAAAGATGCATTAAAAATGTTCATGATTTTTCCAAAAGCTCTACCAATAAAGTTGAAATTGGTGTGCAGTGCATCGTTTAATTTGTCGCAGGGAACAATTGGTAGCCAGGAGCGTGACGTGACGTCCCCGAATATCGTAACTAAACCTCGCAATAAATACGAAGTTATGACCATAGAAAAAAAAAGTCGCATACAAATGTACTAATAACTCATGGGCCTTTTTGTATGTAACTAAGCCACCGTGAAGCGATAAATAATATTTATTTTCTCTATTATACGCTTTTTGTCAGTTGTAATGGGTGCTGTACTAGCGCGTCTAGCGGCTTGTCAGATTGGGATATTGTGACGTCACTGGTGACGTCATCACGAACGTCGGTGGGGCTCATTATTATATTGATGAACTTACGCCCATTGCTTTATGATATTCACTCGTTTAGCTTATCAAATTTTTGTCTGTGTGCAGCTTGTTCCGAATGTATTTTGAATAGTTGAACCGCTTTTTATGGTAGGTGCTACTGGCCAGTAGACGATTTAAATTAGGCTCCATATTTGCGTTTCAATCAAAATTTTTTACAAATAAAATATTACTCCATCGTTTATAAGATAGCTTTTATGGGAACAATCCCATAGTGACAACACTAAGGTACCTGCAACATTTATAAAAATCATATCAAACACTTAGAGCGAGCGCACATTGAGCCACTAGAGGCGACCACACTATAACGGCTAGTGGCCGCCACAGGTTGCGGACGCGTTTCTCCATAAATTTTGTTTAGCATCGGCGCACACCGAGCGTTTGAGTGGCCGCGTCCGAGCCACAAGCTGCGGGAGTCGACCGCGCTCGCTACTTGTGGCCGCGTTTGTCGTTCGACTCGCGCGCACACACAACCACAGTCGCCGGGTTCTTACACTTTAACAACTGCCACCAGTGGCAGCCACTGAAGGCTGCATCCAGCCACTAGTGGCTGCCACTGGTGGCGGCGTAAGTGGTCTGACTGAACCACTGGTGGTCGCGTTTAGTAGCGGCGACTGGTGGCCCTAATGTGCGGAGGCTCTTAAGTCACGAAAACAGTATTTTGACAAATTACAACCCTGTAAGTACAGAAAGTGTAACTACCATCCTCTGACAGAAGATTAGCGTGAAAAAGTAAAGAAACAGTTAGTGGACTACTGTTGTCGTTAATATAATGAGTGAGTGTCAGAGGTCAAAACCAGAGCTCTTCATTCTTTTCCGATTATCTTTCCTCTTCACATCTATATCCTTTATAGTTGGTTACGCGTGAGTGATACCTCTGGTGTTGCTAGCGGATAAACTACGATAACCGTCTACCATCAGTTGGGCTTGTTTGCCATCCAAGTAGTAATAAAAAAAGATAAAGGTAATAGGAGTGTACCAGAAAATAAATAGATTTTTCAGCATACAAACTGTATATTGATGTCAATAAAATTCTTGTAGGTACATACACATTGCCTGTATTATGCAGACATGTGGTGCAATAAAATATTATTGGATAAGACGATGCGTGGATAAATAACCGTATTTTATTATCAAGTTTTAACTAGAAATAAAATTGTATAGCAAAATTGATTGCAGACCTACAGATAGATAACATTTTATAGATAGGAATTATAAATTTTATTTTATATTATGACGGGCTTACTCTGTGTGGACTGATCACCTGGTCAAAGGTATAGGGCTGTTTGTTGTAGACTCCCTAAGTCCAGCAGTAGACGACAAAAGGTTAATGGTTGTATGAATGTTTTATATCTGTCTCCATAAAGAAAGTGCGAACCCGCATTGGGCTTGATGTAGTGGAATTTGGTCTAAATTCTCTCATTTTGAGGAGAAATTCGTCTTCAAATGTAATAAAAAATTAATCCAATCTTGGCTAATATCAGTATGTAGGTCTACTTATTCATATTGAATTGAAGCCATTAAAGAAAAAGAAGATGAATATAATAGCATACACTACATCTCTGTTATCTCATTCTCTCGTAGGCAGATGAAGATGTTTTTCTCTTTTGAGAGTCGCTTTTTATCACATCGTTGCTACAAAAGGATTCACTTTAAAAAAGAAAATTTATGTATACTTATAAGCTCCTCGATGACTGCATGTCACGTGGTACTCGCTATCGGGTTTTCCCAGAGGCGTTACCAGCGTTACCTGCTGCTGTGATGAACCATTATGCTCATCATGAATGAGGAATTGATGATAATGATTCCTATAGAACACAACAGTTACCTTGGTCTCCGTCATAGATATAGTATATACGTTCATCTATGGTCTCAGTAATCGATCCTAAACGTGACTTACGTGTTTGTTTATAAAATAGCTAGATTCTGACCGTGACTTCGTCTGCGTGGAGCTCCATATTTGATCCATAGAGTCGTTTATGCAGAAACACGCAGAAACAAAACAATAGGAACTCTTTATAGGGTTTAACAATAATACATATATGATTTTATCCAAACATATTAGATCTATTTCTTTTAGCAATTAACATGCTCCGCTACTTTTTAAAGTAAAAATTATTTGTGAATAAAGAAAAAGAGATTTTTAGTAGAGGCGGGAATCGAACCACGCATCTTTTCCAATCCGGGGAAGTGCTCTAAACCTATAATTTGTACTTTAAAAACCGATCTAAAATGTTTGAAAAAAAATCGGGCCATCAAATAGTATGAATTTTAATTTCAAAATTAAACTTAGTAAGTAAGTATTTATTTTCAGAAACACGGTACAGAGGTTGCAAGTTAAATAATTTAAAGTTCAACATGTTTCGCCGACACAGCGGCATGCCGCAAATGAGCTTAGTGTCTAATTAAATTACAAAAAATTAAATTATTTGACTATAAATACCGTAACATTATGACATACACGATATACATTATTCCCAAACAGTTCAGTCTTATTCAGATAATGACTTGGTGCATATTATTTATTTTAGAAAATCTTTGACTGTATAGTAGCAGTAGTAGCATTTGTCCAGGAGCCAGTGTGTCAGCTCTTTACGGAAATTTTGTAGAGGTAGCTCTCTAAGTGATTTAGGATTTTTATTATAGACCTCTATTAACATCATATAGCTATTTTTCTTGTGAAGCGTAGTGGAGCATTTAAGAACTGCAAGTTTCGTTGGATCTTTGGACAAATATTTTTTGTTATCACATGCCTTATTAGATTTTTTTTTGACAAACATTGCTATCTCTAAGATGTATAACGACGGTAGTGTGAGTAAGTTAAGTTTTTTGAATAGTGGTTTGCATGAATCAAACGGACCTACTCCACATATTGCTCTTATACACTTTTTTGAACAAGAAATGCTTTATTAACATCTGTAGAATTTCCCCACAACAGTAAGCCATATCGCAGCACCGAAGCCACATAATCGTGATATGCTAGGAGAGCAGTTTTTTCGCCTGATATTTTTTTTTAATTTTCTAAGTGCATACACAAATTTGTTTAGTCGGCTGCAAACATTTTCTATATGAAACTTCCAGTTGTAGTGTTTATCCAGATTTATACCTAAAAACTTTATACTTTCAACTTCTGCTATTTCATTAGTATGATTGGTTATAGTGATTTTATCTCTTTTGTTATTATAATTACATAATTGTATAATCTTAGTTTTGGACAAATTTGCAGTTAAATTATTGCGGTTCATCCAATTAGTTACGGACTCCACCGTATTTTTTAGAACATGTTCATGATTTCCGTTTTTTATTTTGTCTGGAACAATTACTGAAATATCGTCAGCAAACAATATACCATTGTGATTTACTACTTTTGGCATGTCGTTTATATAGAGAAGAAACAGAAGAGGTCCTATTACACTTCCTTGTGGAACCCCTGAATTATTATATTTATGTGAGGATCTAAATGATCTGCATACCGACCTATCGTCTAATTGAGTAATCTCAACACATTGCTTTCGATAGCTAAGATAACATTTTATCCACTTTAAGGACTGACCTCTTATACCATACTTTTCGCATTTATTAAGTAGAAAGTCATGACAAACTACGTCGAAAGCCTTACTCAAATTCATCAATATTTTTAGTGATGTAATGAATGAGGGAAATTGCAGCCAGCATCGTAGATTTTTCCTTCTGAAAGCCATCCTGTTCTTCTATTATGACATTATGTTTGTTTAAAAAATCGATGATCCCGGAGTACATAATTTTTTTAAAGATCTTTGATAAGATGGAAACAATGGTAATAGGTCTATAATTATTAATTTCTAGTTTACAGTTCTTTTTATTAATAGGTATTATGATTGAAAATTTGAGTATGTCCGGGAAGGTACCTTGACTAAGGGAGAGATTTATAAGATAGCACAGTACTGTAGATAATTCTTGGCTACATTGTTTGAGTATCAAGGTTGATATAGAGTCAAACCCAACAGCCTGTGTATTGTTAAGAGAACCTACAGTGCTTATTATTTCGTCCTCAGTAGTAGGTTTCAGAAATATTGTATAGGGAACTCGATTTAATAGGGAATAATCCGGATATGACGACCTTTGTATACTTGCACTCCCTATGAAGTAGTCATTGAACGCTGTAGCAATTTCAGTAGGGTCATAAATAACTTTATTATTATTCCTAATACACATAATGTTTTGACTACATCTAGAACTATCATTTTTATTTTTTAATGTTCCATGTAGCTTTACACTTGTTTTTAGATTTTTCAATGAATTGATTGTTAATATTCTTTTTTGAATTAATTATACATTTTTTAAATATTTTATCATATTTTATATATTTTTCCTTATTCTCATCTGTTTTATATTTAAAGTAATTTTGTCTAAGTTTTCTTTTATTTAACGATGATATTCTTATACCTTTTGTTAACCATTTGGGCTGTTGTCTATTAGAGTTTAGTTTTATTTTGTTGACCGGGAAACAGAGATTGTACAAGAGTGAAAGCGTTTCATGGAATTTGTTAAATGCGTGATTGCAACATGATTCACTAAATACTGAATACCATGGAAAATTAGAAAGGTAATCTTTGAATTTAAGTATATTTTCACAGCTATAATCCCGTTTGATAATATACCAGTATGCCATTTCGTTCAATTTATGTGGTATAGGGAACGTTATGGTTTGGCCCGTATTGTGATCTGACAAGTATAGATCATGAACTTTACCCACCACATTTTCTAAGTTACTAACTATGTGGTCGATACAAGAGTCAAGCCGAGTAGGTTCCTGTATGTGCAGTTGTAAATTATAATTTAACAAGATATCTTTTAGGTTACTTACTATATTGGATGCATGTAATGCTTGCCGGTAGATGGCGTTAGTCGTAAGACATGTGATTAAGAATTTGGGATGATCGAAGGATCAGTAGGGTAGGTTTAGAGCACTTCCCCGGATTGGAAAAGATGCGTAGTTCGATTCCCGCCTCTACTAAAAATCTCTTTTTCTTTATCACCGACACCGGTGTTCGCCTGCTTATTATGACCTTGTGTCCTATGATATATTCTGGAAAAAGCTCAAGGACAAAGGAATACATGGAAACGTGCTGGGAATCTTACAGTATTGGTATTCAAACTAGACCAATGCTGTGAGATGGTCAAACACAGTCTCGGAATCATACGGGTTGGAGTGTGGGGTGAGACAGGGGGGGTTAACATCTCCAAGACTCTTTAACCTGTATATAAATGATCTCCTGGATAAGATTAGCAGCATGCATGTAGGCTGCCGTGTGGGTGGTATCAGCATAAATAACATCAGTTATGCTGACGACATGGTGCTGCTGGCCCCAACACCAGGAGCTATAGGACAAATGCTGAGTTTGTGAGACTTATGCTGCCACACATTGGTTGAGATACAATGTGGAAAAGTGTAAATATATGGTCTTTAAGGTCGCCGGTAGATGTCCCGGAGAGTCACATAACATTACCCTAAATGGTTCGAACATAAACAAAGTTAATAAATTTAAGTACTTGGGACATTTTCTTACCGAAGACCTCAAAGACAATATTGATAAAGAAAGGGAGCGTAGGGCTTTGGCGGTCCGTGGTAATATGCTGGCCCGTAGATTTTCCCGTTGTTCAAAAGATGTAAAAGTAACACTATTTAAGGCGTATTGCCAGAGCTTTTACACGGGAAATCTATGGGTCAATTATACCAAACGATCTATAGATACCCTGCGTGTCCAGTATAATAATATTTTAAGAGCGCTTTTGCTTTTGCTGCCTCGCTTTTGCAGTGCCTCAGAAATGTTCACGCAAAATCGAACAGATGGCTTTTACGCTATTATTCGAAAAAAACGGGGACATTGATGAATTCGCTCAGAGCGAGTCAGAACAGCATTCTGCAAGCTATAGTGGAGGATGTCATATCCCCGATTTGGAAGAGTTGTTTTCAGAGGATGGTCAAATAACAATGTTTGATCATGCTCTGCACAATACTCTGACACCACTAGATATATGTATAAGTACATTATACTAACAATTAGTTTTAAGCCTTACTAACACCATGGATTTTTATTGTCTGAGCAAATAAATATTATTATTATTATTTATTTATTTACAAATAATTTGATTTTATCCAGTCTATAATTATATGTTTACCAGATTTCCTGCAAATTATTTTAGTTGTTAGATCATTTCACAAAAATAGGCATCCTACAATATATTTATTTACCTATAAATTCATCCAAATAGGCTAAATCGTTTGGCGTGATTGGTGGACAAACTTCTTAACATCTAAAAATGTTCAAAAACACATTTATAATGTTAGATGAAAACAGTTATAATTTAAGTGAGCGTGATATATACATATCTACTTACATCTCTGTAGATAAAAGGCGTGAGTTTAAAAAATATCACTTTCAACATTGAAATCATCGTTACACCGCTACCTGTTTCCAATATTTTCATATCGTTTTACTTTTAATAATACTGAACTAACTATCATAGTCATCACATTTATAAATGTTGTTGTATACATGTTGTAGAGTAAGTAATTACATTGTTGATGTGCTGAATAAATAAAAATTAAATAAAACACAAAGCTGGTTTAA
The DNA here is from genome assembly GCA_948253155.1 of Leucoma salicis. Classification (NCBI taxonomy): domain Eukaryota; kingdom Metazoa; phylum Arthropoda; class Insecta; order Lepidoptera; family Erebidae; genus Leucoma; species Leucoma salicis. The sequence continues at coordinate 1,493,043 of OX411809.1, forward strand.
AACACTGTTTAAACTGACAGATGTTTTGTCACTTTCTGTTAAATTTTCAATATACTTTGTTGAAAAAGGACAAAACAGTATTTCAGTTAAATGAGTGCTTTAGAACTGTGTTATTTTCTATGAATAAAGCCATCCAAATAAATAAAATTAAACTGTGACAGGTTTTTACTAAATGCATATGAAACCTACCTATATGAAAATACCAACTTTCAAAGTTTATATCTGTCTGTATCTTCCTGTTAATCTCCCAAACGGCTGGACCAATTTTGATGAAACAGATAGCTGATGTTATAAGGAGTAACTTAAGTTACTGTTATTTTGGAAAATTATCGGGGTTCTGCACAATAAAAGAAAATAACTGAACTCCATGTGGACAAAGTCGCGGGTAGCAGCTAGTGTATAAAATAAAACGTTTATCAATCAGAAATGTACATCATTTGTATAACAAGTATAGTTGGTTTCCCTTCAACGTCCATTTAAAACTGTTGAAACAAACACAAAAGCGAAAGTCTGTATATCATCACCCTGCAAAAGTAACATAAATATAGTTAAACCATAGACAGTTTTTATTATTTTATTACGCTCTTGTCTGTGGTCTCGTTACGCTGATTTGGGGCAGCTGACGGTGGTCAAGTTATTGTGTGGTCACTTGTTTGGGGTTGTTAAATGGTATGCAGGTACAATATGGTAATTAGGTGATAACGTTCCTCTACCAAACTATTTTAAAATAGTTACTATACGTTATGGAAAAAAATACCCCAGTTAATGTGATTTATGATGTGAGTTCGATTTTTACAAAACACATAATTTTACATAATTTTTGATACAACCCATTAACGTTCCACAAGGTCTCCTTTCCAACTCCATAGTCTATAGTCTCCCACGCAGGCTCAGTGGAATTTAGCCGTTGAGAACATTTCTTAGTTTTCCTCGCGATCGTCCTGATGATATTCCTTCACAGGATAGTGATAATCTGAGAACAAATACAGAGTAGGTCATCTAGTAATAGTATCTTAGTATAGCTTACTTATCATCACGCCATTTCCCTTGCGGGGTAGGCAGTGAGAACAGAGTGCCAAGAGGCTCTATTCTTGCATACATCTCTCGCTTCCTCAACATTCATAACTCTCTTCATACACGCTCGCCGGTTTCGGAGATTCCTGACTCCACCTTCCTTCAATTCATGGCCAATTTGGTCTAGGTAGGTAAGTCTCGGTCTCCCCCTGTACCTACATCCTTCCACTTTCGCATTGTATATCTTCTTAGCCAGTCGCTCGTCCAGCATTCTTTCCACATGTCTGAACCATCGGAGCATTCACTTACGCATCTTTACACCAATACTCTCTTTCATACCTACTCGCTCTCTTACGTCATTGTTACGAATGCGGTCAGTCAGCCTCACTCCACAGATTCTCCGCAGAGGTCGCATTTCGACCGCATTGATTTTACTCTCATGCTCCTTTTTACATACCCAACTCTCGCTTCCATATAATAACGTTGGGACAAGCACTGCGTTGTGTATTGCGACACGTGCCTTCTGGCTGAGGTGGTGGCTACCGAGAAGTTGTCCCAATGCTCCGTTCCACTCTATTTCCCGCATTCACTCTTCTCTCTACATTAGTGGTCCATCCCTACTGAATCCACATCCAAGATATACAATTTCATCCACTTGTTCTAGCACACCATTTCCTATTGCTACTATCTGTTCAGGCTTCTTCTCTTTCAAAAACCATTACTTTGGTTTAGTATAGCTCCAACCAAATTGTCCAAAAATGTATTAGTGACACCAAATTAATCAGGATGTGGTATATTGTCCTTCCGTAAAATCAGGCAAAGATCTATTCACATTTTATATAAAAACATATGCATGAAACACATGTATATAAAAATATAGAAAACTTGAAACTTTAAACGTCATTTTCTCGAATAATAACATTTACACAGCTGACACATTACATACCTATCGTCAAATACGGTTGGTAAGTAGTTCTACTCTTTAACAACAGACTACAGTAATTATTTTATGGAAATAAATCCTTTATTAGATTTTTATACGCAAATTATGATGGGTATTTGTTACGATAATTAAATATATTGAAAGTGCATCAACAGTATGTTTATTATAGTGTTGATTAAAGCTTGATACTAACGACATAATACATTATTTTGTTATTGAAGTAGTCTTGAGATTTTTCCTGATTAGAAGGAAAACTAATAAATATATTAATTAGGTTATAATGCCGTGTGAGGCCGGCTTTAGAATTGTCCCACCCCTCTCCACCCATGGGAGTCGTAAGACCCGACTGAGGAATACCGAGGGAGTGGGCAGCAGCACTCCTTCGAGTATTAAGAACATCCACTGCGATCGCCAACCCGCCTGCCAAGCGTGGTGATTACGGCACTATCCCCCATTCTTGGGGAGGCCTATGTCCAGCAGTGGACGTTAAAAGGCTGATGGATGGAATGTATATTTATATTAGTGCAAATTTTAGAATCGGTTTAATAGTTCCTGAGATTACCCTATTCAAACAAAGCTTAACTTTTTATAGATAGATCCTAAAGATATTATCATCACATAATTGCACATGTGCGAAATGAGGTCACTGGTGTTATTATATTAAACTATTAAGCTAACTATAGTTAAATTTGAGTTAACAGGTTCTTGTCCTGAGGTTAATTCTCTATATAGGTACAAATTCAGAGCCTCTTCGGCAAGTTAAAGCCAGTGTCATCATTGTTTCATAAAATGCCGACGAAAGTTTTATGTTCCGTTTTTATGTATTGTTGAAATAATTGTGGGGCCACAAAACGTCCATATACAATAAACCTGGTCCCACTTAACTTGTTTTTTGCGATTCCGCTTCAACTTCTGTCTTTAGGTTAGCAGCACTTTATTGAAGTTTAGTTTTGATGAATTGTCGTTGAGTTTTATTGTGATATTGCTAATGTTTCTTTTGGGGATATCGAAACTTTCTATATATCTTTAATACGGGTATTAAATTGGCGAATATCGTGCCGCACAGCCTTGGAGATCTGTCTGTTTAACCGCCTTAGGCAGGACCAATCGGCTGAGGACTGGACTATCATTTCTTTTCTCCTCTCCGTGAATTTGAGAGTAGGGTCCGAGAGTTTACGGGTCCTACTGACGCGACGGGCCTTGAAGTAAGTCGACCCGACCGCGTGGGCTGTTTGCACGAACCTGCTGTTCATATCGCTCGCTGATTCACACTCATCTAGACATTGGAAGTGATTTTGTAGTTCAAGCTGAAAGCTCTCGGGGTATCTGGTATTGGGCAGGTGTTGGTGGGAGCGTAGACTTCATCAAGCGCGACCTCTCAACTTTTGTTTCAATATTCAAGATACCCCTGACTAATCGGTGATCACTCCCAGTTTTAATCCTGCTGATCACTGAGACATCATTGAATATGTGTCGTTTGTCCGACAGGATGAAGTCAATCTCGTTTTTCACTAAACCATTAGAGCTAATCCAGGTCCATTTTCGCTGGGGCTGCTTCCTGAAGAAGGAATTCATCATAAAGCGGCCTTCCTTCTCCAGAAAATCAGCCAGCATCTGGCCCCTGTGTTTCCTCTGCCCAAATCCATAGTGCACCACCTTCAGCTCATCGTCTGTCCTTTAGCCCAGTTTCGCGTTAAAGTCTCTCATAACCACCGTAAAATAGGTTTTAGACAAGTGGATGGCCTTCGAGATATCCTCATATAGGACCTCCACCTCGTCATCGGAGTGTGTCGAGGTCGGTGCCTATAAACTTCAAATTGGAATCATTACAAAATACCTTTGGGTGATCCAGTTTATAGCTACTTGTGTGAGCAATAAACTTAATTATTTAAAAAATGATTATTTTTACTGATAACAATATGTTAATGTCAAAATAAGAATATCTCACCATATCTAAAATTACTTATTTGCCGTGTGGGGCCGGCTTTAGAATTGTCCCAGTCCTCTCCACCCATGGGAATCGTAAGAGCCGACTGAGGGAATACCGGGGATTGGGCAGCAGCACTCCTTCGAGTATTAACAACATCAACTGCGATCGCCAACCCGCCTGCCAAGCGTGGCGATTCCGGCACTATTCCCCATTCTTGGGGAGGCCTATATCCAGCAGTGGACGTTAAAAGGCTGATTGATGGATGGATGGATGGATCTAAAATTATATTATATATTTAAGACACTTCTTCAAAGGTAGAGCTTTCTCCTCCCAGCATGAATGGGTCGGGTCCACCGTGATATCATGCTTTTGCATAAGATCGGCTTGAAGCAACGGTATGTACTTTTATTGTGGTGTCGTATGTTTACTGAGAGCGCTGAAGGACCAAACCTGCCCTTCCTATTTATCCTTCCTTTTCACCTATTATCCTATTTGATGCCACTGGTGTTGCTACCGTTAAGAGGCTAAGGTAACCGCTTACCACCAATCGCGCTTTATGCTTGTTTGCCGTCACCTTTTTTTTTTCTTCATTTTATTTTCTTATCTGATGGTATAATTATAAAAAAGTGTTACAACGGAATCTAAAGAATTAACAGAACACATGGTGCGACAATGTGAAATCAAAAATAATAGAGATTTTGAACATACTTCTTAAAATTTTAACTCACTAATCCGGGGTGTAAATTATTATAAACAAAACGATGTGGATCAATAACACCACAAGTCCAGTATACATTCATAAAAACCCTTCATAAAACACGAACAAATCTGTCGAATCCGCATAAAAGTAGTGTTTACAAACTGTGCTCGGTTAATCTTTACGATCGTACCCGAATAGGCCCGAATACGCCCGAACGCTGATTTATAGACTTCGGAATAGCTCCCGTCTTTTAAACGATCGGCCCGATGCCCGGCGAATTTACGGCTTCATAGAGTTTTATAACTGATTTTATCAGTCGTAAACTTTTACAAGGCGATTTAGGCCTATTCATTAAAGTCTTATGTAAGCTCGTTCGTTGCTTATAGTTTCTACAACGACCTGACGACATAGTAATCTATTCAAGTACATAGTATTGGCGTAAAAGCCAAATAAAGATCTAAACTGAGATTGTGATATTTACTTACTCAAGTTTAATATCTTAAATAACTTAGTTCTACAGTTAAATATTTATGATTCATAAAATACCCAAAAGCATTCGCAATAAACGCGTGATAAACGATTTCCGCAAAATAATAAAAAGTATGTAATAAAAAGTTATCGTGTCAAAACACATCCGTTTTATGAACAGGTTCTAGCGTAAATAAACTGTGCCCAATTATTGGATATGGCCATAAAAGTGGTGATTACGTATAAATCATTAATTGAATAGATTTAGAGCCTGCCTTGGGGCAGTAAAGTGAGTTTAGTTGTCAATAAACGCGCATAAACTGTTGTCGGGTTCGGCGTTAGATCGTTAACGACGTTATCGCTTTCTGTGTGGCCTCACATAACGCAAGATCTGTATGATTTTGTCTGTAACAGCTTCTGTATATACAAAGTAAATATTTAATATATTTTTTATTAATAAGCTAATAGTATGTTTGTAATCTTTAATTCAATAGATCGAACTTGATATGCTTCATGACAGGTTACGCTTGAAAAGGTGATGTTTCCGACCAGTTTTGCTTCAGCACAACTCTCACAAGAAGGTAATACCACCATCAGAACAACAGAAAAAGGAACTGGTAACAAAATCGGTTGCGCTGTGTGGGGCCGGCTTTAGAATTGTTCCACCCCTCTACCCACGGGAGTCGTTAGAGCCGACTGAGGGAATACCGGGGAATGGGCAGCAGCACTCCCTCGAGTATTAACAACATCCACTGCGATCGCCAACCTGCCTGCCAAGCGTGGCGATTACGGCATTATCCCCCATGACGAGCGCAGGACCGCTGGTTGTGGCGTTCTCTTAGGGAGGCCTATGTCCAGCAGTGGACGTTGTAAGGCTGATGGATGGATGGATGGATGGATGGAACAAAATCGGTAATATTGGTAGGGTAGGTTCAGTGGAGTGGTAAGATTTTTTTTACCCATGACTGGGTTTTACAGGTATGTGTGTATCTGTTATAATTTTCCTTGAAAAGTAATGGATCAATTTCATGTTTTGAATTTAAAAGGTATCATCAGAGCAGGTCCTTAGTCATATTTTATGGTGGTAGACCTTTAGGGAGCGCAGCATTCGATTCAGGTGTCGAAATAATTTTTCTTATTTCTTAAGACGTAGGAGTCAATAAGTTTACTCCAACACTATTGAAGCAAACAAACATTTTTGTAAACGAAATACTGCAAAAAATATATAGGTACCTATTTAAGATTGATCTACAGAAAAACGCAGGATATTACACAATATTAACTGATAGTTTAACTAAACGCAGGAGCGAGGAATGCGAGCCTCGCCATCCTGCTGTACGCCACTTATGAATGAAACCGGAGAAGGCGCAAGCGCACTATAACAGGGTCAGTTTATGGCGGCGCCAAATTCGAATTTCGAAAGTTATAACTTATAGAGAATAGGGATCCGAATATAGAATACGTTCCAGACGTTTTGTCCAATTCACACAATTTGTGACAATTGCTCGGGCCTGCGAATTTCTATAACACTTATTAAGTAAATAAATAATATTAACGGACATTTGACACAACGTCCCCTGGTCCCAAACTAAGCTTAACGCTTGTGCTATGGGTACCAGGTTACGGATATAATACATATACTAAGTACTTTTTTTTTGTAAATACATACATAATAATAGATAGAAAACACCCAGACGCAGTACAAATATCTGTGTTCATCACACAAATAGTTGTCCTGAGTGGGAATCGAACCCACGATCTCGTGCGCGGAAGTCGGTTACAATACCGACTACGCCACGAGGCCCGTCAAACTTATTAATATCTTGGGTAACGTTTCAAGGAGATGAAGGTTTAAATCCTGCTCGTGACTGTTATTTTCAATTTCACATTTTCGCACTTCGTGTTATTTTATATGGCTAATTATGTCAAAAAATATATAATAAAAAATTCTTTAAAATATGTATATAAAAATATCAAAATATATAATTAATATTTATGGTTAGCAAAAAACACAAAGTGCGATTATGTGAAATCGGAAATGATATAACCACGAGCAGGATTAGAACCTGCGTCTCCTAGTGGTTATCCAGAAGCTCAGCCAACTAAGCTATGGTGGCATTAGACATTTGTGACATCTAGATAACCTTATATTAGAATAATACCAAATGTTGACGCTCCTCTATATAGGTATCTTATATATTACTTCCCTAATCTGTTTTCCTGTCGGTCCGCGAGATATTTCCTTACTCCTAAATTCGATGAATTATACGTCATTTTAAAGCTGATCGTACCGGCTAAAAACGAAAAGGCCGTGTGGGGCTGAATCCTCCCCTCCACCCATGGGAGTCGTAAGAGCCGACTGAGGGTATTCCCTCAGTCGGCTCTTACGACTCCGGGGGAGTGGGCAGCAGCACTCCCTCGAGTATTAACAACATCCACTGCGATCGCCAACCCGCCTGCCAAGCGTGGCGATTACGGCACTTTCCCCCATATGAGCGAAACACATGTTGTGGCGTTCTTTTGGGGAGGCCTATGTCCAGCAGTGGACTTCGAAAGGCTGATGGATGGAATAACGAAAAAGAGCGAGCGTCTAAAAATGTACCGCTTTTCTTAAATTTGAGATCATTAGAGACTCATCTAAGAAGAAGTCCTTCAATGGATGCGGAATTGCGCACGGGCGACTAGTATTTTGTTATTTTGATGGCCCCAAAAATAAGTTGCTTGGTGCGATGTTGTAAATAAATGATAAATATGTATTGCAATTATGAATTTATTAGGTACTAATAAATATAACAAAAAATCTTTTGAGAGGCGAGTTAAGGGCCTTTAGAAAAAACTTAACTATAATATGTACGAGCCTTTACATTGAAATGTGAGTAGTGAATTGTCAGCACGTCTGATTGCATTTAGACTGAGTATTACTGAGGTACCACCTACGTCATCAGAGAACATAATCATCTTTTTCATCATCTGACGGTCAGTTGAAAGTGGAATTCTAAATTGCACTTATCACCCCACACATTTTTGTCTTACTATTTTCTATGTGGGTGGCAAACAAGCATTCGGCCCACCTGTTGGTAAGCGGTTACCGTAGCCTATACACCAGATGCATCACTCGCGCCTCGCCATTTCCAAGATAGGAGGTGGATAGGAAGTATATTAAGGATAGGGAGGAAGTTTGGGCCTCCGGCACTCTCACTCACCATACGAAACACAACGGTAGGTGCCACTATTTATTGTTGGTTCACGTTGATCTTTTGTGAGAGGGTGGTTACTTCCCCGATCGAGTATTCATGCTGGGATAAGCAAGGGTGTACCACTAACAACTACATTAATATCTAGATAATATAAAACAAAGTTGTTCTTCGCATCTGTTGCTCAGATTGTTTCTTCTAAACCATCATAACAGATTATGATACGGTTTTCACTATAGATTAGATGCTACTTTTAAGGATGTTTTGTATGTTAATGATAACACTATATCCGTTTTTGTACCCGTTGTCCTGGGCGAGCTCCGCGACGCGATGCGACGTATTGCAGCTAATACTTTAACCGCTTTGTATCGCATTCAAATTAGGCGACAACGTTGGCCATAATTGCATAAAACCTCTATTTGATATTTTCGTGTCGCGTCGCGTCGCGTAGTATTGACGCGTTTGTCGCTCACCTAGGACAACGGGTAAGTAAAAATTAATGTAACAGCTTATATTGGCTAAACATCAGTGGGGTGTAAACCCCTCCTCATCCTCCCCGTTTTATCCTTCCTCTCCACTTTCTATCCCTTACGTTGGATTTGGCGAAGCGCGAGTGATGCCTTTGGTATTGCTAGCGTCTACAGGCTACGGTAACCGCTTACCATCTATTGAGCCTTACACTTGCCACCTTCTTCGTATAAAAACTATTAACTCTTTCTATTTGATTTTTATTATATATTTTTTATTCTCTTTGAGCTAGGAAAACTCAAAATGACACGAAAATTATACTTGTGAGCTCGAAGATCTAAACGTAATTGGTGCAATTTTGAGCGCTTAAGTATCAAATTAGCGGGAAGTTGCAGGCATGGCCTTTAGGGTCAACCGTTTTCCAGTTTTTTTTTGTAAATACTAGGTAGAAAATACCCAGACTACGCCACGAGGCCCGTTAATGTGCTAAAGAATTGTAGTTTTTCAAAGTTTATCTTCATTAGTACATTGCACCCTTGGGAGGGGGCCAAGGCGGGTTTGCTTGTAACTAGTAAGTCGATAAAGCAATACAGTGTGTTTGTCCGACAGTATTTTACATTACGGTATACCTATGGTATATTACAATAACTGTCAAATAAATATGCAGCCATAACCTTATTTAGTTACCAGATACTTCTGGGAAGGCTTCAGTGAACGCGGTGTGGAGTTACCACATTAGAGATCATGTGAATAGGTGCGGCGCCAATTTTATCTTGCACTATCAGGATGTATGCGACGAGGTATTAGATTTATAATCCGTAAGGACCATTTACTACGGTAGCTTAGGGGGCAGACTACGTAGAAGTCTTATGTCCAATCCGCGGCACACACACCTCTGAATTTATTTCTATATAAATAAAACTAGCCTTTACTCGTGGCTCTGCCGCAGCCATTAGCTAGTTTTTAGGTTATATATCAGGCTCCCGATATAGTAGCCGGATAAAATATATACCACTTCTTAAGTCTAATCAAGAACAATCAAATAAAAAAGTTTCATCAAATCCGTTCAGTAGTTCTTGCGTGATGCACGTACGAACAACAGATAAACAAACAAAAATCTAATAAAAAATGTTTGTGTTCAGACACACCTAGATAACCTAATACAATCATTTTTTTTCTTAAATATCTAAAATGTACAGACACAGCTCTGTTACAGCTTTATAATAGTGTGCAAATAATTTCGATAATTTTTTATAAGCTAAGATAACTACTTTTATCGTGGTAGAGGCTTGCTTATTCCAGCACGAATGGGTCAGCTCGATCGGGGAAGTACCACCCACTCACATAAGATTACCGTGTAACAACGGTAGTTGTTCCTACCGTTGTGTTCGGTGAAGCGCCGGAGGCCCAGACCCCCTCCCTATCCTCTTCTTATTATCCTTCTTATCATCTCCTTAGTAGTAGTAGTCTAACCTATACTATCCTTATTATTCTTCCTATCCACCTCCTATGCCTTTCCTTGGAGATTGTGACGCGCGAGTGATGCCTCTAGCGTTTTGCTAGCGTCTATAGGCTACGGTGGCCGCTTACCATCAGGTGGGCCGTACTTACGCTTGTCCGCCACCCATATAGTACCTATATATTAAAAAAAATGACTTCTTTCTCTGGAACATAACTTAAGACTATGTTGCAGAGAAAGAAGTCGCTCCATAGAAAAAACTATATGGTTGTATGTAAAGTCGGTTTATGGACAATAATGTTTCGTGATAGTTTCAGAAACAATTCCTCGGTTGCCATATATTTTTCGGAACGTGAGACTTTTTCGTGTGTGTACCCGGCGTTCATCGATTTATAAGACGTTATCACATCAAAAAATATATTCTCTATGTATTTTTAATAAATTAGTAAAATTGCCACCTGCAAAAGCCCGTTGCAGTGCGTCTACCAAAGTTATTATAAAAAAAGTTTAGGATAAAAATAATATATAATAATATACAATATATAATACACCTCTGCCTAGTGCAGAAGACTAAAAACCACAATGATAATACATACTCTATGTTCATAAATAATACGAATAAGGAAGCAATGATCGCTGAACAACATTGCACAATGTAAATTCATACGTCTGGTCTCTGTACCCACCCTCACGGGGTCAAGGGCCGCGACCTTGAGGTCAATGTCACGCAATAACAGCCGCGTAAACTCACGACCGCTTTAACGGAGTTTCGTATAACTACTCCTATTTTGAAAGGTATAACTTACACACAACTAAGGTGCAGCGATTTATTAAGTCTGAAATGGTGCCATAGTGGTTAAAGTTATCGTCCTTCAGTGCCGTGTATGTGTTCGTAATACGAATTATTACAATTACCTGTGCGATTCACAAACAATCTGGATGTATTTTGTGTCTAATAATTGCATATTTGTAAAGTCCCCGATTAAAATCCCTGCAGGTTATCTATGAAGTTTGTGAGTGCCATTAATTTTGAAACCAACACTGCACACTGTCTCCATAATAATATCTAGTTTATTGACTTCAAATATCTCTATTTATTTCGCGAAAAGATCTTTTCTTCTGTAAGATTTGAAAAGTTTTGTTTTGTTTTTAATTTGAAGATAATTCTATTATGACTTTCATTATAAAAGAACACAAAGAAAAGTGCGGAAATGTCGAATAGAGATTGATAGCCACGCCTGGGGTTTGAATCCACCCCTTTAGAATACCGTTCAAACCACAGATTTCTGAATAGTTTTTCCGTAGTTCAGGCGTTCTATCGACTGAGCTATAGTGATATTCGCTAGGAACCATCAATTTCTATAACCCATTACTTCTCAATGATTTACATACATTTCTTAAGCTTTATTATTACTGAATCAAACCAAATAATGATGCAGTTCTTTTTCATTAAATCGCTCACAGAAAATATACTCTATTTACATTCTTTTAAAGTTTTTCATGAAGTTTAGTTTGAAATGTAAAGATAAATAAATAAATATTCACGGACATTTTCACACAACGTCCTCTGGTCCCAAACTAAGCTTAACGCTTGTGCTATGAGTACCAGGTTACGGATATAATACATATACTACTTTTTTTTTGTAAATACATACATATAATAGATAGAAAACACCCAGACGCAGTACAAATATCTGTGTTCATCACACAAATAATTGTCCTGAGTGGGAATCGAACCCCACGTGCACGGAAGTCGGTTACAGTACCGACTACGCCACGAAGCCCGTCAAAGATGGTACATTAATTGATAGTATATTGATTACAATGATATACTTATTTGACTCTAATAAAGGGATCTCGTTAGTCGTTATCGTTTATTAGTCCAAATGTATGTATTAACATCAACAAGTTTACACTTCCCTGTGAAGGAAAATATAGTCAATGTTCAAGACAGATACTGTTTCCACGATAGGCATCTGTTACACTATCCCCCTTGGTTTTGCCAGGCCTGTAAACAGCAACTACCATTTAACGCGAATCTTCTACTACCGATAGCAAAAAAAAAAACAGTGATTTTACAACACGTCCGTCATCTCTATGACATTTAACGAAACATGTTATTATTATAAGACATAAATCTATTTGTTAATGTATCCTAAATTGATTATAAATAACAAACATTAACGTTTTTATATTACACATGTTATGCGTGAAATGGAAGTTGTTATTTGAGACAAGATAATATTACTGTGCCGGTTTTAATTGGCAATTATAATGGCAAGAAATTATATTAGTATTTTAAATTATTGTTCGTGAATAAAACGAATATTCTTTTAAAACTTCTTTTAAAAACTCGCAGAGCTGCAGTCGATAAATAGCTAAGTACTGTCAAATGACTCACAGCTTTGCTCTAAAACTATCATCACACAATATATACTAGTGACTAATTAACCATAAAATTGGTACAGCTTTAAATAACATAAATTTATTAAAATTTGCATAGCAGCGGTGGGACGATGTGGCATTAAGTATATGTCAATATATTAACAAGATAGCGTCCGGTTGTGATATTCATGTAAATATAGATATCAGTCATTTTTTTTATTAAAACATCGTTAGAACTTGTTCGTCCTAGAATTTTCTAGAGAGATTTTAAACGAAATTGATTATCATGATTATTTTTACATCAAATTGCTCTAGAAAATATTTTCGAAGGATATTATTGGTAATATATATGTATTTATGCGAATACCCTGTAACCTAATAGATTTATTGGATTTAAATATTGGTAATGTAATATAGAAAAGAGAAAGCCTTTGAATCGATCGAAACTTGGGCGGTGCTGCAGTCCCTTCAGCGGTGCCAAATTGACAATCGGTACATCGAAGTGCTGAAGTGCTTGTATAGAAACGCCACCATGTCAGTCCGTGTTCAGGATAGGAGTACGAAACCGATCCAGCTGCAGAGAGGTGTTAGACAGGGAGACGTTATGTCCCCGAAACTCTTCACCGCTGCATTGGAAGATGTCTTCAAGCTCTTGGATTGGATCGGATTCGGCATCAACATCAATGGCGAATACATCACTCACCTTCGATGTGCCGACGACACCGTAGTCATGGCAGAATCGCTGGAGGACCTTGGCACCATGTTCGATGATCTCAGCAGGGTTTCCCGACTAGTGGTTCTCAAAATAAACATGGACAAGACGAAAGTCATGTCTAATGTCCATGTCATTTCAGCACCGGTCCTAGTCGGGAGTGCGCTTCTCGAAGTTGTCGACCATTATGTCTACCTGGGACAAACAGTCCAGTCTACCTAGGCACAACTTCGAGAAAGAGGTCAATCGACGAATCCAACTCGGCTGGGCAGCGTTCGGAAAGCTAAGAAAGATTTTCTCGTCCAATATTCCGCAGTGTCTGAAAACGAAGGTCTACGACCAGTGTGTGTTACCAGTGATGATATACGGAATAGAGACGTGGTCTCTGAATGTTGGCCTCATATCAAGGCTCAAAGTCGCTCAGCGGGCCATGGAGCGGGCTATGCTTGGTATTTCCCTACGTGATCGAATCCGTAATACAGAGATACGTAGGAGAACGAGAGTGACAGACATAGCCCGCCGGGTTGCCATGCTGAAATGGCAATGGGCAGGCCACATCGCTCGACGAACCGATAACCGTTGGGGACGAAAGGTTGTCGAGTGGCGACCACGTATCGGACGGCGCAGCGTAGGACGGCCCCCCACCAGATGGACCGACGATCTGGTCAAAGCTGCGGGGAGCCGTTGGATGCGATCGGCACAGGACCGCTCGTTGTGGCATTCTCTTGGGGAGGCCTATGTCCAGCAGTGGACGTTGAAAGGCTGATGGATGGATGGATGGATGGAATGTAATATAACAAGTTAAAATTGTTTAATTTATCTCGTGTTAACGGGCCAACGTGTGCAACTACGAATCATCAAATACTTTGGACACATTGTTCGAAACCAGAACTCCATGGAACGACTCGTTGTCCAGGGACAAGTGGAAGGAAAACGGCCCAGAGGTCGATCACCCACGCGTTGGACAGATTCAATAAAAGCTGCCACACAAACTACTAGTATAGTCCAGTGTTCCCGAAACGCTGAAGACCGCAACGAGTGGAGGCGCATCGCGAGGGCTATCCAAAGACACCATCATGAAACCACGACCACTCTGACAAGAGTGAACGACTGAGGAGGAGGAGTTAACGGGCCACCCTGGACACAGCCATAAACTTCACAGTCACACAGGCATTTCATAAAATCATAGACCCGTGCCTCGCTGGGTGTACTTTGAAATTGTATATTTGTTAAGTCCCCCGCGATAAAAGGATTAATCCATAGAGCAGGGTTGTGTTTATTAAAAAAGCTTTCCACTACCCAAGCTGTCACTGCTTTGTGATAGTATGTACTTATAACTAACCAGTGTCAATCTATCTTCCTATATAGTATCAAAAGCCTTTATACAAGGAAAAATACACTTGAAAGGTTTCAAAGCCTCTTTAAATACTATACTGTATGGCTCCAAAACCGCGCGTAGTCAGGTCCAGTGGTTAATTATAAAGAATTCTACTCTTAACTGTATCTTTTTACCTAAAACCTGCTTGTACTTAGTTAACTAATTGAAATAAGGTTTAATAAATATAAAGGAGAATGTTATAGCTACTAATTACTACTCAAAGTTTAAAAAAACAAAGCGGGAGCATAATGATGAAGGCCATTTAATAACATACCATAGCGTATTAACTAATACTGACCCTATAAAACTACTTTTAATTACCTAAAATTTTCGATTATACTATAATTTGGTGCGAATAGACGATTATTAATAAAACAGAACAAATCGACTAATGATTCGATTCTAATTTAAAATCGTCGAATCGTCTACGGTTCCGATTAACATCGTTTAAAAATGATCGTTAAAATATTTATTGAAGATTTAAATTTGTTTATGTTGTAGTCATCAACATTCAAATTATAATTCATTTTTTATTTATAGAGTATAGGTTTAATTCAAGTTCTTTGAGAAATGCCTTCTAATTAAATAAAGTTTTAATTTATGATTTGTAGAAATATGATAGTAATGAAAATAAATGAAGACGTGCCTAAGTTATGAAATGCAATATGGCTGACCATTTTATGGGAATGGCTCCGTATTTGCGTATCCAATAATTATTATTCTGATTGACAAAATACAAAATATCTTTCTTAGAACTAATTCAATGTTAGTACTAGAAGTATAAACAAGAAACTTTTATATTCTCATTAAAATCATGCATAAATGCCTTCTTGAGCAAGTGTGTTAATGGTAAGTAGAGTTTTTCAAATTGCAGCTTTCATATTGAAATAGTTTATCTTCTGTGCACAGAATTGGCATCAGGGAATCGGCCAATAATTGCCCGGCTTTATGACAGTTTCTACATTAAAATAACCAGTTGTGTCCGTGTGTTGACGGACTAAGAATACAAGTATCACCACCCTATTGTTTCCCACGGGTGTCGTACAAGGCGACTAAGGAAAGTTTTTTTTTATTGCTAACGGTGGCCGACGAGCAAACGGCCCAGCTGATTGTAAGTAGAAACCGTCGCTCATGGACTGGCAACACCAGGGGCACAGCCAAGCCGCCGCCTACCTTGAGTAAAGTACTCCTCTCAAACCTCGTTTAAAGAGGGACGAGTCGTATTGCTGGGGAAACACCGCAGCAGGAAGTTCATTCCAGAGCTTACACGTACGTGGTAGAAAAGAACGCTGAAAACGAACCGTCAAGCAATTATCACCCATTGCATTACTGGTGGTAGGGCTCGGTACCAAGTGGGAGTACTCACTTGCTATCGGCCCCGGGCGGGTTGTTACCACCATCTTCTGTGTGACCGTCCATGAAGAACATCGGTGTGTTTTGGTTATAGCAGGAGATAGCCATTAATTAATTAATTTCATATACGTGAAATGAAATGGTGAGCAGTGACTTGACAGTGCTCTCGGTATAGTTGAGTCCATGATCGATGGTTACCATTTACCACCAGGTGGGCCGTGGCCTATCTGCCATCGTACGCAATGAAAAAAATATAACTGTTTAGCGCAATGAACTTCAATGCGTTTGAAATTCATTCGATGAGCGTTTCTTATTAACAGAAATTAACTGGCTTTTACCTTTTTGACGTCACGTGAATTACAAAATTGTATAGCCATCTAGTAATAAGTTCCGGTACTAAATGAATAACTTTAAATTGATAACAATTAGTAAGCCATGTCCCTTCCAGAGATAGAAATACTCTACGTGTCTATTTATAAACCGAGTATCATCCATATCCGTTCAGCCGTTTTGTCTATTGGGTAAAGAAACATCTAATATCCAATAAAGGCTAGGTAAAAAAAAAAAAGGGTTTGAGTGACGATATTCCGGATAAAATATAAAGATTCATCAGCAAGTTCTTTACTGAAGGCGTCGGAAAGTAGATTTATGAACTGCAAAGTATGAATTAATAGGGATGGTATAAATGGGTATAAATGTGACTGCCTCGGTGGTGTAGCGGTAATGTCAGCGACTGCTGATCATGAAGTCTCGGGTTCGATCCCCGGGTCGGGCGGTGATGATGAGCTTTTTCGTAAAAAGAAAAATTCTCAGTAGCAGCCCAGAGTTTGGAAATGTGCTCGGTAGATGGCACTAGACTCGCCCCCTATTACGTGGGACTTAAACATAGTTGGGTTCGTTTAACAGGGTATTGTTGATGAAGATAGTTGGCAAATCGTGGATGTGTAATACACCTTTGCCTACCCCTTCAGGGATACAGGCGTGATGCTATTTTATGTTTATATAAGTGCTTTGTGGTGCAGCGGTAGTGTAAGCGACTGCTGATCATGAGGTCTCGGGTTCGATCCCCGGGTCAGGCAGTGTTATTGAGATTTTTAGTAAAAAAAGAAGAAAATTTCTCAGTAACAGCCCGGAGATTGGAAATGTGCCCGGTAGACGTCAATAGACTCGCCCCCTATTACGTGGGACTTAAACGTAGCTGGCTAGTCGTGGGTGTGTATTACACTTCTGCCTACCCCTTCGGGGAATACAGGCGTGATGCTATGTGTAAGTATGTAAGTAAAGTAAGGAATTTTAAAGTCGACACAATCGAAGTCGCGGTCAGAAGCTAGTGGTGCAATAATTTATTCAAATTATACCTGGAAATACAATTGAGATATAAAATTATGTACTTACTTGTCGTTTGAATTACCACTTTGTGATCTTAGAATCAAGGTATAAAATTGAAGTTTAAGGAGAACATATAGTGACGTATTTTATTAGACTGACTTGATTCTCGATTTTCGAATATCTTTATCGATGGTATAGTCAATAACCGTTCTGCATCATTATAAATTGTTATTGGTGACGTGAGTTACCGTTTCGGAGATGGTGTTGTATAGATGGATAATCAAATAAATATGGAGTAAGGCTTATCTTTAAACGGTATCAGTGATGTAGGAGCTTTTGATAATTTGAGTGGGTATGCTCCTTTTATTCGGAATATATGTCGCTGCAATCGAGATATCGATTCGCAAGTTAGATCTCAAGCTGATCTATTTTAAATGTTATTACGCAATATAGGAAGTGTATTAAGATAACGTAGTATAATTTCACCCATGCTGACTGGTTGTCGACTCGATTATCGTGCAAGTCGATACTATTTATACGGAATTCTCGCATTTTGTATGTTATATGAGTTAATTAGTCAATATAGTATTTTTACGTAGTCACGTAACCATATCTGTTTTTGTGGTAAGTACGGAGAGACGGCGCATGGCGGTTTATTTAATGGGTAAAAGCCCTAAACAACCACTTTGTCTTCACGGAAAATAATGTGTTTGCTTGTTGTGTTTTCCTGTCTCAAATGTATTTTGATCAGAAACATGGTGTGATTTTTTAATGGTGTCGAGTAACTTTTTCTTTTCACTATCGGGATTTAGACTGGAAAAATCGAACGACTCACAAATTGTATTTATATTTCTCGTGGGTCTCGTATCGAATAGAGAACTTAAAAATAGAGGTACCGTAGTCGATCCCTAGTTTAAGACGAGACTGCAAGGCACTCCTCTGACTTTGAAACTATGTGCGCATTTGTTCATGAATTACCACTGCCTGGTGAAGCACTAACGAGGAAACCGACACCTCGTGAATTCTATCAACCCGGACTGGGCTGCACGGTGGACTACAATAGCTTAATTGAAATAAAACCTGAAACACTGGAGAAATGGTTATAGATCTTCAATATTTAATTTCTAAGATTATCTTGGAAGATCTGTTTCAATTAGCTCTGTCTATTGTAAAGAAGTTAGTGTATAATGCAATTAGCTTCGGTATCGGCGCCACAAGTTGCGCTCAGGTGCGGCTCACACGTAATATGCTACTTGACGCGCCTGCTCAGCGCTCTACTCTGTGCGCGACATATAAGTTGTAAGAGACTAGCGTTTTTATGTAACGCCTGTTGCGGTGCAATCTTGATGTTGCCCGTCTGGTTATGTACGTGCTGCTCATGATACCAGGGACATAATCTGCATGATGCCAATCGCAGGGAAAGGAATAACAGGTTGAATGAATGAATGATAGCGACAAGATGAGCAGGGATTTCTTTAATTGATATATATTATTGAAGTGAAACTTCTAATGCGACTTCCAACAAGGTTGCTTTAAACGTTTAACGCTTCCATGGAGGGGATATGAAAGTACATTTGCGTTAATCGTTCAACGCTCCTGGGGAGGGGGAATAGAAAGAGACAGAGCGAGAGTGAATCCTATATTCATTTCCACATTACGAAGTTTCACTTCTTCCGTGCGGAGAAATATGTTCTAGTTTCTGAATAGTATATTGATTTGTTAACTGATGCTCGTCAAGGAGTTCAAGTAATTAAGTTGGAAAATTCTTAAAATGCGCTAACAGCATTGAAATTCAGGAATGGTTTCGACATAATTGGACCAATTGGTGCAGAATGGACTATCAAACAGAAAATAGCAATGTTTTTAACCTTAGCTATGTTTATGTTTTTTATTTTATACTACATAGGTGGCAAACTAGCATACAGACTTGATGTTAAGTGATAATACCAGAAGCACAATTCGCGGGTCGCCATCTCCCAGGAAAGGGATACGGGGTGGAGATGAAGGAGAGGATAGGCAGGATGTTAAAGAGAGAATAGGAAGGATACTAAGGAGGGGATAGGAAGGATAAGGAGAGGATAGGAAGGATATCTAATAAAGAGAGGATAGGAAGAATGATAAGGGCTATACTCTATAGGGAGGGAGGGGGTCTGTTAAACTATTACTGCATATTTATGACATAAATAATCCTCAAGATCACAGCCGTCGGGTTCAGGCGGCGCAGGATTGCTCGTTATGGCGCTCTCTTGAAGAGGCTAATGTCTAGCAGTGCTCGAAATGATAGACAAATTGAAGCGTTAGAGCGCCTAAAAATGAGCTCATTTTGGCTGCAGCATTGTTGTAAGGATTTTTTTTTTTAAATTGCTCTTATAAACGCAGTCAATATTTTGTCACGCCGCTATTGCTTATGACTTGTACCATTTCCTACGTCGAACACTTGATAAATTCTATCAATAACATCGTAGTTTGACGTCAAAACCCTTCAGAAGTGTTTACCGCCACAAATGTGTTAAACTCTCTTACAGTAATGTCACCATCTCTCCTATCAAAAGTTGTGACGGGTAAACCAAGGTGAGGAAACTTAATTTATGGGGTCCTGTCGGTCTTCGTTTGACAAATACGGTCTAATGGTAGAGGTAAAGTAATACTCCATGTATTTTCTCTTCCAAATATTTTTTATTTTCAATCTTAGTATAAGTACTTTATAAAAATATGTACCACTAGCCTTTTGTCGCGGCTATGCCGCAAACAAAGTTAGTTTTTAATATTTATTTATTTACAAAAAAACATAATATCTTAACAGCTAATGCCAAAGTGATGATATGTCGATGATTATTAAATACTAAGCAAAATTAGTTTTGATCGTAGTATTTTCACAGAACCTGTGAGCCACTCTTGTAAAATTTGCCAGGCTGCATGTAAATATATCGATATT
This sequence comes from Leucoma salicis, assembly GCA_948253155.1. NCBI lineage: Eukaryota > Metazoa > Arthropoda > Insecta > Lepidoptera > Erebidae > Leucoma > Leucoma salicis. The sequence continues at coordinate 1,513,311 of OX411809.1, forward strand.
CTTCGATATTAAATTAATATAATATTATATCAGGTGATCGATATAATAGCGGGACAAAAACGAATACCAGTTTTAAGTCTAATCAAGGGCTATTAAATAAATCCGTACCGTTGGTACCACCATCTCTCGTATGACTGGCCATGCAGCACATCGGTGGCCAATAATTCTTTAATTTTATATCTGTAACTGACTGTGTCTGTTAACTGCCTCTGTGGTGCAGCGGTAGTGTAAGCGACTGCTGATCATGAGGTCTCGGGTTCGATCCCCAGGTCGGGCAATGTTACTGAGATTTTTCGTAAAATAAAAATAAGAAAAATTCTCAGTAGCAGCCCGTAGTTTGGAAATGTGCCCGGTAGACGTCAATAGGCTCGCGCCCTATTACGTGGGACTTAAATATAGCTGGCGAGTCGTGTGTGTGTAATACATCTCTGCCTACCTCTTTGGGGAATACAGGCGTGATGCTATGTTTTATATATATACCTATATATAAATAAATACCTTAGCGTTATTATTTTATGTGTAGCGAGCAGGATCGTGCGTATTATTTTCCATTTCACAATTTCGCACTGTGTTCCTTTAGTATAAATAACTACTATTGTTGTAAGTGAAAAAAAAAATTGCGATGACATTCATTAGATTAGTATTGATCAAATCAAGAGTTTAAGATCATTAAGTCATCATAGCACTTACAATTCAACAACGGCCTATAGAGAAATAATACATTATTGCGACTGATACTGGTCTCGTTACACCTGCGGAGGTCGGGCTTGGTCACGATCTGCTTGTCGGACCAAGTGGCACTGTGTTCGCAGATTGATGTTGACAGCTTTATATCAGTAGATAATAGCAAGCAGATTGGAGAAGCCGCCAAATGTTTAGTTTTTAGAATAAAACTCCCTGCATTAAGTAATCTATGTATTTCAACAAGCTAAGAAGTAATACGAGTGCTTGGGCACACTTAGTAAATCACTGTAATAGACAAACGAGGCAGCATACTCTGAATAACTAGATATGATTATAGTAATATTTGACGTGTGTGAGAATCAAATCCAATACACTCATACCCGAAAACCGAAAATGTCTAAATTCGATATTCAAAAAAGAAAGATTTGATAATAATCATGTTTAACAATAACCTCAGAACTTGTATTTTTATGAGCATGTATAGATACCATAATCATCTGTCGGAACAAGCTCACGCTGTTTTACAGATTGTGATTATTTAGCTACGAAATAAATTTGAAAGTGACTGAAAACCGACATCTATATTGTATGTCATCACTCCATTCCTTGGAGGGCATCAGAATAATGTATCCACGCCTTTGTTTACCGAGATTTTTTTGTGTGATTTTGTGGTTGTTAGCCTTGTATGGCTATGAAAACCTTACCCTGACAAGTAGTGAGCGCAGAGGGCTCTTAACCTAAACTTACAGAGAGTAACACTAACAACCCATTCCTTAGATAGAACAATGTCACCACTCCATTCCTTAGAGAGAATAATAACCATGTCGCCGCCCCATTGCATGAACATGATTGATGTATAATATTTTCCGATTCAATGTGAAAAATGTAAACTACTAATGTTTTTAGTATTATAAGAGATGCGTTTATTTACCCTCTGCCTATTACATATTCAAGAAATCGTACTTAAGGAGTAAACTCCAGTCGTGCCTCGGAGCTGACACATATTTTTTTTTCTACTTTCACAATAGTTGTTCAGTAGGATATTAATATGTCAGTGACATTCAGAGAGACAGAGTGTTGGGAGCTCATACTGAAAATCTCTTTTTCCTTATTCACAAATAATTTGTACTTTAAAAAGTAGCTGAGCATCTCAAATGCTAAAAAATATAGATCAAAAATGTCAGTGACAGTTCCCACGCATTTAAATAGGTGAAGAGAGGGCGCCACAGACGTCGCGCAGATCAACATGGCGAATGTCTAAATGTCTTAAGTTGCGTACGCGCACCCAGTTCGTGATAGTTCATGGGCCGATCCCGATTCTGTATTTATTTGTTACTGTTGTTAGTGTCTCATGTGAATTGTTTCTTGAGAGGGCATATTTTACTAGCGCATTACCCGCAGCTTCACTCTCGTCTTAGTTATAGACGAAAATTCAATTTTGGATAGGATTTGCGTAAAACTTAGTTATTGAGTGCTCACCTAGTATCAAAGAAACACTTATGCAAATTTTCACCGTTCTAGCACCGGGAGTCATGGCTTTGTGTTGTTATATCAGTGTTCTTTTATATACAAACGTGCCTATGACTTCGTCCGTTTGGACTTCAGATTAACTGCAGTATGAAACAGTGCCATCTAGTTACGATCTTTAGTACTAAAACTTTAATTTTAAAGTATCTAAATAGTTATCTATTTAACGGTTATCCATGAAACTGCCATGTAGGTAAAATACCGAGATAAAAAGTATTTTGTTTATCCAGACGATAAATTATTTGTGTGTCGAAATCCATCCACATACGTTCCGCTGTTTTTGTTTGAGTGAATACCTGAAATGCAACGTCTAAATATACAAACTCACATTTACAATACTAATTAATATAATAGTAAGATTAGCTTATTCAGGTCTTTCAGAACGCTTGTAGACATAGAAGGGGCTGATTTTTTATGATTGATAGATATAATCAGGCATAAATAGTATGCGTCGGTTATTCGTACATCGAATCAGCAATTCCGCCTCGAAGCCAACCTTCAAATATGAGGGGCGAATCAATGTATTTTTACCCGTGTGGGGCAATTTTAAACCGTTGCTTTTGTAATCAAATCCTCGCAGAGATATTGTCTTGTGGGAGAGTCACCCTGGTTACAGCGCCTACACCGGAGAACTACCATGCTCTAAAGATGTGATGAGTGAGAGTGCTCGAGGCGCAAATCCTCTCCTCATACACTACTCGTTAGCAACGCGTGTGATACCTTTGGTGCTGCTATAAATAATAGCGTAGGCACTTACCATCAGGTCGTATGCTTGTTTGCTACTAAATTGGTATAAAAATCTTTTAATTAAAGGATGTTATATCATCAATTATTCGCAATATTCTCTCAATAGCTGGTAATGAAGGGTTAGTTAGCGTGCGTCGGCTATTACTGATAATAAATGTAATTATGGTGAGATTGCTCCTGATTGCACTGGCAAATTATTACTAATTATTATTTATTATTGACAGCTTTTTTGTAGATTATTATATGTTGTAGATCATGGAGTTAAGTGCATTGTTTTAAGTTTATTATCTTTTGCTTCGAACACTGTATTACCTCCTAGCATTACATGCTCTATACGGTAGCTTTAACTACTAATGATAAAGCGTTTTCAGACTTCCAGAATTCGGGTGTTGATGTTTGTAATCTTTACATATCAAAGGCAGTACCTCTATGTTTAATATCATTGCTAATTTTATAACAGATATACCTACATAAGCTTAACATTACAAGCAGTTTCAACTATACTTTGAGAGACAGGTCTCCTTGCACAATGAGAAGTAAAAGCCATCACGACCCCAATGCGGGACGTCAGACTTTGAAAGTAGTAGAAAAAGTCCTCATGGCATATTTAGAAAGTCAGAGGGAATCACTCGAGGGTCTCCTCACGATGTTTTCGTGGGGTGAGCAGTGGTTTGACAATACTCTCGGTACAGTCAAGTCCATGAGCGACGGTTACCATTTACCATCAGATGGGCTGTGGCTCGTCTGTCCCTACATGCAATAAAAAAAAAGGAGGGGATGATGAGCTTCCGTCGCTCTCACTCACCACACCAAATACAACAAGGAGTATCTATCGTTCTTTCACGCTGATCATCTGTGAGAGGGAGCTACTACCGATCGAACTGGTCCATTCTTGCTGGGAGATTCAAGGCTCTACCACTAGTGAAATTCTTTATGGATAATATTTCTTCCATATTATCAGTTAGTGTCGAGGAATTTTGGCAACAAATTATTATGATAACAAGAAATTGGGTATGACCGAAAGATAGTGCGGTAGCTCAGTGGATTAGAGCACTTCCCCGGATTGAAAGGGACGCAGGGTCGATTCCCGCTCGCGCTAAAGTTCTCTTTTTCCTCATGCACAAATAATAATATGTTGATGTATTTTATTATGTTGACTAGTATTCGCCACCATATCAAAAAACGTACGTTTATGATTAGGTACCTACTATTAGACAAAGTACATTTCTGAATAAACTGCAACTTTAAAGATAGACAGGGTACACAGAGTACAGAACAGCTAATAACTACAGAACGTTATAATGAAATCGGTGAACTGGTAGATGATTATCGACAATTTCTCCGTGTAATTTATAGCGAACAATCTTAGGAGCTTCGATGCGTACTATAAAAATTGCTATTATCGTGCGTGTTAAAGGCACACCGAGCGTTATTACTTTTATACAATGTGTAAAAATAATAACACAATAAACTGCAACGATAACGAAATTGCAAAATATTCGCAAATTTTTTTCAAACCGATGTAATTCGCACAAAACCATGCCTTATAAAGAATATATAACTCTGATGATGAGGATTCCTTCTAAGCAATGAGGTCATGCGATACTGGGAGTGACTGAGTGGGTACTCAAAACTAATTTGTTCAAATCACGACTCAAACCGCCAATCTATGACTTAAAACTATATAGATAGATAGAACTCATTGCGCCCCCACCTTAACCGCTCCCTTATTACCGGTAACATTGTCCATTACTCGGACACGGCGGAGGTGCGTCTTATCGTTAATTACCGGTACAGGTTACCGGTTTACCGATTACCGCGTGATTTACCCGCGCATCGGCGTTGTACTTAGCGAATTTCAATTACAGACTCGTTATCTCTGGATGCTCTGTTATTATTTTTACAAAGAATCTGTTTTCCAAGTACCTATCTTAAGGTGGGTATTAAAATGTTTTTAAACCGCCAATTCCATTTAAAAAGGGACTATGTTTATTATTATTAATTTTTAAACGATTTGTTATCTTTGATTATTGCCATGAAATGTCGTGAAGTAACCTGCATTCCTGAAAGATATTCTTTGCGAGATTTGAAGTCTACTAACTCACGTTTAACAAGAGTGGAGTGTCAGTTTAAGTTTAGAATAACTCGAGTGCTACCACTAAACTAATGCCGTAGGTACAGTTCCAGTAATCTACCAATACAGCCGGAGAAACGGCATTCACTCGTTTTATTCAGTGTGTAAGAGCCATTGTCCTACTCGTTACCCTGAACGGTGTGCGGTTAGCAACATTTTTTACAGCGTAAACAAAAAATAAGACTAACTATTGTGCTTACCTTGCAGTAGCACTACGATCTAACCAAAATTTTAATACGAACAGCTAAAAGTGATTGAACATTTTAATTTTACAGAAAAATCAATCAACGGGCGATCTCTTATAACGAGTGAGGTTGAAGACAATACCTCGCTTTATATTACGCTTCGTGAATACGAGACTGGATCGACAGACGATCAGTTTTAGATTACTTTTGAAGATTAAACCAGTGAATAGGTTTTTAAATGGTAAAACGTGGAGTATGCTCATTTGGAATTTACACTATAATATAAATTCTAGTATCGTGTAGTAATGTACAAACAAAACAATAGTTAAGTTCAGGATGGATAAAGGTTGGTGAATTTCACAAATATAAATCATCTGATAGGTCACTATTTAACATCTTATGTTTCATAGACCCCGCTACAATAGCGTTTTTTTTGGTGTCACTGTATTACTGTCTTACACAGGCACGGATCTCCCTCCAGAATCATATTTAAATTTAGGATAAGGTCCACCAGGATGATTAAATGAGACTTAATAGACTTTACAGGTCGAGTACTAGTTTCCTTGAGATTATTGCTTATCCGGGTCAAAATATTGGTATATGTTTGCAAGGTGTACATTTGTGGAAACGAAATATCACTGGATGAGACTTCAGCGTATAATTATAGGGAAAACCGTTCCATATAACATAACAACTGGATAAGTAACACTACCTGCTAGTGTTCGTAATAATCAACTTCTACATCACTTTACATTAAACACAAAGTGAAAAATGTGAGATCGAAAATAACAGTATGTATTTTCATACATTATACGTACTTGACTTGACTTGACTGACAAACATGTGGCGTTTATTGGTTCTATAACTATTTGTAGTCTCACTCTTGAACAAAATATCATAGTTTTAGGATATTGCGTATTATTTTTCGAATAATTTGCTAGTCATAAGTAAAAAACCAAGTACGACGTGACCAGACGTAGGTATAAGATGAAATCAATGTATCAATGTATTCAAATAGAATTGTGTATACAAGCAGCTCATGCGAGTCTCATTTGGAAGTAGGTATAGCAGTTTATTTCTAATATAATTATCTGTGCCCAGAAACTAAACATGTTGAAGAAGTCTTTTCGAAATTTATAGAGATGAAGAATGAAAATTAGAATATCGCTTAGACCCTTATCTAAAATAAATATTTTTGTATTGTGATATCTTCATTTAATATAAAGTTATTTGAGTTTTAAGAAACAACGATTTTTATAAGTAGGTACCTATTACGTGTTTAGTGATTTGTGTTTTCTGTTAATATAATCAACGCAGGCGAAGTCTCTATCAGCTAGACTTAATATAATAAATAAATATTCACGGACATTTTACACAACGTCCTCTGGTCAAAGCTTAACGCTTGAGCTTTGGGTACCATATTACGGATATAATGATATATATATATATTACTTTTTTTTTGTAAATACATACCTAAAATAGATAGAAAACACCCTTTTTTTTGTTATGGCGGGAAAAAATGTTCCTAATCGCACACCCCGTCGTTCGGGGCAACGAACAGGGTAGTATGGAGCCCTCACCCACTATAGAAACCCGCCGTGTGCCGTCTCTCCGTCTTTATTGGCGGGCCACTGGAACTATGTTACATTCCTTCGTTGGAGATAGAAAACACCCTGACGCAGTACAAATATCTGTGTTCATCACAAAAATAATTGTCCTGAGTGGGAATCGAACCCACGACCTCGTGCACAGAAGTCGGTTACACTACCGACTACGCCACGAGGCCCGTTAATATAAATTGCTGACATAAGTTTGACATTTACTATAATTATGACGGTATCGTACATACAGCCACATACCTAAAAACAACGAATTAACATTATCTTTAATTATAAATATATTAAGATTAATATTTAAACTTAGAAAATAATTACGCTTCAAATAAAATCATTATTGTCAATTAATACTAATGATATATTTAATTTTACGTACGACTTTTTACGAACACCATCTATTGGCAAATAGCGAAACTGCTTATCTATTTCATAGTTATTGAAACGTCAATTGCGTATTCAGAAACTCGGTAACAGTTATCCTAAGTTTAAACTACAGATAACTTTATCGAATCCATAGCTATTGACACTTTTACTGGGAACCTCAGAAACCGGGCATTACTGTTTATTGGGGTCTCTCAGCGTCAGCGTCTACTGATATCTAATGTATGATTTATATACCTACATACGATAAAATCAGATATTGAGATGTCTGTCATATGCCAATATTTCTAGACAATAATTTTGTATTTTGGTAATGGGGCTGCATATTTAACAGTGGCTCCTGGAGACACGTAAGTATCCCCAATTCCACAATGTTTGCCATATCTTTAAAATACTACTACTAAAAAGGCAGTGACATTGTATTGAATGCTTCATATCAATCCATTGAAGATTTAGCTTAGCTCTGAGAATGGACCTAACTACAATATTAGGAGGCATATTGTAAAATCAAACCCTTTTGAAAGTACAGAAAACGAATGCGATACACCCACGTATTAACAAGATGTTGGTGGGGCTTGTTAAAGAGCGATAGGCGAGGAGCGGAGCAAATTCAGATTAAGTCGGTCTTGCCTTTAAAACAGCATTGTAGGGGCATATAGTCGATTCTGTCGTTACTCCTTGTCGAGGGTAGTATTTGATGTTCGCGCTCAGCAACAGCTGTATCCAAGATTAGAGCATTTTGCCACTCTGTTCTCTCTGCCTACCCTGCAAGGAGGATGGCGTGATGACTAATTATATATAAATTAATCTGTACTACGAGTATTATAAAGCTGTAACAGAGTTATGTCTGTAAATTTAAGATATTTGAGAAATAATGACTGTGTAAGGCTGTTTGGGCGTCTCTGAACACAAAATAATATTTTAGAATTATTGCCTGTTTTTATTTATTCGCACATCATGCAAATACTATTGAACGGATTTAGATGAAACTTTTTCAATGGATAGCTCTTTAATGTTCTTAAAAATTGGTAGACTGGTATAACGTTGTATCAGACTACTATATCGGGAACCTGAGATATAACTTAAAAACTAGCTATTGTCTGTGACGGAGCCACGGATGGCTGGTTAGTTCTATATACGAGTAGTATATGTATCATTTGCCAAAGCAAGTATACCCGTTCAAATATAATTTAGTTCCGTGTGGTGACGGACTAAGAATACAAGTGTCACCAACCTATTCTTTCCCACGGGTGTCGTATGAGGCGACTAAGGGAAGTAAGCAATTATCATCCATTGCATGATTGGTGGTAGGGCTGGGTACCAAGTGGGAGTACTCAGTTGGTATCGGGCCCGAGCGGGTTGGTATCACCATCTCCCGTGTGACCGGCCATGAAGCACATCGGTGCGTTTTGGCTGTAGCAGGAGATAACAGTTTATATTTCATTTCATATCTGTGAAATGAATTGGTGAGCAGCAGCTTGACAATACCCTCGGTATAGTCGAGTCCATGGGCGACGGTTACCATTTACCATCAGATGGACCGTGGCTCGTCCGCCACTACAAGCAATAAAAAAAGTTATTTAAAGGCGTGTCATTCGTTGTTTCATATCCTCTTTATTACTGTATCCGTAACGGCAAACACATGGACTGCAAAGACAGTAGTATCGCGTTTGATTCCTTTGTTAAGGTCGAGACCCTAGAAGGGTCAATCATCCTGTCGGGTGAAACGCTTCATTAATTGTTAAGGAATAATAATGTTGATACTGTTTTTACTCGCGGTCACTGAGACCATACCCCGCGGTCGACCCGTCAAATAACTCTCCCGCATACACTAGTGTCTTGATAGCGTTAATAAAACGTACCACGACAAAGGCAGCCTCCTACCAGCGCGTCATCTGTGACAGGCTGACTGCTGCAGACATTACGTGCTATTTCTTGCTGTTTATGCGACTTTAAATCTTCACAAAGGTACCTGGGTTTATCGTTAAATTAACAACAGTAATCTTGTGTGTAAATTCATATACAGTCGTAGTGCCATATGACAGTAATTGTCTGCCTGCGTATCCGCTTAATTTTCATAGAAAAATATTTTTAATATGAAATGACATAGGTAGAGGTCACCTTAGATCAAAATAATTAAACGCCGAAATAAAAATAGTGTTTCTTTATTTTCTCATTTTGAATTCCACTAGGTGTACCTATATAGTTTTTTTAATTTTTTAATGGTTAAGTTGGTTAAATGGTTAAGTTAGTAGTTAAACTGGTTTTAGAGAAAAAAATTAAAACTGAAAAATGCCTGATGATGTCACAATTAGGTTGAATGAGATAATTATTTGCCTTTGCAATTAGGTAGCGTTATCATGTATTGATTTAAATTTTACGTCAATCACATATAAACAAGAAAGAAATAATTGTCAAACTGACAGTTTCATTTTATTTGATAGAACAAAGCTAAGACTACAATGCTGTTCTGCGTATTGACGTCAGTTGATGCTAACGACTGTTTAAAATGGAACAAACTTTAAAGTAAAAATGTGGTATAAAAACTATTTAATTTCGGGAAAATAAAAATTAGCATGTAATAGGTAATAAAATTATGAATATGCAAAAAAAAAGTCAAATTGTTATTTTCATTAGATAAAATCCTAGAGACTTTTTTATACCTTGTGGTGGTTGACGAGCTGCGGCCCAGCTGATGGTATATGATATTTGCCACTCATGAATTCAATAATACTAAGAGTACTGTCAAGGTGCTCACCATAACCAAAGATACCTACTTCACACTTGCTAGTACCTTAGCCACTAGTTATCTAATCAAATCTCAACTGCAATAGTTTGTAATTTCAATTATTTTAATAAGTATTTTAAAATACTGCCAGTGACTTGGTCCGCATATAAACACGTCACTCTTCGACACATTAATTATCTCTATGCAAAAATAGCTATCATCCATATTTCTGGGATAAAATATAGCCAATCTTTTTTTCTGGGCTCCAGACTATATGTATGTATACAAAATTTCATAATGATCGGTTTAGTAGTAACGGCGTGAAAGTGTAACAAACAAACAAATGTACTTTCGCATTCATTACTAATATTATAAACTAGCCTTTGCTTTTTTAGCTTATATGTCAGTTCCCGATATAGTAGCGAAAAAATGTATACCAGTTGTTAAGTCTAATCGAGATCTATCAAATAGAAAAAGTTGCATCAAAATCCGTTCAGTAGTTTTTGCGTGATGCGTGAACAAACAAACAGACAAAAAATATAAAAAAAAATGTTTTGTGTTCAGACACGTCTATATAGCGTAATACAGTCATTTTTTCTCAAATATCTTAAATGTACAGACACAGCTTATAATAGCTTTATAATAGTATAGATACGAAAGTGAGTTTATTTGTTAAACTTTCACGCCGTGACTACTGATCTAATCATTATGAAATTTTGCACATAATAGTCTGAAGCGCAGAAAAGGACATAGGCTTCTTTTACGATGGTAAAATGTATAGTTCCTGTGGGATATATATTTTTGAATAGAGATTACTATTATACCATAAAGTGACGTATTTATATAGTGACGTCCACACAGTCAGAGTCGGGGGCAGAACATAGTTTATGATATTAGTTAGTATTAGATAAGTACATCATCGAAATCAGAAAAAAACCTGTCTTATCGTAAAATTTCTATCTTCAAAAATCGTAAAATCAATAATTTGAGGGTCTTATGGAAGAGTAAAGAATACCACAATTCTTTAAATCATAAACATTAATTTTATGTGAACATGGATGTTTTATAATGAAAGCTAATTAAAGAGAGAGGCTAACCCACGCGTGCGACTAGTCTTGGTCATAGATAATGTGTATTTAATACGGTATGTATAAATACTGTGAAAGATTGATATCAAGAATTAATGTGAATATAAATGCAGCTATGTGGAGACAAGATGTTGGGGTTTTCCGATATTTGAATGTGTTGTTGTTTCTTCGTCATCGATTTGGGGGTTTTTTAATGACAATAACTTAGCGATAGCAGGCAAACGAGAACTAACCTACTGTTCCGCGTAGGCAGATGTATAAAGGTTTAGTAACTTTTAAAAATTCGCAAATTGTACACATATTAATGTAACATAAACGTATCTTTTTCGCGTTTAAAATAGGTAACTCTGAACTACCTAGTCTCGGTACGACTACTGATAAAGGTTTTTATTATAATTTTATCTTCTTGAGTTGCCTATTATGTAAATCCTCAGCCATACCACTAGACTTTTGCTTACCCGAGTTAAAACCTAAAAAGCGTTATAACACTTGCTAGCGTTATCTGCGAGTCGTCGAAAAAATCTCGTTTTCTACTTTCCCAAAAATTTGTTCGATACCCAAAAAGTTAAACTCTTGTGACCGACCCTTCACGGTCCGTCAGACAGAAGGTGGTACCGACCCGCTCGGGCCTAGCAACAACTAAGTACTCCCACTTGATACTCAACTCAGCTCAAATTCAAAGAAGCGAATAGTTCCGAAACAAAAGAGTATAAGACCAGATTAGGAAGAAATGAGCAAAAGCCAAAAGGATTGCTAGAAGACTATGAGTTATATACAGCATGCTAACTCTTCAACCGTATCACCATCACTGTATAATATCACAAGAACTTGATTCGTGCAATAAACTTGAAATAATAGCACTGTTTTCATGGCTAGCAGCTACGTAATAGTTTACGAACCTTATCAAGAACAACAATAGGCCATACGATAACATTAAGAGCGGTTTGTTTAACTCCTGGGTTGATGAACTCTACGCCTTCTAGGTACCTAGAAGTACGGTCAAGGGACTAGGGTTTGTAGCCTTGCGTAGGCATAGCATGTAATCAAAACAACTTTTAATAGCAATTTTGTGATATAGCTTAGTAATTAAAACGTTTCGACCAGCAATCAACAAGTCACAATAAAATAATGACTGACCTAACCAGCATGTGGTATAAAAATTGTTTACTATTATAACCTTTTTTCTGGTTAGGAGAAAAATGTGTACCTAATCGCACATCCTGTAGTACCCAGTGGTCCAGCGGTTTACTCTTTCGGGTAACCGAGCGACGCTTCCGCATACCAGACCGTCGCACGTTCCTCGGTACGCCCACCTGCAGCATCGCTGGTATAAACTTCGATAGGTGGGTTAGAATCCATCAGTTTGGTTTTAGATCCTGCTTGTCTTTTCCTAGGGTCACAAAAATCTATATACTACATCTATGCCAGCATACTATATCGAGTATTATAGTTTGGGTTCCCACACAGGACAAATTTCTTTTTGTAATTCAGACATGTGTTTCGAGTCTGGGTGTACAATGTTCCTATTATCAGTATGTTTGTAAAGTTCTTTGCCACGTCCTTGTTTTTAACCGATTGAAGATTTTATATCTTAACTGCATGTCCTGCGTGTCGGTACGTTTTTTTTATATTATGCGAACGACAAACAAGCATTCCGCACCTGATGGTAAGCGATAACATCAGAGGCATCACTCGCGCGTCGTCAACTCCATGGAGAGGGATAGGGCTTAGGGCTCCGGCATTCTCACCATACGAAACACAACAACAGGTGTACCTGACTTTTTTCCACCCTGATTTTCTGTGCCAGAGTGGTAATTCCATGTTTGAGCCAGCCCATTCATGCTGGGATAAGCAAAGTTCTAGCACTAATAGAAGTCCTTGAATTTTATCTTGATTAGTATAACATCAGAAATAAAAATCGACTAGTGTGTACTCTGCTTTGATTCAGTATTAATTAAATCGGCCCAATACTCACTCCTGCTTTAAAATCAATTAATTAGCATCCTCAATAAAAAGTATGTTCCATTCGGACACATTAACAATTCAAAAAGAGGAAAAGAGATAAAAAACACGGTGCAAGACCACCTGTCTTGGTGTTGATGGAGGTGCGATTTGTCGTGACTGCGATTAGTCTGCGAGCGAATTTATTGGGTTATTGTAACATTTAATACACATTCTCTACTTCGTTTATGTTCTTATTCGTTATATAAGTTTTACCCGCGCGTACTTCAGGATTTTTAAACTACAAAAATTCATGCATCACACTGTTTGAGCAGTAATGTAGAAAAATAATTGCAGTATATAACAGCGCATCTCATGGTCATTTTCTGGAATAAAATATATCTATATATAAATATATATATATATATATATATATATATATATATATATATTTTTAGCATTTGATGCTTAGCCACATAAAACAAAAAAGTGCAAAACGTCACGTGTAGGATTTGAATATGAAATTGTAAATTTTTAAAACACCACGTTGTTTGAAAAAATTTTTGTTGAAATTCCATAAAATAATATTATTTCATCGCACTATTCACAACTATTAAAAACCATGGAGTTAAATATAACTCAAAAATATGAATCGCTTCATCCGGTAATCTCAATGTACAATATCTACAATATTTCTAATTAACTAGTAAGTTATGCATTTGATTAAATGTCTGTTCCGATCCTGTGATCGGCTCTTTATTGTTTAGGAAGGAATAGAGTCGTTGGAGGTAACTTTATTACGACTTTTTTTGTTTTTTTTTTTATCAAATACCTTCACTTGGCAGTGGCGGTGTCGTATGTATGGAACCAACAGGACAAATAGTTTGTGATCTAGAAAAAATCACATGTATACAGCGTTTATGTTCATTAACTATGTACCCATGTATTAAGTCGATTGCTTAAAACAACAGGCTCTTTCACGGAGAGAGCTCTGAGAAAATGCTTGACGTGGTTTGGCACCTTTCTACCACTGAACCTCAAGGCGTCTCGGTTTGAGTTCAGCCGTATTATCTGGAAACAATATGTTCGAGGACCGTTTATTTTCAGCGCTCTCTCGCCAGCCTCTGAAAGGAACATCCTCCTGAGGTGTTTCTTTAGTGCTATGAGATGTCCTTCCCTCATTTAAGGTTTGAGAAGAGAATATTACTAAAGCTTCACTATGCCGCTGGTGTTGCTAAATTCCATGAGCGGCGGATACCACTTACCATCAGGTAGATATCGGTTCAACGTTTGTTTGCCAACGTTGGCAATAAAAATGTTTTTTTTTTTTAATCAAGGCAAATATATAGAAAAAAATAGCACACGCTATGCGTTCTGTCTTATTCAAATCAGAAACAAACTAACAGAAAGATCAATGATAATATAAAAACGTTTGTTTTCCGTTATGTATAGCTATTAGCTATCACGTTGGTGCAAGGTCATAATAGCGACAACAATCGTAAACGCATTAAAATTGTAATACCTTAAAAAGAAATAAAAAATACAAAAGTTGCAAACTCTACACCGTCTCTATTGTTTCTGAATCCCGAGACGGCTGCGATTTTCTTTTTCCCCATGCCGTCAGTCCGAAATGAAGTACCTTCGTCCATACGTTAGGTAGCGGAAGTGGACAGCCGGAGTGAAATGGCCGCTGCGCCGTTTCCGCCACCCTTCCCCCTCCAGGCTTTAATTAAAGGCCGGTAAGGTTTTAACACGTCTCTACCTTTGAAGGTGCAGGATGGAATCAGGTTTTTTTACTTGAATTAGGGTGAGATTAGGGGTGTGTGCCACAAAGGGTTGTCTGTCTGTGATGTTTGGTTTGTTTAAACATTTTTCAGGAGATCTCTTGTTTGTTGTAGTGGATGCTCAGTTTGTTTGGACGCTAAGGAGTAGTATATACTCGTATATAAAAGGTTAAATTAATATGGTAGCCTAGTTGACAGACCGAAGATCCATCGAATTTGAAGCTCAGACTGATGTCGGTTCGAAACGTCTGATCATTGAATATTCAAATTTTGGAGAATTATTGGAGGGCATAGCCTAGTTATGCACTTGCAGTTTGAATGATCGGCAAGGTTAAGCAACTTTCGTTCTGCTAGCATCAGATGTGTGATCAAAGTGATGCCTGTTTGTGGACACGTAACCTTCTCCGTGCTTCGGAAGGCTAGTTAAGCAGTAAATAGGAAGCTGACCCCGAAAATGTTTGGCATAACTGAAGTGAAAACTTCTATAGGCATTTTTGGCGAATTTCAGATGGGTAAAATCTTACGAGTTCGCCTTATCGACATTTTGTGTGCGCGAAATTCTTAATACCTTCATTCAGAATACATGCACGCCATATAATGATACAAATCGTACTAAATACCGTACGTCCATAATACGGATTTATAAGTTACAAAAAAGACATATCCAGTGCATTGACATCTATTTAGATTCATAAAATCTATTACGATTTTAGAAATGTTTTTTTCCCTTATAAGATTTCACTTCTGTCGACAGTCCTCATGACTTTTTTCATTTATTTTTTAATTTGTTCAGCCCTTTTTTGTTTGCACATCACGTAAAAACTACTATGTGGAGATGACAATATTTTGTTTGATAGCTCTTGATTAGATAGTATACGTTTAACGTCGTACTACAATGAGAAGTCGATATAAAAATAGAACTAGTTTTTGCCTCACGATGAATATTAATTGTGTTGTTTGTTTTTACAGGTAAGATAACAGAAACACGAATATACTAAGATATGTAAGTACAGCACACATTTAGCTTCAACCTTATAATATGCCGTCACACACTAAGCTGTAGTGTTCTGTCCACCACCATTCCGCCATCCCTGAAATATCAAAACATCGTATTACACTTGAAAGTTCTCTTATAACAACAGATTGAGAATACACGTGTCTCTATATATTCATTTCCTGCGGGTTATCCTTTTGCATTACTGGTGGTAGGGTTGTGTACCAAATCGTAATGACTTGTACCTAATCGACGAATTGTAGTGACAGCTCTATTAACACCTCGAAGATAATGGTGTGCTTTTTTATTGCTTGTGGTAGCAGACTGGCCACGGTCCACCTGACGGTAAATGGTAACCGCTGCTCATGGACCCAACTATACTAAGAATACTGTCAAGTTGCTACACTATAAGGATGTGAAATGAAATATTGCACGGGTATGTATGACTAAAACACAGCGAGGTGTTTCTTGGTCGGTCACGCGGGAGACGGTGGTACGTACCCGCTCTGGTCCGTTAACAAGTGAGTACTTCCACTTGGTATCCCGTACCACCATAGTACCCCTTACCACCAGTAATAAGATAGGTGATAATTGCTTACTAATGTTAATCGTGTCGTACGAGACCTGCAGGAAAGAATGAGAAAACACTTGTATTCTCAGTCTGTGACCACACGGCTAATGCCATACAAATATAATAAAAACAAAAAAAAAACGTTTGCTAATATTGCTTAATATCGCCCACGTGACGGAAGCTACTTTACAAGTGTCTATATTCACACTGGAAAATGACGCCTCTTCATATACCACGTATGGTGTCATTGATAGCGAGTTCAAATAATAAAGTTATCATAAATAGTACTTGCAGATCCAATTTTTATGTCACATTCGTGCTTATATATTGGGATCGGATATGTATTTTTTTATTGCAGTCGCAAGGATTTTAACTAAGGTTTGTCTTTCAAAAGTAGTATAGTAAGAACGGTTTTTGTATAAAAAATATGTCATAAAAACTGAGAAGTTACACTTAGATGGTTTGGGCATGTAAAGAGGATAGATGAAAATTTGATGAAATGGAAGGATGACAAAAAAATATATACAACCCGTGCGCATTAACATGGCACCTGGCGAATGAATGACGTTTAAAGTACTTACTGAGTTTATATAATACTTTCTGATATTTACGCGAATGTTGCAATATATTTAATAATATAAACTAATAACCAAGATTGTCTTCTTACTGGTAGTAATTGGTACTTTGTGGTAGAATTTTTGAGCACTAAATAAACACAAAAATTTTACAGTTTAAAGAGGACTCATTTTAATATACTAATTTAAAGTCTCATACATTGTAAGCATAAAAAAATTGAAGTACGTATTTTAATTGTGTTTCTGAACGAATATTAGGTGGGTTAAAATAAATAAACGATGAAACCATTGAAATAACATATCAGCCTTGGATGTCTATCATCTAGTCCACCCGTGATCATGAATGCTCTAAAGTATTCGAAACGTCGGGATAGTAGAAAAATCAAATAAATGCGATAGATTCCGTAAACGTATGTAGTTTTATTTCAAAATACTTACTGAGTGAGTCAAGGTATGTAGTAAATAGAGTTGTATTCAGTTATAGATGCAGTTTTTCATATAAAAAATATGCACTTATTACACTTATTACTATATTTTATAGGTGAAAGTTTAACCCGCAGGTGGTGGGGCCCCACCCAGAACCCATACATATTTATGCGACACCCATTACAGCGATTGTCGTTATGATTTCTCTTGACCAAACACGTTTTTATGCTTTGATATTTTATAATGTAATATTGTAAAGAATTCATCGCCTATTATGACAGTTTTGTAATGAAACTACTTTGAGTTATGTCGACATAATCGTAAACTTTATGTTTTAATGACATTATTTTTTAATAATAACCGTTGACAATAGTTACATTTGTATATTTATAGTTTTTTTATAGCAAATTATAGAACATTGGACATATTATATTATTGAATGAATCAATATTTTATTTAAAAATCTCGGTTAGTGGTATAGTTTTAACGCCTTTTTGCTAACGGTTTATGAGCTGCGGCCCACGTAAATGGTAACCAAGATGTCTTAAGACGGGAAAAAAGTACTTATCTAACTGCACACCCCGTCGTTCGGGTAACGAACAGGGCAGTGTGGGGCCCTCGCCCACTAAATAAACCCGCCTTGTGCCGTTTCTCCGCCTGTATTGGCGGACCACTGGAACTGGAAGACATTACTTCAGTGGTTCGCTGGCGGCTTATCCTTTTCGGGTAACCTCCTTGAGTGACAACAGAAAAAATAGTTACTTACCATGTAGTTTCATTACCATGCTCAAAAGTAATGGGGAATGAGGGAACAATCCTTGTATCGCGGAGGACTTTATAAACATAATTAAATAGAGCGGACACAAAGTACACCCAGACTCAGAACAACCAATTGTGGAGCACACAAAGAATTGTCATGCAATCGAATTCAAAACAATCGACATGGAAATTCAGTATTTTAATAGGTCACTATGATACACGATTTGTATATGCACATACGAGTATAAATGTTTGCACCTTTTTTTTTTAATGTTCCTAACCGCACACCCTATCGTTCGGGGCAACGACCAGGGTAGTGTGGGGCCTGCACCCACTAAATAAACCCGCTGTGTGCCGTCTCTCCGCCTTTATTGGCGGGCCACTGGAACTATGTTACATCCCTTCGGTGGTTAAATGTTTGTACCTAAATAAAAATTATAAAATTAATATATTTTTCACTTCTGACATGCATTTTTTATACTATGAGTGTGGCAATCAATCAACCCCACCTGATGGTAAGCGGCTGCCGTAGCCCATAGACGCTAGCAACACCAGATATATCACTCGCGCGTTGCCAACTCCATGGAAAGAGAAAGAGGTTAGTTCCTCCGGCTTTTCACTCACCATACGATACATAACAGTAGGAATGCCAATCGTTTTACCGCTGATCTTCTGTGAGAGAGTGGTACTTCCTCGATCAAGCCGGCCGGTTCATGCTGGGTTAAGCAAGGCTCTACCTTGCTTGCTATCGCGTCCATTCAATGGAATCTTTATAAAACATAACATAGCATCACGCCTGTATTCCCGAAGGGGTAGGCAGAAGTGTATTACACACCCACGGTTCACCAGCTATGTCTGAGTCCTACGTAATAGGGGGCAAGCCTATTACCGTCTATGGGGCAGAATTCCAAACTCCGGGCTGCAACTGAAAATTTTTCTTTTTGCGAAAAAGCTCAATAACACTGCCCCGAACCCGAGACGTCATGATTAGTAGTAGCTCACACTACGACTGCACCACAGAGGCAGTTATCTCTATACATATAAAAATCGATGTTTGTATAGAGCTATGGGATTCAAAACGGCTTAACAGATTTAGATAAAATTTTAGCATTAAATTAGAATTTATAAAGTGATAATAACCGGATTCACTGCAAATTAAATCGTTTTAATTTTTAGTGTTTACCTTGTATTCCCACTTGTAGAGCCGGAGAGGTAGCCCTCACACAGAATAATAATACATCATTCATTGAATATGCATGATAGATTCTGTAAAAATACTTTTATTTCATAATATTACCTTATATACCGTGTATATACCTATATATGGACATAAGCCTATGTAGGGGAGATACTGTGGTGGCTTGGATGACAAATATTAACGTTATATTCGTAGGCAGTTGGCGCCAATCGATAAATTAATATCGGATTTTACAAGTTTATAATTTGAAACACCGGTAATGGTCACATTAGCCTAGATTTTCTTATGAATATAATGTTTAAAACATGTTATTTATGTTATTTTGGTGATCTCGACTTAAATTAATGGTTTGGTGTCAATCTTGATGGCGTTAGCGTGCATGGAAACACTATATCACGTTACGTTAAATGTATTTTTAATCAGGTTTAAGTTGCGCATTAATCAATCAGAAAATCTGAAATCAAGGCTTCTCCCAATTAAGGCGATAACGTGCCATTCTCTGCCGAATCCGTTCTATTTCCACCGCCTTTGCTGGGTCAACAGACAGTCTAGTACACAGATATCTTTATGACATCTGTGGTCTAGTATCTAAGTGGGCAGGCAGCGATTAGCAAACTAGCATAAAGCCCACCTGATCGTAAGTGGTTCCCATAGCCTATAGACGCTAGCAACACCAGAGGTTTTACTCACGCATCGCCAAATGCAAGTAAAGAGACAGGATATAGGGAGTAAGTATAATAAAAAGGGGTATGGGTCTTCAGCGCTTTCTCTCTCCATACGAAACACAATAGTAGGAGTACGTATTATTTTTGTCAAGGTGGGAAAAATATATCTAACAGCATGCCACGTAACGTCCACTGCTGGACATAGGCCTCCCCAAGAAATAGGGGATAATGCCCTAATCGCCACGCTTGGCAGGCGGGTTGGCGATCGCAGTGGATGTTGTTAATACTCGAGGGAGTGCTGCTGCCCACGACCACGGATTTTTTTTTAAATTTATTGCATGTAGTAGCTGACGAGCCACGGTCCATCTGATGGTAGGTAAATGGTAACCGTCGCCCATGGATTCGACTATACCGAGAGTATTGTCAAGCCGCTGCTCACCAATTCATTTCACAGATGATTTCCCGTCGGAAAGAATGGGGTGGTGACATTTGTATTCTTAATCCGTCACCACACGGACAAAATTCCCTCAGTTGGCTCCTACGACTCCCGTGGGTAGAGAGGGGTGGGACAGCCGGACCCACACGGCAAACAGTCTCAGTCTGGCAGTGTGCCGTCACCCACTAAATAAACCCGCCATGTGCCGTCTCTCCGCCTGTATTGGTGGACCACTGGAACTATGTGATATTGCTTCAATGGTCCTACAGCGTAGTAGAAGTATTTCCGATTGAGCATACATGCTGGAAGAAGCAAGGCTCTACCATGACACCTTTTTTGAAGTTAATACTTCTTTACGTACGCTTGATTTTGGGAGAAAGCTAGTGAATACGTGACGTGCGCGTTATGAAAAGTGTGATTGGGCGAAGCGAACGGAAGTTGAGAGGGAGATATAATTTAGTGAAGATAGAAAGAGAGAGAGAGAGTTACGTTTCGTATATTACTGTAGGGGCAAGAGAGAGAGGTACGAGGACAAATGATCTTTTTCTCTTTTTCATTATTAATAAATATTAACATTATTAATATTATATATATTTATTGTTAAGTTTTACTTCAGTCGTGTGGTCTAAAGCACACTCGTTTTTTTGTACGTAGGA
This sequence comes from Leucoma salicis, assembly GCA_948253155.1. NCBI lineage: Eukaryota > Metazoa > Arthropoda > Insecta > Lepidoptera > Erebidae > Leucoma > Leucoma salicis. The sequence goes on from OX411809.1 coordinate 1,534,406, forward strand.
TAGTCATTACATATCCGCGGTGACCGGTATCTTATAAGTTACACCGGGAACACAGGTTCGCGACTCCGGTGCCCCATCACATCCATCCTTACTAGGACACTATTACGAGGACGACACAGGCCTTTTTGACTAGCAAATAATTATAATGCTTTTAAAGCGTATTCGTCGAGTCACTATAGTTCTACTGCAGATTTTCAAGCAAATATGGTTAACGCCAATTTATTTCTTACTTATAGGGTATTCAATACAATAATTTCATAGAAATAGGTAACTGGTTTTGAGACTGAGTTGGAAATATATAACGTTATGATATGTACATCTTTGGACTTTTCGAAATTATGAACTATTAATTAAAACATATCTCCTTCACACAAAGAACTTATACGACATGCCTCTACCCGAGGGAATATCGCCTTTATCACGGGGACTTCAAAAACATACAATTTGTAGTATTTGTTGGGAATCGAACCCACAATGACTAAACCACTACAGTATAGCGCAGTCATCATTACGAAGTGTATTGTAGCCTAAATTCTTCTCTAATCTGGGAAAGAACCGGTGCTGGCAGACAAGCTGGCGCCCCACGGACCAAGTGGTAACTGTTGTCCCTAGACTCCTTAATACCAAAGCGATATACGTGATTTTCGAATTATACACTAATAAAATAAAATGAACAGAGCCTCGCTCAACATTCTGATACAACATCGAGCATGCGAGCGACAGCGTCACAACTGGCCAGCAGCGATAAGCGCGCTGCAACGTCATAATACTATCGTTATCTACCGCCATGAGCTGTCACGTCACTTCATATTTAGTTGCAGCTGATAAATTATTGGGCTTGTTATTATTTAATGGAGTCGAGATATGGGTAAATAGATCCTATCTTAAAATAATACAATCGCATTCCACTATTTAGGTTACTATGTGGTTTCAAATCCGGGCCCAACAGTAGGACATTAGCTTCTGAAAAAGAAAACATTGAATATACTCGTATACTCGTAATAGGTATATAGGTACAATAGGTAGTAGTAGTAGGTAGTCCGTCTGGATATAGATGCATTCAACTATAAGGATAATTTTAGGATCGCGTTTTGCCATTCTATGGGGGTCGTGTTGTGAGAGACATAAGGGTGTAATAATGGTAACATTTCTAGAGAAAGATATGATATATTTAGGCAGTGTCTATTAGTTGCCTATATCCTTCATTTGGTTCAGGATACTCGTACTAAACATTGGATCACTGGCTATTGAAAATAAATAAAATTAACGTTTTTTCACAAAATATGAATATATTACGGCGAAAATAGAAAAATATTTTGAACCGGCGATATATGGAAACTATTCCTACTTAACTTGCTTGTCCTCAATTCATCACGCCATCTACAACCATTCTAAAAATTGAGTAAAACTAATTAGACAACAAGAATAAGTTTATATGGGTATAACATTTTGTAGTTATTTTATCCTTTACAGAAGGGAAATCACATACCTAGTTGTGTATTTTACACATAAACATTATAATTAATACGGTACTAATTGATTTATATGTCTGTACGCAGTAAGCCCTCATGGTATCAAGAAGCGTTTACATAAGTCGCTGTAGATGACACAGGGATGTGGTTCAAGTTAATAGATGTGAGCGGTAAATATCCTTCTTAATATTATGAACGTAAAATTTGTATGTTTGTATACTCAATTACGCAAAAACAGCTGAATAGATTTGAATTATATTTGCCACCTATATGGATACTTTTTATTATAGAGTTAAGTACTTATATTATAGGAAGTCGCTCTGGGAAAGTCTTTTTCGTACGAAAAAGTTAGCCTCAGTAAAATATAATTGATGGTCACCATATAGCAAATCCATGATTATTATCAACTATTTTTGTTAATTGTATACGATTTGTTGCGATGCAGTCTTATAATGCTTAAGAAACATCGTGTGGTGATGGACTAAGAATACAGGTGTCACCACCCCATTCTTTCCCATGGGTGTCGTATGAGGCGACTAAGGGAAGTAAGCAATTATCATCCATTGCATGATTGGTGGTAGGAATGGGTACCAAGTGGGAGTACTCATTTGATATCGGGCCCGAGTGGGTTGGTACCACCATCTCCTGTGTGACCGGCCATGAAGCACATCGTTGCGTTTTGGCTGTAGCAGAAGCTATCCGGCTATCCATTTATTCTTTTATTTCATATCGGTGAAATGAAATGGTGAGCCGCGGCTTGACAATACTCTCGGTATTGTGGGCGACAGTTACCATTTACCATCAGATGGGCAGTGGCTCGTCTGCCACTACATGCAATAAAAAAAAACTGCTGCATATACCTGCGTTTGAGGTTGGAGTCGAGAGGTATTTTATCTTCAAAATTAGCATACTATGTTTCTTTAACTTTTTACTGATCACACAATATTACAGCAAAGTAGCAATGGTTTCGACAAAGTTTTTAAAGACACCTATTCTATTTAAAATACCTTCCGTCTCCCTCACACATTGCTCTCAAATTAAACCTCTTTTATGTTGCTTACTTACTAAAATGTTACATATCAAAAATATATTTTCTGTGGACGCTTTCCGCTTGTAACTTGTATCGCCTACCACAGTCCAAGACGAAGACAATTGGCCCGTCACCACCAGAGGTCGCCGCTTTCGCAAGTAACCACAAATCACGGGTGTCCGGTCCGCTCGCCGCCGCCGCTCAACAGTGTGCACACTCCATTATGTGCTTGTATGATGAATTTATAATAATTCATTGTTTTGACTATTAATACTTTAGTTCATTGGAACTGCCTTAAGTGAACCATCGTTCTATTAATCACGTATCCATTATCATGTTTCAATAAATATGTTATGAAATAGAGAGTATTGGTGTAAAGATGCGAAAGTGAATGCTCCGATGGTGTGGACATGTGGAAAGAATGCCGGACGAGCGACTGGTTAAGAAGATATACAATGCGAAAGTGGAAGGAGACCAAATCGGTCATGTATTGAAGGAAGGTGGAGTCAGGAGTCTCCAAAATCGGCGAGAGTGTATGAAAAGAATTATGAATGTTGAGGATGTGAGAGATGTATGCAAGAATATGCCTTTTGGCACTCTGTTCTCTCTGCCTTCCTCGAAAGGGAAATAGCGTGATGAAGAATGAAGTTAGTTTTAAATATATTAAGTTTTAAATAATAAGGCAACACCCCATTCTATCGAATAATCCCTTTATTGCGGATTTTGTAACATTCCATTATTTTCCTACTGTTAGGCGCTGGTCTCCACACAAATAGAGAAGAATTTAAGTTATAGGCACCTAAGATGACCCCATGTGGGTTGGAACTTTTCGCAATCATTCGCATTGATCTTGAAAAATCTCGCACACTTGCAGGTTTTACATTTTCCAAATAGTACCTACCTTTTTTATTTTTCCAAGTAAATAATGTTCTGAATAAACTTTTTAAGACATTTTTGATCTATATTTCTTAGCATTTGACATGCTCCGCCACTTTTTAAAGTGCAAATTATTTGTGAATAAGGAAAAAGAGATTTTTTGTTCTAGCGGGAATCGGACCCGCGTCTTTTCCAATCCGGGGAAGTGCTGGAATTTGCACTTTAAAAAGTGGCAGAGCATATCAAATGCTAAGAAATATAGATCAAAAATGTTTAAAAAATCGCGCCATCAAATAGTATGAATTTTAATTGCTAAATTAAACTTACTATATTGGATAATTGCCTGTAAATGCGTTTCCGATAGATGGCGTTGGTCGTTAAGACAAATATGTGATAAGGAGATTCGGATGATCGAAAGATCTGTACTATAGCTCAAGAGCACTTCCCCGAATTAGAAAAGACGCGGGTTTGATTCCCGCTAGTACAAAAAATATCTTCTTTTTCCTTATTCACAAATAATTTGCACTTTAAACTTTTTAAGGTTAGCAGAATTATTATCCACGTGTAGGAATAGAACCCTCAGCACTCTCTGCATGGAGGTCCGTATGTAAACCACTATGCTATCCCTGCAATCGTGTGTTCGTAAAGTGTTAAAAATACTGCCAAATATTATTTTCTCTTTACACAATATCCAGCATGGTTCACTTATAGTGAAGTGGCTCAGTCGCCAGACTGTTTATTAGCATAGAAGATTACCATAGGAATGTCTTCACGACTTGCTAACGGCTTGCAGAAGAGTATACTCAAAATTTTGCATACACAATGTACGTCTATACGAAAAAGCTTAAATAATATTAACAATAGTTATTTGCAGAACTTCTCGTGAAGTCTTATTAGGTATTTGAAGTGAAAAATTTAGCACCATTGTAACCCGACTAAACTAAAAAGTGACACTAAAAACAGACAAATATATGTAAGTATAGTATATAACCTGCGAGAGAATGAATTAGAGTTATTGAAATATATACATTATGTAGAGCAGCACTCCTTCGAGTATTAATAACAACCAATGCGATCGCCAACCCGTCTGCCAAGCGTGGCGATTACGGCACTATTCCCTATTGTTGGGGAGGCCTATGTCCAGCAGTGGACGTTAAAAGGCTGATGGATGATACATTACCTATGTTGTGATTAAATCCTCGAAAAAACGAAAACGTCATACTAACAAACATACATACACAGGCTAGCCTGTGAGAGAATGAGGTGTTTCTATTATCTTCATTTCTTCTTGCTGAAAGATGTAAAGATACACACTCTACTTAAACTCTCTTTTTGTCTGTTACTTGCACGGCCTACTAACACAAGCAATGAGTGTTAAGATATTATAAAAAAAAATATTTTACACACCATGCGAATGTTTCGCAGCGGTCGCCTAGTGAAATTATAATTTAAATTTATTTATTTATTTGGGACATATAACAGTTACACGCTAATTAAAACACAAAGTGAAAAATATGAAATCGAAAATAACAGTCACGAGCAGGATTTGAACATGCATCTTCTGGAATATCGTCCCAGATGCTTTGCCAATTCAGCCATCGTGTCACATTTTCATACTTTGTGTTAACTTATAGAACTTAATAGATAATCATGTATGGAACCCTCTACATGCGAGTTTTACTCGCACTTGTCCGGTTTTTTATCATATCACATATATCTACATTATTCAGTAGCTATATAACTTCAAACGAAGTCCTACGTGGTTGGAGCAGTAACGTTAACACGAGCTGAACTGCGTTATACAACCTATATAAAATATACTTACATACTCATATTAAAACTCTCATATCAAACTAACAAGTTAAGTTAATCTTCCTCGTGACAAATTGCAGACAGTCTGCCCACACGCCCGCGACGCGCTTAATCGCTGCAATCGGTCGCTTTATCAAGCACAGATTAAAATCCGTCCCACGATCTTCTTTGAGTAATATTCCAATTTGCCAGTGATAAAATATAACTGTAATATAAGTTTCTGATATGTCAACTTTAAAGAAGGTTCTCGGATTAACAAGTACCAAATTTTTAATAACTTACTTAAATGAAATTGATTATAAGCAACTACCAGTGTGTTTCAATCATATTCAGGTTTTAAGAATGAAGTATTAGTTTTTATTCCTAACGATAGCCGAGGAACCACTTTTCACGTAATTAGAAGTCGTAACGCTTGCAGTAATTCCAGGAGCGTTACTAAAGAATCGTGAAGAAGCGTAGATATGTCAAGAGAGATTAGTGTATGTATTGCCAGTGTCTGTCCCTGGAACCGAAACTCCTCTAAACGTGTCACGACTGTAGGTAAACAACAGACTATCAACGAAAAAACTAAACAAAATAATTAAAACATAAAATATAATTGTAAATTATAATATTTAGTTATTTTCGATTTCACATTTTCATACAGTGTGTTAATTATATAACTAGCTAAGCATATCAAATGCTTAAAAATATATATAAAAATATCAAAATAAGATAAGATAGATATCATTTATTTTCTAAGTTTTATAAGTTTTTTTAATCAGACTCGTATTTGTTTTCCTGTGTTATTTTAAATACCATAGACTTCGTATGGTAAATTTTCCTGTAATCTATGGGTTACAAACTTATTCGATGCTTCTTTTTTGAAATTTTAGAACTTGGTAGTTTCAGAGAAAGGGGAATGGTAAATTTTTGCCTACTTTCGTATAGGTATAACTTTACTAATATAAATCATCTTAAAATTATAAAAAAAATATATTTGAGATTCTCACAACGAGCCCTTTCTTATAGTATGTCATATATTGAGTAACACATCCATCCAGAAGTTCGCATTAAAGACGACTTAATTGACTCTTCACGCGATCAGAAGGCCGGCCTATACCTGACACAAAGGTTTAGCATTGCCATTCAACGTGGCAATGCTGCCAGTCTTCTGCACGTTGCCGGTAGTCAGTGACGCCGATTAATTTTATGACACTTCATTTTAAATTTTGGTTTTCCTTTTTTCAGTCTGTGTATATTAAATTTATTGTTGACAACATGACTATATTAAAAGTTTATCCGCCCATAACTAAACAAAATATATATTTACATATATTTAAAAATTCTAAAGCCATGATTCATTCATAGTCCATGCCCGACCCCTGGAGGACGTATAAAGGCAAAGATAGTCGAACTAAATACCGAACTCACTCCTCGAAGGCCTTATAAACATCCGTCCGCGTTCCCCAGACGGTCGTCATGAGGAATCACTGCAATACTTGCATGCTGAAGAAGAAACGGGATGGCGAATATTGGTTTACCTCGTGTGGAAAAGGGATGCAAGTTTTGCAGTTGTCATAATTTCGCTCCGCAGACTAATAATAGAGATAAACCTGGAGTCTCTTTGTGTTGCTCTTTACTGAAAATATTAAGGTTTGTTGATGGAATTTGCTGAATTGAAGATGTCTGCGAGTTTAATATTATTTAGTATTAATATCTAAAGAGATATAATTGTAATGTTACTTTACAAAATTTTATTTTACCTTGCTGTGATTTATTAAGCAAATACCATCACATGTCATAGTTCCGAAAGTTAGAGGTGTGTGCCTCCACTGAGGTAATGTCACACAGTGGTCCGTCAATACAGGTAACGAGGCGGCACACGGTGGGGTTATTAAATGGGTGCGGGCATCACTGTCGTTACCCCGAACGACGGGGTGTGCAGTTAAGCATATTTTTCCTAGTCATAACACGTTTTTTTGTGTGCCTAACGAAATCTCTTGGATACGTAGATACAAACACGATAAAGTTATTATCTAATTATAGAAAAGTGTGTTTTGAAATGAGTTTAGTTGTGATTTTAGATTTTTTTTTTTAAATTCAATTTAGTTAATTTAATAAAGCTTATTTCCTCTATAAAATAATATTCAAATTTTTTTTTTCATTACGCTTCAAAGAGCCTTACTTCTTATAATTTTTGTTCTTTCAATTAATTTCAACATTCTTCGCGAATTAAGCTCTTTTGGAAAGCCACTTCATAATCGTTAAAAGTACTAGTAAAATAGGTAGATGCTCAAATATTACGACTTCAACAGCATTAGGCGTGTTCACTTTATAACTAGGGATTGTTAGTGAATTAGCACTAAACCGTTATTATAATGGATAGCACACATACTTTCATGTACTATCAATATGTTTAATGAAAACTTTTGTGATGACCTTTTGTCATGTGCAACGTTCTAATATTGATATCTCGACGATTAGGTCAAGTATCGAACATTGTTACAGCGCATCATTAAATTTCTATCGATTTACGTATATTTTTAATTGCTAATAGAGCAGGTATGTTAATATGCGTATCAGGTTAGCGTTATTATTTTAAATTGTTCTTAAGTGGTAGAATGGCGTCCTAGCGTGCTTTACGAGACACGGGGCTTAAAAGACCGCCGCGTGAACTTCCTAACTCCTAGCTGCTGTTTAGAATATCTTGACGGAAAAACGTAATAAGGTTTTTAATTACCCAGGATTCGAACCCAATACCTCATGATCCGCTATCGCATACACTACCGCTAGATCACTGACTTGACATTTGACCATATCCATTAATTTTACTTGTTATATATACTCATAGTAACACAGTATGTCATGTATGATCTCGATCTTTATATAGGTGTTTTATGTACTTAATAAATTATCCATCCATCCATCCATCAGCCTTTTAACGTCCACTGCTGGACGTAGGCCTCCCCAAGAATGGGGGATAGTGCCCTAATCGTCACGCTTGGCAGGCAGGTTGGCGATCGCAGTGGATGTTGTTAATACTCGAAGGAGTGCTGCTGCCCACTCCCCCGGTATTACCTCAGTCGGCACTTACGACTCCTATGGGTGGAGAGGGGTGGGACAATTCTAAAGCAGCACTTAATAAATTATATTTTATTATACCTACATAATTTTAACTTTGCTGTTTAGACGCTAAGGCAGTGGTTTTCAAACTATGGCGAAGGAACCCGTTTTGCGAAAGGCGATAAATGCGAAATTGAGTTTGTTTTCCTACCCCTCTCCACCCATGGGAGACGTAAGAGCCGACTGAGGGAATACCGGGGGAGTGGCCAGCAGCACGCCCTCGAGTATTAACAACATCCACTGCGATCGCCAACCCGCCTGCCAAGCGTGGCGATTACGGCACTATCCTCCATCAATCAGCCTTTCGACGTCTACTGCTGGACATAGGCCTCCCCAAATTGCGGGACTTTCCCCCATATGAGCGAAACACATGTTGTGGCGTTGTCTTGGAGAGGCCTATGTCCAGCAGTAGACGTTGAAAGGCTAATGGAAAGGATGGATGGATGATGATGAGTTTGTTTGTCACGCTTTCACGCTGTAACTACTGAACCAATCACAATAAATTGATATAGTCTGGACCCAGAAAAGGACATAGGCTACTTTTCATCACGGTAAATGGGTTCCCGTGGGATAGCTATATTTAATTAGATACAATTAATGTGCAGTACAGTGACGTATTTATATTTTGACCACGCGGAAGGATTTGCGAGCAGGATCTAATTCAAGAATATTTCCCTTTGGTATTTTTTATTTTCTACACGTTTAATATATTGGAGCCGCTACTGAGGCCATAAAGAGCCCTAGAGTTCCGCAGAGCACACTGAGAATGACTCCTCTTTATTATTCAAAGTATCCGAGTACACCTTTCTGCAAGCAGTTAGCAATTCGTGAAGACATTCCTATGGTATAATCTTCTATGCTAATAAGCAGTGGCGACTGAGACACTTCACTGTAAGTGAACCAAGCTGGGTATTGGGTAAAGAGGAAATAATATTTGGCAATAACATTTTACGAGCAGACGATTGCAACGATAGCGTAGTGGTTTACATATTGAGGGCTGAATCCATGAGGATTTATGAATAATATGAATGAGGCAAATATTTCTGTTATATATACAAATAGTCAAAATATAATTTGCGTGGATAAAAAAATACAAAATTTGAAAAAATGCGGTGCAAGCTTACATGCCTGTAGTTGTATAAACGGCTTGTGAAATCTGCCAACCCGCTCTGGGCCAGTGTGGTGGTCTGTGCCCTCTCGATAAGAGTGAGGTGCTGTCAGTGCCTCACACGATAGTAATTCGTTGCAAAAATTATGTTCGTAACTATTGTTTTGTTAATTCCCCTACGATTATTATTACCTAAAACAAGATATTACCTCTCGAGCACAATAACAACTACCGGTAGCACTTAATGTGGTACGAACAGGTCCCTTAGCGTTTGAAGTTTTAAAAATGTATTTAAGATGGGTACTCTGTGTGTTATCCCAAGATAGTCGGCCTTATTCTCATTGGTATTTCGCAAACATTCAAATGAAATGAGTAAGTAGTAGCAATGTAAAGTGAGGTACAGATTTTAATAAACTGAACATATTAACAAAATTATGTTAAATGCATGACATTTTCTAAGGCCCGTCACACACGATCGCCTGTCACGTCATTCGCGAACCACGCGCGACGCACCGTGACACGTCGATCGAGACGCGTGACGCGCGTCACGTGACAAACGTCACGTACCCTGACACGGCTTACTTATTCATAAGGGAAAGCGAACGAACATGTAATTATCATAGTATTTTGAAATTTATTATTAGGATTTTTGGGGTATCGGGTGCGGAATGAATTCTTGAACACGCTACGTGTGTGGGTTTTGGTTAATTATGTGCGTGATTTTCGATTTATAATGTAAATGTGTTAAATATTATAAATTCTACTGATAAAATTTTAAGTGTTTGAAACACTTAAAAAAAGTTAATATTCATATTGGTTATGATAAGGCTTCGGATATGTTAATAAAAAGTTGTTTTGTGCAAATTGCAACTTTGATCATGAGCGTAATTTAATGTTTTAAGATAAGATAGTCCTTAATTTCAGCGATATTACTTCTAAAGGCCCTTGACCATTGTCGATCTAATTTGTTAAAAGGTTTATGAGTGTTTTAAGGAGAATCAGTAAATTAGGTAATTAAATGTTAATATCACACAAAATCTTCTTAAAATTAAGGGGGATATTGTCCAAAATCTGGCTTATCAGACTTATTTTTCAAGGGTGTCATAACCGCATACAGCTGCCTGGGATAATACCATATATCGCGGCTGCCTTAGTCTGTATACCCTCGCAACATTAAGCAGCATCTCTATATCATCTCCAGTTGAAAAGAATAAGAACTGATGGGTATGTAGAGACGGTATGAAAAGGGGGTTTGCACCTTCAGAGCTCTGTCTTTTTCAAAGTAGGCACTTTACCTATTAAATTTGTTGGTATCATTAAGCGATGGAGGAAAATTTAAGACCTTGGAGCAAGACCCTTTACATTCCTGTGAATTGTACTCTATGCCTATGTCGTGTTGTAACACAACATCTTAAAAGAATAACCATTCGTTACTTTACAATTTCCATTATATTCCCTGTCATAACATTCCAGAATAAATATAGCAATAAATTTTTATATCTTTTGCAGGTAAGTGTGGAATGGATGCAATTTTCTCGCGGCGTTGTGCATCATGCGAGCTATCTATCAGCTCAGGCTATCAATCATTTTTGATCGATGTGCAATGAAGGGTTTTGAGATGATAGATGCTAAGAAAACTAGCTTTCAACGAAAATGGAAAGGTAAAGTTCAGTCTTAAATTGCCATTTTAGAGACAAATGATGTTAGTGTATAGAAATTCTGCATAAAAATAGATACCAAGCACCGAGAAGAAAGTATTGGGATATACTTAATGTAGTGATTTGTGGTTTAAATTTTTTGTTTTATATCATGTCAAGGGGACATAATATTTTTGTACTATGCAATTTTTTCTTTCTTGTCATTACTTACTTCAAATCACGCCATCTCGGACTCAGGCGGGCCTCGTGGCGTAGTCGGTAGTGTAACCGACTTCTGTGCACGAGGTTCTGGGTTCGATTCCCACTCAGGACAATTATTTGGGTGACGAACACAGATATTTGTACTGCGTCTGGGTGTTTTCTATCTATTATATGTATGTATTTACAAAAAACGTAGTATATGTATTGTATCCGTAATCTGGTACCCATAGCACAAGCGTTAAGCTTAGTTTGGGACCAGAGGACGTTGTGTTAAAATGTCCGTGAATATTTATTTATCTCCCTTGCGGGGTAGGCTGAGAGAACAGAGTGCCAAAAGGCTCTATTCTTGCATACATTTTTCGCTTCCTCAACATTCATAATTCTCTTCATACACGCTCGCCGGTTTCGGAGACTCCTGACTCCACCTTCCTTCCGACCTTGATGACCGATTTGGCAGGTGAGTGTCGGTCTCCCCCTGTACTTACATCTATCCACTTTACTTTTTTAAAGTAGCTATTTAAGCGTATATTTATACGAGATATAAATTATCTCGTATCTTATTTTGTACTCTGGACTATACTTATGTATAAAACAATTCACGATGATTCGTCAAGTAGTTGTTGTTCGTTTGGTCCGTGTGGTCACGGGTGTCGTATGAGGCGACTAAGGGAAGTAAGCAATTATCATCCATTGCACGACTGGTGGTAGAGCTGGGTACCAAGTGGGAGTACTCACTTGGTATCGGGCCCGAGCGGGTTGGTACCACCATCTCCCGTGTGACCGGCCATGAAGCACATCGTTGCGTTTTGGCGGTAGCAGGAGATAGCCGTTTATTATTTCATTTCATCTGTTAAATGAATTGGTGAGCAGCGGCTTGACAATACTCTCGGTATAGTCGAGTCCATGGGCGACGGTTACCATTTACCATCAGATGGACCGTGGCTCGTCTGCCACTACATGCAATAAAAAAAAAAAAGTTGCAACGTGACAACGTAATAAATAAACAAACTTTCTTTACATTTTTATATCCATCCATCAGCCTTTTAACGTCCACTACTGGACATAGGCCTCCCCAAAGGAGGGATAATGCCGTAATCGCCACGCTTGGCTGGCGGGTTGGCGATCGCAGTGGATGTTGTTAATACTCGAGGGAGTGCTGCTGCCCACTCTCCCGATAATCTCTCAGTCGGCTCTTATGACTGCCGTGGGTAGAGAGGGGTGGGACAATTCTAAAGCCGGCTCAACACGGCCATTTTTATATTAGTTGAGATATAATAGTAAATTGTGTTCGAGGTACCGTTTTGTTTTCTGTGATTCTGCCGATATCTTAATGTGCTTAGCAAGTTCTTTGTACACACACATTCACTATTTATTTAATACGCAACTGAGCACTGTGACCTGAAAAATATGTCCGATAAGAACCTAACAACCAAAACTATAGCAAAACGTTGCACGCGATTTATGCTTAATTAGCAACAGCATTGCTCACTGTTTTAAATTTAAACCTATTGCTTTTCTTAATCATGTTTAGAGCGCACCTACATTCACTTTCGGTGCCCTTAACCGGCCAATCATGTCCTTTTATTTAATTAGCGGGGGCTTAATGAATTCCATCGCGGGTAGACGCCTAATTAAGGGGACAGTGAGCGCGCGACAACGTGAACGCGCGTGTCGCTACGTTCGTGTGGGATGACTTTTATTTTGTATTAAGATGATCTTCTAATTTTTGAATATTTTTTTTTGCTTATTGTAGATGAGTTAAGGCCCATCTGACGGTAAGTAGCAGCCGCTGCTCTTAGACTCTACTAAGAGTACTGTTAGGCCACTGCCCACTATTTAATTTCGCGCAAGTAAAGTGAAAAAATGCACGGCTATCTCCCACTACAACCAAAACCGGTTGGTCACACGGGAGATGAAGGTAGCGACTCGCTTGGGTCCGCTAAGATGTGAGCCACTTGGTTACCAACCCTACCACCAATAAGTACTCGCCATTTTCGTTTATTTTGGTTTTAGACTATCTTAAAGTTTCGGGTATATTGCGCCAGTAGCTCCTGGATCAACTAAGTTTATATAAGATAAATTTTAATAAATAAATATATATTCACGGACATTTTCACACAACGTCCTCTGGTCCCAAACTAAGCTTAACGTTTGTGCCATGGTTACCAGATAACGGATATAATACATATATTACTTTTTTTTTTGTAAATACATACGTATAATAGATAGAAAACACCCAGACGCTGTACGAACAAATAATTGTCCTGAGTGGGAATCGAACCCACGACCTCGTGCACCGAAGTCGGTTACACTACCGACTACGCCACGAGGCCCATCATTTTTCATTTACCGACCGTGTGATGACGGACTAAGAATACAAGTGTTTCACTCCATCCTTTCCCCTGGGTGTCGTACGAGGCGACTAAGGAAAGTAAGCAATTATCAGCCATTGCATGGTGGTAGGGCTGAGTGGGTACCAAGTGAGAGTACTCACATGCTATCGGGCCCGAACGGGTCGGTACCACCATCTCCCGTGTGGCTGGTCATGAAGCACGTCAGTGTGTTTCGGCTGTAGCAGAAGATAGCCCGCTTACTCTTTCATTTCATATCTGAGAAATAAAATGATGCGTAGCGGCTTGACAATACTCGGTATAGTTGAGTCCATGAGTGTCGGTTACCACTTACAATCAGGTGGGCCGTTGCTAGTCTGCTATCATAAATAAGCAATTAAAAAAAAAGTGAATTCCAATCTTGCTCAAAGCTACTAACACCTAATAGGCTATATGCTTATCAATCTGCCGTTCACATGCTAAACGCAGGTTAGATAACCACAAATCGTCTAATATGATGGCACGGGTACTGTCTGTAAATCGGTCGATAGCGCACGGCGTCGTTTGCGCCAGTCGTGGATCTGATATGCGCATGCGCCGCTGCGCGCCATCTATCGTCGCGCGCTTCAACCGATCTAAATAACGAGTCGATCTCACGGATAAATCGTCGACGTCGCCTTTCCCCGCTCACCGCTTGTTAGGTGCTTGTAATTAACGATCGCTCTCAATCGTTCCCTACCTATTATGATTTTGTAGTCTGTTAATGCCAGTGTATTAAGTACATTTCTCGTCGATACTCCGACAGGTTGCAGATAAACTAGTTTGTGTTCTCGTACAGATACGTCATTGTTGCGCAGCGACTGACAGATAAATGGTCTCGCGATTCTTACGAAATCAGACATTCGGCCAATCGCTGACCCGTGCAGGTTCCATAGTGTTCTGTTTTTGTCTCAGTCGATGTCCATAAATTATTCTAAATCGGGTCCCTATTAGATATTCAGAGGTTAAAACGGAAAGCTGCATTTTACTAAAACATTCCGTGGTCTGATCGTATATCAATCGCGTCGATAGCGTCTCGTAGTTTTCGTTCCAGGAAACAATGCGTGCGACCTGCTACCTGTTGGCTGTCGTGTGCGATTTGTGGTCGCGTTGTGGTCACGTTCGCCTGTGTGCGCTATCGCTTACTTACCTCATGATTATAGGGTTGTCTGCGGTTTATAAATGTTAACTATAATCTGTTTTCTTCTCTACACACCACTGTACTCCATCCAACCATTTATTTTATGCGGTTCCTTGTTTATTGACAAGCAACACAAGATAAAAAATGCAGTATTTCATGGATGCTGTTTTTTGTTTACAACAGCGAAGCGACGTGCTCTTTTGTTTTGATATAAATATTGATAAAGCATTTTGTCATCTTCAGTTTAGATTAATCATTATCTAGACTAAAATCTATAAATCAGTAATTTAAAAATGCAATTTCTATGTCGTAATATATTTTACATGAGTTATTTTTTTTTAAAGTAAAGTCGTCATTGCTTTTAGTTTTTAGTTCTCCTGACATATTCGGGTCCGTTATACCACCCCTACCGCAGACATTCGCTGTTCGCACGAGCGCAATCACACACACGCGCATCTCGTTCAATGATATCGTCAGAATAAATCTGCGCCGTGCTATACTACGATATGGTCGCTTTTGTCTGCAACCCACCTGAGGCATCCAGATACAGACAGAGCTGTATTAAAATATTTTGTGACGTTTACAGAATTAGTAGACCACATACATTTTTGAGAGTAAAGCGGTAAAACCAAGGACTGCAAATTCGAACAATTTTTTTCGATTCGAGTGCCAGGCCTCTGATTTTTGCCTGTGAGATTTTCATGATGGCTTGTAACCATGCCCAATAGTGGGACAGTAAAACAGTTAAAAACAAACCTAGGCAGAAACAATTCAGATTAACAATTAGGTTCATTAGTGTAGGTATTTATCACGTGGGTGGCAAACATGTATAAGAGAAGGAAGTACACCTCACGGATCTCACGGAAGATCAGCTTTAAACAAGTTTGGGAACTCCTACCGTTGTGTTCCATATGGTAAGTGAGAGCGCCGGACGCCAATACACCCTATCCTCTCCTTATTATCCTTAGTATCCTACCTATCCTATCCTTATTGTTCTTCCTATTCCTATGCGATGACGACGTGCGAGTTATGTTTCTAGTGTTGTCAGCGTCTATAGGCTACGGTAACCGCTTACTATCTGGTGGGCCACACCTCAGGCTATACAGCCATTTACAGGTATAAGCTCATAAGGAGCTACCTTTTTTAATTCTCTTACAGCATCACTGTTGAGTACGAGCTTCTTTTTAAAATAAGGAGGTTTTAGAATTATGCAGGTGACTGACTACGGTAACAGCTACCAGCTAGCTTTTGTAGTGTTAAAAATGTATCTAGGAATTTATGTTTAATTTCTATTTTCCATTCCATCTTCGTCTACGTGTCACACTCAAATTACAGTTGCACTTCCACTCTTGTGTAAGTACACCTCAGTTTGTACGACAATAATGTCATATCCGTGACGTCACGCGCGACAACGCGACATGTTTATTCAAATCTTAATGCCCTATCGTAATATTTAAAATTTATAACCGACGTCTAAATGCGGACTGGAGCGCAGCGGAGTAAAGCTTACGGTGCAATAGAGGAGAAGCGAGTTATAAGCGAGCTATTGCTATGAGAAACACTTTTGATAATAATATAAATACTTAGCTGTCACTCAGTTTTATTTTAAAGAAACGTTTTTGATAAGGCTGAAAATAATTTTCCATACCGCGCCCCATATTATTGGGGGCAAGCCCTAAATTGGCGGTATTAGTAATGGGGTTAATTCAATGATTTTAAAAGTGCCCTTGCAACTGCACTATTCCGTTTTTTTTGTTAAGGACACAATAATATTGTTGACTGCCAAGATAGTTAATTTGTCAAATTATTTTAATTATTAACCAACTACAAAACATATATATGATATATTTGGGTTGTATCTTTTTTGTATGTACGAGTATGTCGACAGATTTATCGGAAGTTACTAAACAGATATGGAAATTTTTTGGTTTGATGGTGTATATATCGAATCTATTAAAACACTTATTTAACAGAAATTGACTTATGTGTTAAACACAAAGTGAAAAATGTGAAATCGAAAATAACAGTCACGAGCAGGATTCGAACCTGCATCTCCTGGATACCGTCCAGATGCTTTGCCAATTCAGCCATCGTGACCCTTGCTCCTGACTCCTAATTTCGATAACACATTCATACTTAACGTCTTTGGGTGACGCCTGCACCATCTGCCGGAAGTATTTTC
This sequence comes from Leucoma salicis, assembly GCA_948253155.1. Classification (NCBI taxonomy): domain Eukaryota; kingdom Metazoa; phylum Arthropoda; class Insecta; order Lepidoptera; family Erebidae; genus Leucoma; species Leucoma salicis. Next base: position 1,551,360 of record OX411809.1, read on the forward strand.
ATACATTATACCGACCAGGTAAACTTAATTTTACAATTAAGATTTTACCTAATAATGACGCAAACCCTATAAATATTTAGATATTTTTTATATATATTTTTAGCATTTGACATGCTTAGCAACATCGAAATTAGGAGTCAGGAGCATGGCTGAATTGGCAAAGCATCTGGCCGGTATCCAGGAGATGCAGGTTCGAATCCTGCTCGTGACTGCTATTTTCGATTTCACATTTTTCACTTTGTATTTAATGTATGTTGCTAAGCATGTCAAATGCTCAAAATATATATAAAAAATATCTAAATATGACTTATATGTATTACAAATTGGTTTAGGTACCGACCTTTTTGTAGAGTTGTGTTGGTTCTAATTCGACACCATTATAAATGTTTTTTTGTGTGTGTTCTTAAATTGTATGTTTATCAAGTCCCTAGTGCAGTGAGATGTTGTTAAAAAATAAAAATATAATTTAAGTTTTAATTAAGAATTAATTTATCGGTCACGTCTCGTTTTATCGTTATACATCATATCGCATTCGATGTGCTACCGCCTTAACTATTATTCTTAAGGAATTTAGTATTTTTGTATAAAACATAAATATGAATGATCGTGATTGGGCTTATTTAAAATCTGTAATTTGTGAAGACACGATATATTTATGGGGTACGTCGTGTGGGGATGGGATTTTATTAATTTTGTTTGGAACGAACCGTTCTACGTGAAGAGAACTACATTTTAAATGTCCGTCAGGCTAAAATATTATTTTACTGACTCATAATTTATGATTATAGTCGATGATTTTTTTTATAAAACAGATTTGTACGAACTAATGTGGCTTTTTTGTTAAATAAGGTAAATTCTAATTAATTTCTCCCTTTCAACACAAGACTGGTGCTGGAAATTATGTCATTATGAAGTTTAATGAACAGAAAACGAGTTGATATAATATGTTGTTATTTTTATTTATATTTTAAGCACTTGACAATATGGTCGCCAGTTTACTACCCGCATTTTCTAGTTGTAAAGTTTCGAACCAGGTTCGTACGTAGTTATTAATTTTCTTTTTCACATAATTTGTTCGAGGTCCTTTAGGACCTAATTTAGAATACTTGTATTAATTAAATAGTTTATTTATTATTACTTTTATTTACTTGTATTAATTAAATAGTTTATTTATTATTACTTTTATTTACTTGTATTAATTAAATAGTTTATACATTAAATAAATAGTTTATAAGTGCAGACCAAACCAAGTACCTTACAATCTGATTAAAAACACTAAATCATTTATTTAATTTATCTGCAGCTCTTCTGTTCTGATTCTGCCAATTCAGTTTTTAAAATGGCTGGTCGCTGTCGGTTGCGTTCACATATTTGAATTTAATCGATATTATTCGAATCAAATATAATGCGTTCTGTTTAATGACATATTTTAACGCAACTTTTTTTTAAATTCTAGTACTATCTACTAATACTTCTAATACTATTTAGGTAAGTACTAGTTTTATATATCAAGTTATAGTCTTAGTGACTGTTTGTGCTTCGTTATAAAGCATAACAAATCGATTGTATGATAGTGTCTAATTTATTGCCCATCCATTTGATGACCATGGCATTTGAAATTGCTTTGAAAAATTGAAATTTGGTTTTTAATGAACACAAACGGTGTTATGGCGTTTTGTTAGGTAATTGTTTTAATTATTAACGCCACTTTTTTCGATGTTTCGTAATTAAAATTGGGTGAGTTCGTAACTATTATTGTCTCTTAACAAAGTGATATTACTGTCTTTCATTGGACTGCAGTCTATGCTGTTACCTAAAGAAGTTCCAAGATCAATCCTAGTCTAAATGATCTCAAGATATGATTTTTTTCACATTAATGGAGTTCGCTGTCTATTACTGCACTTACTTTTCGACCGATGGGCAAGGTTAAGCAATTTCCGCCCGGCTAAAATTCTATCCGTACACCTTTTTTTTCTTGTAAAGGCGGGAATAAATGTACCCGAACAGGGTAGTGTGGGGCCCTCACCCACTAAATTAAACCCGCCGTGTATCGTCTCTCCGCCTGTACTGGCATACCACAGGAACTGTGTTACTTCAGTGGTTCTACACGTACCTATACCTTCGGAAATACAATGGCAGCATCATGACTTCATATGTCACGTTACAGGTTATCATAATTTATTAATCATTGAGGCATATTGACAATTATAATAATTGATATAACAGTGATAATGGCTACACTCAGAATCAAACTTTACAATAAAATATTATCTGCAGAAGACACACGGAAGGTCTTGCAACAAGTGATAGTGCATTTTAATTGAAATGGTGCATAACGGCTTGGCAGTACTCTCAGTGTTGCTAAGTCCATGAGCAGCAGTAACCGCTTACCACCAGGCAGCCAGAGACTCGTCTGCCACTATATGCAATAAAACATTGAAGACTCTGTCGCAAAAGTAAACTATTTTATAAATTGTATCATAATGTATTTTGCTTTTTGGACCCCTTCCTTCTCTTCGTGTTGCATTACCATTTATGCGTTATAGGTACTACGTCACGAAAGCTTGAGCATATCCCACTTGCTCATCTTGAACATCATTTATTTGGATTAAAACAATTGAAGTTAACCCCGAACATCAGGTTTCTTTAGACCACCCTCTCTTGTCACATTCTGTCACACAAAGCGACAGGTAATCCCTCTCTCTTTATGCGAACTTATTTTATGAACGTCTCCCAATAATTACTGCGTAGCAGACAGTTTTTAGCGGTATTACAGACACTTTTACTAAAATATATTTTACAAAAGTGACATGTTTTATTAACTTTATATTTTAGAGCAATCGCAGACGAATGATCATAACGACGATGACATTTTTTTATAACAAGCAGGTGTCTATTTGATTATCTAAATAGGTTCTAAGCTACAAATGGTTTAAGAACTTCCTGCCTTTATCAGATAAAAAATGGGTTCTACCAAGAACTCTTTTCTGGTGACTTGTTTATGATAATAAAATATATATTAAGATCTTTACTTTTTTATCATTTAAATATTGTTACATTAATAGCTTTCAACACATTTGTGTACTTAAATATTTTTGACTTTGAAAACTGACCATGAGCTGTTTGAAACTCCTTCCTAAAAATATGAGGCCGTAATACATTGCGCTAGCCGAACGTGTGTTGGCAAACTTCACAAGTCATCGGAACTCAAATTCCAGGTTTCCTCACGATGTTGTCCTTTACTGGGCAGCTTTAATATTTAAATAAATAAACACTTGATCTCGAAATGATAAGGTTTCAGTCTCGACCTGATACTGAGGATCAAACTCTATAATGTCTTGGCATTCAATCTATTACTGGTGAAAACACCTTTAACTGCGGTGCAGGAATGCTGATCATGAAGTCGCGGGTTTGATTCTCGTTTCGGGCCAGCAAAAAGTTTTTGGGAATTTCCGTCAAGAAATTCTCAACAGCGGAGTTAGTAAGTGGTTGATGTTTCATCCTGTGCTTCGGAAAGCACGTAAAGCCGTATATCCTGATCTCCTGGTCGTATTGGAATACCATCCCATCGAACTAAGAGTACATTGGTGTTTGCGCACACGCTCCTGCAATACAATATCTCCTGCGTACGTGGCTAGTGTCTGATGAGGCTAGTTACCGTACTGAAATTACAGTCTGGAGATCATTATCAATGAAAAAAAAATTATTGAAAACCCTGAGAAGTGTTTTCAGCAGCTGTTTAGAAAAAAATAACATAACACACATATTTTTGATTTTCATTGTGATAATCATTGTTGATAGCGTGGCTGCTAACTAGGTGAACCACAATTTGAAAGAAAAATTAATATATTTTTATATTTATCTTACCTATTATTTCTACGCTCGAGTTAAACATTGAAGTTGATTTACGCGTTGTTTTAAAGAAGTTCTTCTTAAACATGTCTGGCTATTTTTCATAAGGAAAATCAAAAGAGAACAGTGCACGTGTCGTGTCTATGTATATCTTAATAAGCAACTGTACTGTCATATCGCGGCCAATTACTCAGTTGTCAAATGTAAATTGTTGCCAACACCAAGGTGATAGTTTTTGGCGTGAATATTTATTAAATGGCAAGTTCAATGTGGCGTGTGAAATGTCGAATTGTGTCAACCGTCAAGTGTTTATTAATTTGAAGAATGGTACATAGACAAAAACTAATATTAAAAGAAAAATTTATTCATTTTTCTAGGATAAAAAGAACCCTATGTTGTCATCTATACTCCCAACTATAACTATGCCAAATTTTGTTAAGTACTTCTGGAGTCGAGAAGTAACAAACAATCAGCCAACAACAAACATGTATATACACATTTATAATATTAGTAAAGATTATTGTTTTTTTTTTTATATACTCCTAGTTGTCTAGATAGAGGGAAAATAAATCATAAATAGACTAGAAAATACAATTAACTACTGCAAGTAGCTAATTGCCAACGAATCGCATGATAAAAACACAGCTGATAACATTACGTATACTTATTCAGCCATCATACGCGCGGTAGTTAACATTACTCACGTCTATAAACATCATATTTTAAATATATATTGTAATAAATCATTACAAACATACCGCACATATTACGTTCATACGGGCACTGGATCACTCGCAAAGTGCCACTGTCATAGAGCGTGTGCGCCGACTGGTATACAGTTTGATTAGTGACACTATGATATGTACGTTCACCAAAATTTTAAGAAAATGAGAGATAAAATGACATACAATATTAAAAAGGTGATTATAACAGTTTTTGGAAGGTAATACTTTAAATATAAAGCAGAGAAGTTCACCGCCTGAGAAGGGAAATTCTAAACTTGTCCAACATCATTATAAATAAATGTTAAGCAGCTAAATACAATTATTTTTAATCCTTTTATAAGAAATATGTAATTAGAAAAATATTATTAATTTAGCGTCTGATATCACCTTTAATTTGTACTAGGGTTTTTAAGGCAAGATGGCTTTAGGCAGTTTATTTACACTACATTTACTTGTATGTATTTACTTGTATATATGAGATTATTTATTTAAATTTCATACTGGCACTAGTCCCGTATAAAATAAGCTATAATATATTTTATTATATATTTAAACACTTGACGTGCTCGGCCTTTTACCAGTAAATGATAGCTACGAGTGTCAGGAATGGTGATCCAGAAGATGTAGGTTCAACTCTGATTGTGGATATCATATTATATTTTACATTTTCGCACTTCGAAAGTTATTAAGTGATATATATTATGCTAGCTGAGTAAATAAGACACTGTCTCGGAAAATTATTTTGATATAGTCACCCTACAATTTTGACATGACGTGTCATCGTGCGGCTGCTCAAGCTGCGCATGAGCCATGAGACTATGTTTTTGCCTCTTCTGATAATATCAGCGTTTTGTTTACGACACCCCTTAAATAGGGTGACAGGAAGTTTATAGATGACGGACCTGTTCTTGTGGTGACAACTAAGAATACGGAATAACATTTATTTTCTAGAATATTTAACAGTGATGTAACGGTGAGAAATGTATTATGTTTATTTAATTTCTGTAAAAGAATGTGTTGTTTTCGTGTCACATTTCTATGTTTTGATAAGCACTTATAAGTATCTGTTTAGTTACTAGTTTTTATTTTACTATTTGTTTCCTAGAGATTTCTAAAAAAATCTATCTGTATGTTGATCGTACCAATAATTAACTAAATTTATTGGATTTTAGACAGAACTTCTAGCACTCGGTCTGACGGAAGTCCAGTCAAAAAACCATCATTAATGCCATTTTATTGCCTATCTGTTAGAATAAAATAGTTAACTGTTAAAATTGTTAAATTATGTTAAACTCTAACATGTTTTACAACTTAACTAATATTCTGTATTTTGAAAATAGAACTACAAAAAAAAAAAATATCAGGAAGAATGCAGCTTACCCACCGTTTATTTATATTTATCATTACATTAAAGTATATATATTATTTGATTTTTCATCGAACCCAGCATACATTATAAATTTTAAAAAAAGAACCCAGAAAAGAATTGATTTAAATCCAAAATTGTCCGTTGATTGTGGCGCGAAGTATTGCTTACTTGATTTGCTATTACGTACTTTCTTGTTTTTTTTTATACTACGGTGGCATTATGAGTATAACCATACATTAGTTTTCATAGCCTATAAACGCTAATAACACCAAAGGCATCACTCGTCCGTCGCCAATTCCAAAGAAAGGAGTAGGTGGAAAGGACTAATAAGGAGGTGGTTTGGACTTCTGGCACTCTCACTTACTGAACGAAACACAATCAGTACTATTTTTATCGTTGATTCACGCTGATCTTCTGTGAGGGTGGTACTGCTATTCATGCTGTGATTAGCAAGGGTCTACCACTACTTATCTTCGTTTTTGATACAACTGCTTAACGCGAAGTAAGATTTTAGCAGACATGTTTGCGTCAGTTCTCAGTCTTTAGTTCTAAATACCAACTGCCAGTCATCTATTCCAGTGATTATCGCGACACAAACTGCACCTCCCACTAATAAACTAGGCATGCATAACAACAGCTTCTAAATTCTATAACGGTAGCTCAAAGGGTTTATATAAATGCGTCCTTAGACACACTTGTCATTATAAGAGCGACAGTTACAAGGCGTCCTGTTCTATTCGACAACAACTCTATGCTCAATACAGGACAAAGCATTATCAACCTTATTGAATTTCATTATAAAGATAAGCAGGATGGTATAGTTAAAGTTGCATGGATGTCGGAGGCGTAAAACATCTGTCATTGGCTAACAAATGCTGACAGAAATTGATGCGTACTCTGACAGTGAAAAACACGGAATATTGCGTCCGGCGACTATTTTTAGTACCGCAGCTGTCGCGTCGCGTCGCATCAAAACGTTAGTGTGGACTAACCTTTAGTTGATAGACGTGTATTTATATCAAAAGTATCTAATGTAATATACTATACGCCGCAATCTTTATTGTAACTATCTTTTAACCTGTACTCCGTCCGCGTGAATTTAAAAATGAGATCCTAAGTAAATTAAAAAAAGTGTGTGATTAAAAAATAATGGGATAAAAAGGCACCAGGCCTCCATTTTCATATTGCTAATGCGAAAAAACAGCTGCAGTATAAGTCAACGCCATCTAATGATTAAACTGTTTACTAAATCAGCAGTATTCAAATATATATTAATACATTGATAACGACATGAATCCCTCTCAGTGTGAGGAGACCATGCCAACAGTAAGTATTGGGCTAAGAGAAAAAAAATAGTCAATATAACGCGATAAAAAATAATAAATAAATTCATTAAACACAAAGTGAAAAATGTGAAATCGAAAATAACAGTCAGGAGCAGGATTTGAACCTGCATCTCCTGGATACCGTCCAGATGCTTTACCAATTCAGCCATCCTGACAATTGCTCCTGACTGCTAATTTCGATAACACATTCATACTTAACGTCTTTGGGTGACGCCTGCACCATCTGCCGGAAGTATTTTCATACATTATACCGACCAGGTAAACTTAATTTTACAATTAAGATTTTACCTAATAATGACGCAAACCCTATAAATATTTAGATATTTTTATATATATTTTTAGCATTTGACATGCTTAGCACTATACATTAAACACAAAGTGAAAAATGTGAAGCATGAGCATAAGCATGTCAAATGCTAAAAATATATATAAAAATATCTAAATAAATAAATTCATATTCACGGACATTTATCACACAACGTCCTCTGGTCCCAAACTAAGCTTAATGCTTGTGCTATGGGTACCAGATTACGGATATAATACACTAATTTTTTTTTGATTATTACATAGGTACATATAATAGATAGAAAACACCCAGCCGCAGTACTATCTGTGTTCATTACACAAATAATTGTCCTGAGTGGAAATCGAACCCACGACCTCGTGCACGGAAGTCGGTTACACTACCAAATAAGCCAAGAGGCCCGTCAAAAAAAATCCATTTGTAAAAAAAATCATCCAAAGATGCTCAACCGTATTCACGTTATTAAGTGATAAACATACATACAAACTTACACATTTTTATAGTGTTAGTAGGATAGCCTGTCCATGTAATTTATCAAATAGTCTTCAATAAGCCAAGTTTAAATTACAGGTAGGTAATTCACTCATTAAGATGAACATATTACGAGGTGTTATTAAACAGTCTTGGCACGCAGCTTCGTTACAAATATTTAGAGACACGTCTAAACTATAATTACTACTAACATTATAAATCTCAAAGTTTCTGTGTTTCTTATTTAATGACGCGAAACGTCTTAAAGGATATTGTTGAAATTAAACCTACAGTTAGTTTTTAACCTGGCACCTCACATAGAATAGTCAATATTAAGACATCTAAATTTTATCCCGGTTATTTATGCAGCTCGCCCAAAAAGGCTAGAGTATAAGCTAGCACTTGAATATAAATACGACATCATTTGGCATAAATAGCCACTACTTATACAAAAACTATATGCTGCCCGTGACTTCACCCGCGTGGACTACAGAATAAATACGTCACTCGACGAAAAAAAAAATCTATTATCCAGGAACTTTTTCAAGATAATGTCCTTTCTTGAGCTACAGACCATATACCTAACTATGCAAAATTTAATGATGCTGTGTGAAGTAGTTGAGGCGTAACAAACATACAAACTGACTTTCGCATTCGCATGTTAGTAAAGATAACTATCCCACAAGAACCCTTCATTATTTCTGGATATAAAGTCCAAACTATAAGCACGAGCCGTCGAGAAAATGTCTCATGATTGGCGATTCCCTCGCGATGTTTCCCTTCACTGAGCAGTGATCAATTTAAAACAATCGATAATATCAAACAATCAAGATTTTGATCGAACTCAATACCACTGTCTTCGCAGTCGTTTGTTTTCTCGATAACTTATCACTTACTGTACTATGTACACTTATCACACCTATCGTAGTATAAAAGATACAAAATAATCATACGGTAAATATTGAGGTTCTGAGATTACGTTAAGCCTCCCAATTCATTCCCCGGGTAGAGTGAAGTAACTGAAGGTAGCACTTGATATGATTGCAATGCAATTCAAAAACCATCTATTTAGTGATTTAGATTTCAACCTCAAAGCACTGAGTTCGATTGCTACACGTGTCAATTATTTGTGTGTATTTTTCTATTTTGAAAATGCACATTATAAAATAATTATGTTTATAATGTCTCGTGACACAGTGATTATATGTTATTGGGGTATATCTTAAAAAAATATTCTTGATTTAGAACCACATACCCAAATAAAATACGAGATGAAATTTTCAAAAGGAAAGCCTAATGTATTTGCCTTCTTAAATGAGATTGCACGGGACATAACTCGCAATACATTCAACTGTAATATGTATTACATAAATAATATTAATACGGGACCCGACTGAATTAAAGTCAACGAAGCGAACGCCCACAATTTGCCACAAGCCAACGTTTTTTATGTAAATGTCCCAAAACCTACCTGCCTCTTGCGCTTCCAAAGAATAGGTTATATAACATTTCATTTTTGTTAAGAATTATAAAAGTTTGACGTAACTTTTGTAGAACCACTATTGAGCTAAGCTGATTACGTTTTATTTAGGCAATCTTTGTTTAGTGGTAGAGAGTGGTAGAACCTTATTTATCTCAATATGAGTACCACCCTCTCACAGAAGATCAGCGTTATACATAGATAGGTAGTCCTGCTGTTTTGTTACGTATGGTGAGTAAGACCGCCTTAACCCTCTCCTTATCATCCTTTCCCTCCATTTCCCTGGAGTCAGCAATGCGCAAGTGATGCTTCTGGTATTGTGTAATATAGGCTACGGTAACCGCTTGCCATTAGGTGTGCCGTATGTTTGCCACACTCCGTCTACCTATCGGCTGTTGAATAGATAGCGACGTTCGCTGTGAGCGGCCTTGGTACAAGGGCTCCCAACGGTTTAAATCAAATCGTTGGTCCACCTAACGGGAAGCCGCTCGATATGACATGGCCATACGTGAGCCATTTTTCCCAAATTGTCATTTGTCTATTGTCATTTTCACTTTTCGATATCATTTATAACAAATTATCACTGCCTGGTAAAGCAAAATAGCGTTCGGAAAGTTGTTGCCTGAAAAATCTATCCTGCACTGGCAGGCTATTGCCAGTGCGGTGGACAATGGCCTCTATCCCTATTTTCTGAATAGATAATCGTGTACGACTTACTTTAAACGAATGCTTATGTAAAATTAGCACACTTTTGGCGAGAAAAGTCGACAGCTTTTATGACTACTATTTTATATACCTCTGGCATTCTTTGATATTTTACTATGAATAAATTTTGCAAATAACCTCACCACAGAAATAATATTTGATTTAAACACCATTTGATTGCCAACATCAATAAATATAAACAACCCGAACGCCATAAGTATTCCCGCCGTGACAGATTCTTAATTATATTTATTCCCGAGCGCACATCAAGACATCAAAAAAAAAAATAGAATTATTATCATAGAAAAATACTAACGTGTTGTAACAAACTAAAGATTTGGTTGTCTATAACAATAAATTATATAACATTAAATAATATTAAAAGCGTCTGTCATGGCGACTTATCGAAGTCCCCACAACATTCAGTTTCATCAGTCGTAATAACAACATATCTTAGATATCCTATTGTGTTATAAACTATCTCCAGGCTGTACCCTGCCGAAGGTTTATGGCCTTTTTTGACATATTTGTGATGGTTTCAGAGATCGGCTGGCTATACACGTTAGATTTATAGATTTCGAGTCATTTCTTCCGACTGTAAGCCGCGGCCGTTCTTTTGTAAGAATCTTTTTTCTTTTTATGTTTATGATTTAGTATTATGTTCTAGTGTTTTTATGTAGTGTGAGTGAAGGATGGGTAGGAATCGTAGAAAGCATTCACTGTTTTGAACAACTGTTTCATAGACTAACGCTTTTGTTTGCTCGACCTGTAGCGATCTATAAATGCAATGGAATCTTTTAACAATTGATGCCAATAAGTTTCTAACTTCAACCGATCATCGTGATTAGGATCAGCAGGATAACAAATGCTTAAGATATTTTTTAACCTTTGTTTGTTATTTTGAAATAGTATTTGTAAATTCGGATCGGTTTAATGTTTTTATTTCTTAGATAAATCCATGATAAACATAAAAAAAATATATAAATATTTGATAATATAAATATTTTTTTATTTTTCCACCTATTCACTCAATTACGCCACTAATCACTAAACAATGGTCGTGTGTGCGTGGTGCCTAGTCTTTTGCTTCTGCCAGTATATTTTTATATCCATACCACAGACTACAAAGAGATACTACGTTTACAACCCAGGGTCACGTCGTCATACGGTGTTCGTGGTCCCGTGATAACTAACATCTATAATTTTAGTTACAACTTTTTAAAATCACTATTTAATTAATTTCTAAAAATTATGTTTAAATCAACATATTTTAAATATTAAAGTACCTATTAGTATTAATCTTTCAAACATAAATTTACTTGAAATTAAAACTAGTGTTTAGGTATATCCGCATAGAAAAGCTGCATTTAGGTAAAGAAATTATCATTAAATTTAGACCTGGTGGAAAGCATCAAGCGATTATATTAGTAAATCGTTGCTAGCAATGTAGAACCTTTGTAAACCTCAGAAAGGCTGAAATAATACTGGTCTGGTACTGGCTTTCCTTTCGTATTGCTGCAGCTGATGAGCGGTGGCTACCTTTTATCATCAGACCTGATCGTAATCAGAAAAAAACCACTCGCTATGAGAGAAGAATCATTATCGTTAATTTTATGACGAGAAAAAGAATCGATTACAATTAGTAAAAAACTTTCATTTTACCACACTCTTATTTTTGTATACTGAAATTACTTAAACATTCGCGGAATTTTTATTGTAAATCGCAGTCACAATTACTTTGAAATTGTTACTTTGCGATGGTTTCTTGAAAACAAGATGGTGATTGTCATTGCTTTTATTATAATTATTATTTTTTTACGATTATAGTTTACCTTATTCCGTTTTATTGGTGTTGAAAGTTGAGATTTTTCTTGTTATTCTTTTTTATTTAACACTTCGGGTTAATTAAGGTCGTATTAGTGTATTGTAAGTATTTTAATTTTATTTAATTTCTTATTGGTACATAAGTGGTTTTTATATATAATACACATGGTTATATTCTCTTTATCTACATAATGACTGTCTAGTCACATTTAATCGTTTCTGTATATGTTATTTTGTCTGATATAAAATTTGTAGCTGCTAAATCGACTAACGTGCACACAGACATTGAGTTCATATTGTTACTCGGCAAAGGTAGAATAAAAAAAAACTAGTTATGTTCCTTTCTTGAGATTCGCATCTATTACATATCCATTCATCAAAATCGTTCATAATAAACAAATACATTAAAATACAATACATACATTAAGTCACGTCTTCAGTGATTCCTAGTTGGCTAGGCAGATAACGGATTTTCGTTTGTCGCAAAAAAGTTTTCCGTTGTCCACTTTTCGCAGTCTCTTCACGTTGGACACCTCATCTGACCACGTCTTAGAGTCAAAAACGATTAATCAATTTATCACGCTGGGTCTGCTGGTAACTGGTAAATAGATACCTACCACTGTCACCGTTCTATACTATCTGTCATCTCGATGTGTTTTGGTTGTAGGAGAATACAGATTCTATCTATACCCTTTTGGATGCCTGGAGTACTTTCACAATAGGAAAAGACTTGGTATTAGATAGTTAGCACTTAACATCAGCTGGACCGAGAATTGCCTGCCGCCGGTTGCAAAAAATAAATAATCCTGCATAGGAACCCACAAAGCGATCTGAAACTACCCGTAGTACTTAACCACGCTGAACAAATGAGTATCACGTACAAAAGACAAGTACAGTCACGAACACAAGTGAAAGGTCGCCAAGGATCGATCGCCGCAGATGTCAGCATTAATCAGCGCGTTTAATCCCTCGCCGGCTGATAAATCAACGTTAATTGTGCCTATTTATATTTATCATCCACTTGGCTAGCCGACTGTACTTTTTAATGATGATTATTTTTGTGATAGGTGATTTTGTGGTTTAGACGTGTGGTTAATTTTTTTTTTATTGAAGACAGTGATAACTTAGATAGGCTGGATCGAAGACTGTCGAGATGGCCTTATTTACACAAGAGTCTAACCCTTAAACCAGACTTACATCATCTTTAAACCTCGGACTAACAAATCAGTAAATTTATTGCAACATCAGATTTAAGCGTTAAACCGTATACTAAAACATAAACTATCGGGAACACTAGTTTAAGTAGTTTAGGTTGGTCTAAACGTAATTTCATATTTTCTCGTTGGGGCTTAGGGACAGTAATATTTATGTTTTATTGTTAATCATCCATCCATCCATCAACCTTTTAACGTCCACTGCTGGACATAGGCCTCCCCAAGAATGGGGAGGCCCCAAAAATGGGGAGGCCTATGTATATATAATATATTAATATTCACTTTTTATTGTTAATAAAAAGTGAATATTAATATGTTGATTCAGATGTTGATGATCTAATTTATATAAAAGATATTGGAGTCGAAAAAAATATGAAAGATAGAAGTTCGATCCTAGTCTGAGTTTAGTAGTAGTGAGGCTTTAGTAAGCTTCTTAGAAATTATGCACATATTACGGATTACCCACTGCCTGGTGAATGATAATAAAGTGTGGTAATCTGCATAGCAGAAATAATTCATTTTTTGGCTCACCTAAATTGTTCTATGTGGGACTCGAATCTATGACACTGGAGTCGAAATTACGGCAGAGGAGATCAAAACCGACGCTATCTGGATCTAAGACTCACTTCACTTTACTTTAATAAGATATTTCCTTATATACATATATTGTACTTAAATGAAGCCACGCGTACCAACTAGTGTTATAATAAAACAGCGATAGCAGGTACGTATTAAAAAGAAACACAAAACAATCGGACACAAGAATGATAAAATGCAAAAACTGTCTCGTAAGCTCCTACTGATGATGTCACAGCGAATTATTGGACGTAACGAAGATGTGGAGTCGACTTAATACATTATTTTTTGGCAAAATAAAACTAAAGGTTTTTAATTTTCAGTTACATACGAAAAACACATAGCATCACGCCTGTATTCCCCGAAGGGGTAGGCAGAGGTGTATTACACACCCACAAGTCATTGTTACATATGACAGGACAAAATCCCCAAAAAATCCATTAAATTAACTTGAAAGTGATGAGTCTCATGATCATGTTGACGAACGAGAACGGGATACTTTATTATATTTTCTCAATAAGCGTTAGATTTCATACACGGGCCGTTGAGCAATCTCAGAGATAATAATTACATTTCAAATCTCAACAGAGTATTTGATAGTTTGATTAAGTCGCAGGCTTTTAGTTATTAGTTTTTAATTTCGATTATTATAAATCTTGTTTTTATTTATCGCTATATAAAGTGTATGTTTTATTTATTGCGTATTATGGCAGACGAGCCACAGCCCACCTGTTGGCAAATGTTAACCGTCGCTCATGGACTATACCCGGAGTATGATCAAGCCGCTGCTAGCTATTTCAAGTGAGCACTCCACTTCGTACCCAGCCCTACTACTACCAATAATGCAATGGATGATAATTGCTTACTTCCCTTAGTCGCCTCGTACGACACCCGTGGGAAAGATTGGGGTGGTGACACTTGTATTGTTAGTCCGTCACCACACGGACAATTGAATTAATATTTAAGGAACCGGTTACTTTATTCATAATTTCAACGTCTATTTTTATACATTGACTTGCTTAACATAGCACTAGAAGGAACGGCCCTATATGCTAAGTTGTTTCATGGGAGAACGTTCTACACATACCTCATCAGTTTTTCGAGCGATATGGCCAGCCCAATGTTACTTCACATCGCTAAATTTGCCGCCTATGCTCTTTCACAGATATTATTGTATTAATTAAAAATATCAATATAGCTCCACTCTATAGCACTTCAAGCATTACACCCACGGTTTCCCAGCACGATCCAAGCGTCATACCTTGTCTATTCGTTATTATTGTACACATGTTATTTTCCAACAAGTTCATATAACATACGTCTTTATACACGGGACTTGAAGTAAAAGGACATAACTTGCCGCGTGCACAGATGCCGGTTTACGTCCGAGGTACAATGAGCTAACTAACTTTCTGAATGTGCAAGTCTCTATATTCGTGTGCATTTAATATGACACTATGTTATTGAAATTTATCACTTTGTTTACGTGTCAATTATTTGTTTTATTTGTAAGAAGCTAGATGGTCTTGTTTACGTCGTTTTCTAAGATTGGATGGAAGTTTTATCATAAAAATAGCTAAGGTATTTTAATATTTGGTATCGTTGTGTATCATTTTAATAGTGAATCTGATTGGGTGGTACCGATATGTTATCGTGCAACTGTAATGCGTTATGTTCGGATGTATGTTACTCGAAGACAAAGGCCTAGGGGAAACGTAGGTAAATGTCTAATATATAATGCTAAACAACCATCATCATTCACCACCATCTCCCTAGCTTTATACCAATCTTGTCTTTTTTTGTTGGGGCCTGCTTCCGGTCTTTTTGATTTTTGGTGATTAACAAGTATCTACATGGAGCGTCTGCCTATCTGACTGTAGAACAAGACCGAAGTCAGATTTTTAAACTCAGGACTGTCAACTTGTATCGTCTACCGGGATGTTTTTTGACAGCCTGGACCCACTCCTTAACGTGCCTTCTGAAGCATAGAGGAGGTCAGGTGCCCACAAATAGAAGTCACTAGTTGATCACCCATCTATCTGCCAGCCTGGTTAAAGCAGCTTAACCTAGCTGATCGTTCGAATTGCAAGTGCACAACTAAATTACAACCGTTCTCTGCTTGCTTTAAATCCAGTATTCTAAAGGCCCTTTGAATAAAGACACACAATATCATTGTTGTTTATAACGGATAGACATTTTTAACAAAAAGTATTATATCAATATTGTTGTGGCTATAAAGTGCAAAAGCATGTACTCGTATATAATAGACGTAATAGTTTCTTAAACACATCTTTTTAAGTGACTGTTGTTGTCAAACATGTCGAAACTGAAGGGACAAATCCTCGCGTACGGTCGCACAATAAGCCCACGTGTCAATGACAATTATCGCAAGACAACACGCGTTGTGGACCCATCTGTCACAAACAGACCTTTTACTTACCATGTATAAACATATACTATATTAATCTCTATACATTGCTTATTATGAAATTTTTCCTGCTATGTATTCATGACTCCCAAAAGACTCTCTAAGAGTGACATTTTACAGTTCTTTTTACAAAATACTAGCCCACCCGGCGAACTTCCTACCGCCATTTTTTTTTTCGTGAATATTGTGCAAAGAAAATTCGTACTAATATCATTATTAAAAAATAGGGGTTGGCAGTAGATGGGTAAAAATTTAGAGTTGAATGTATTTTTTAATGACAAATCATAAATGAAAAGGAAAAATTTGGTCCAAAAAATAAAATTTAGGGTGGACCATCCTTATCACTTAAAAAAAAAAACATAGCATCACGCCTGTATTCCCCGAAGGGGATTCGCAAGCTATCTTTAAGTCCCACGTAAGAGAGGGACACGATTCGCCAGCTATGTTTAAGTCCCACGTAATAGAGGGCGAGCCTATTGACGTCTACCGGGCACATTTCCAAACTCCGGGCTGCTACTGAGAATTTTTCTTTTTAGGAAAAAGAAAAATATCACTATATCTTATCACTTAGGGGTATGAAAAATAGTTTACATCCTATTCTCAGACCTGTTGAATAGACACACAAAATGTCATAAGAATCGGTCAAGCCGTTTCGGAGGAGACTGGCGACCAACACCGTGACACGAGAATTTTATAATAATACTTATTAGATAATCAAAAATGTTTTACACTAATACTAAAATATGTATAAATATATACAAGTCCTACTTAGAAATGCGACGAAATATAAGCGACATTTATTATTTATTAGCACATGACATGTTCAGATATTTGTTAGAATAAATAGCCGTCTCCTAATAGACGGTAAAATGTGATGTCGAAATTGATTAAGCTATAACAGAGCTAAGTCTGTATATTTAAGATACTTGGGAAAAAAATAATGTATTTAGTATATTTAGGCGTCTCTGAAAACAATCAACTGTTTTTCTGTTTTTTTTTGGACTTCACGCTGAAGCTACTGACTGGATTTTGATGAAACTTTTTTGATTTAAAGCTCTTGATTAGACTTAAAAACCGGTATCTAGACATATTATTATCCCACTACTATATCGGGAACCTGAAATATAACCTCAAAACCAGCTTCTGACTGCGGCGGAGCCGCGGGCAAAGGCTAGTTATTAATAAATGTGTTGGGAACGGAGTGTTATTAATAAAAGTGTTAGGAACGGAGTTCCAGATGTCCAGTTATTCTCTTCTATTTTCAAAATAGTTTCCTTTTAACGATTTCGCTAAAAAATATTTATTGATTCTACGGCAATTGACTGAGTGAAATATTTATTTTATCCTTTAGATTTTACCATCACATTATTAAGACAGGACGACCTAACTATAAATTCATCTAAATAGGGGTCCTAGGCTTCGTCTAATTCTATTCTGATTTTATCTACGAGGCGTGACAATATATTTTTGTCTCCGCTGTCAATAAATAATGGAGCCCAGTTCAAAGTCTGAGAGCTAATGTGTGTTGATCTTGGTCCAGCTCTTGTTATGTTAGTCACGGAGCTACTACTATTGTTATGTGATTTATGTTAATCAGGTGAAGTGAGTTGATTTCGAGTTAGAATTCTGTACTGTTAGACATAATAAATTAGTATCATATTTGATTGCGTTGCATAAATAAAGAGTATTTGTATATTTGATTTATCATTAGACAAATATTACTTTTAAAAATCGATCCATAGCTACTACGCAGTGGTTTAGTTGGTCCTTTCGTTAAATTGTGTTTCCTGAAGTTCAGATTTACTAAAGGATAAATAAAATATAAAAAATATATATCAGTCACAGTAGCTGGAATCAGGATAGTATTTCATTATATATTCACGCTCTCTGTCGGATGTAATTACATATATTGTTCAAACAAATAAGCTTAAATATTACAATTATGAATCATATTAAACGATGACTCTGGCCTGTAAACATGTTAGTTTTATTAAACACAAAGTGAAAAATGTGAAATCGAAAATAACAGTCAGGAGCAGGATTTGAACCTGCATCTTCTGGATACCGTCCAGATGCTTTACCAATTCAGCAATCCTGGCAATTGCTCCTGACTGCTAATTTCGATAACACATCATACTTAACGTCTTTGGGTGACGCCTGCACCATCTGTCGGAAGTATTTTCATACATTATACCGACCAGGTAAACTTAATTTTACAATTAAGATTTTACCTAATAATGACGCAAACCCTTTAAATATTTAGATATTTTTATATATATTTTTAGCATTTGACATGCTTAGCACTATACATTAAACAACATTGTTATTTTCGATTTCACATTTTTCACTTTGTGTTTAATGTATAGTGCTAAGCATGTCAAATGCTAAAAATATATATAAAAATATCTAAATGTTAGTTTTATATATATTTAAAGCACATTTTTACATGCTCGGTTAGAAAGTGTACTCTCGGAGCATCTGGACCAGTGTTTCAGAAGACATGGGGTCATCCCCGCTCTTATGTATTGTTTTCTATAACAATCTTCTCACCATGTTCTAGTAATTTATTGTTGTTAAGGCGGAAAAAAATGTTCCTAACCGCACATCCTATCGTTCGGGCAACGACCAAGTTAGTGTGGGCCTGCACCCACTAAAGAAACCCGCCGTGTGCCGTCTCTCCGCCTTTATTGGCGGGCCACTGGAACTATGTTACATTCCTTCGGTGGTCCGCCGGCGGCTTACTCTTTCGGGTACCCTCTACTGAGCGACGCATCCGCACACGGAGCGTCGCACCTTCGCGGGAGGCCTTGCGGGTGGCGGACGTTCCCCGGTCCATCCACCCGCAGCCTCAGCTAGGGTGGCATGAGGTGCAAGTACCTGCGCCTGCGCCACCCCGGTCGCGGGCGGTGATTAGGGTCAGCGGAAGAATCCTCCACCCTGGCCCTCTCCGCCGTTTCCTTCTTTGAGATGACCTCCTAGCAGAAGGCAACAACCGCGGCCCAATTCCTGTCGCTGCCAAGCATCGCTCTGACGACGCTCGACAGCGAGAGGTCCCCCCTATTGCCGCGACGAGTTCACGGCGCTGCTCGGCCCAAGCCGGACACGACTCGGAGCGTGTGCTGCACCGTGTCCTCGTCGCAGCCGCAATGGTGGCAGCCCAGAGTCGCTTCCCTCCTTGCGACTATGTGCAGATATCTGCCGAAGCAACCGTGCCCCGACAGCACCTGCACCAGTCGGAAGGTAAGGACTCCGGGCCGTCGCCCTGCCCACTCTTCCAGCACTCTAGTGAATGCCCTGGCATATTTCATTATATATTATATTTCATTTCATATCTGTGAAATGAATTGGTGAGCAGCGGCTTGACAATACTCTCGGTATAGTCAAACCCATGGGCGACGGTTATAATATCCGCAAGGTCATGTCATAATAGTCATATCAAAACCAGTACCTAACCAATAACTATAATGTTATATTTTTAATTTGGCATCCAACTGCAAGTTTTGTCACGTTATAAAGACTTTAATATTTTAAAACTAACTAAAAAAAAACTGGTAGGTCAATCGAAATTTATTACATAGGCCAATCAACAAAAAAGCACTGCCAATTTTTTGCGTATTTGATTTGAACATGGATTTCTATTAAGAACACCTATTAAACAACACTCCATTATTAATAATTAACCCAATATTTTCTCAGCAATAAAATCATAATTCAAATCGGTTGATTGACCGTAGACACCAAATCAATATAAAAATATTATGTTGTGATAAAAATAACACGATAATTTGTGTGAAGGTGTTATAGATAAAATCGTTAGGGGAGATACGATCGAGAATACGACTTGAACTTGTAGTAAGAGATATTGTCTAGATAAGTTTGTATTGTTACGGGGATGCTGTGACGATACTTTACTGAAATAAATACATCGACTTGATCAGTAGACCGAGCAGAAAGGATGCTGGATCGTAAATTATATTAATTTGTAGGAAATATTTAGGCACATTAGCTAGTATTTATAGTATCTATATTGAAATCGAATAGTGTGTGTTATGTGAAACGTTTTTTTATCTTTAGTGCCGAGGGGTTCGTCGTTGCATCGAAAGGATATTGTGATTCTCGAGTATTTTTCTGTTGTATGTATGTATGTGAATTTCTCTGCAACACGGCTACATACTTCTTAAAGCGAGGTGTTCTTTGATAAGAATACTTGTTCATTGAACCAAAGAGTCTACTTGTTGAGTGGGGGACATTGGATTTGTGTGATATAACCTATTTGTTGCACCTGGTACTATTAGTAACACTATTTTAATCTGTTGAGTCGCTGTGGAGTGCAAATAATTAACAAACATACAAATGATTGCATATATGATAGATAATATCAACATATTAGTGTCTCGTTGTGTGGTATGGGCTTGCTCTCAAAATAAAAGGCAGTCACGTCTTAGTCCGTCACGCTCGTCCATTGTGGGGAAAGTCCCTCACGCATGAAGGATTTGGGAAACCATTTTGAGAGGTCAGCAGGCTGTGATAATTTATTAAAATATACATTCTGGCCGTGACTTCGTCCGTTTCAGAATATAAATACGTCACACCACGACCAATTAATTATCTCTATACAAAAATAGCTATCCCAAAAGAGCTATTAATATCCGGGATAAAAAAGTAATGTCTTTGTCTGGGCTCCAGATTATATGTATGTATGCAATGTCATGAGTTCAGTAGTTACGGCGTGAAATTTTAACAAACAAACACACTTTCGCACTTATAATATTAAGAATATATAAGGATACGCACATAATTTAGAAAAGTCA
This sequence comes from Leucoma salicis, assembly GCA_948253155.1. NCBI lineage: Eukaryota > Metazoa > Arthropoda > Insecta > Lepidoptera > Erebidae > Leucoma > Leucoma salicis. Next base: position 1,572,465 of record OX411809.1, read on the forward strand.
GATTCGTACCATGAGAACGAGAGGGATCGAATTAGTGACTTCTGTCTTAGCAGTTCTCGGTCTCACCACTGGGCTTTTATACTTCACATGTGGCAAGCATACGGCCCATCCGATGGCAAGCAGCTACCACAGCCCATAGGCACATTAAACTTATACCGGAGGCATCACTCGGAAAGGTATAGGAGGTGGAGAGGAGGTATAGAATAAGGAGAGGATAGGGGGTTTGGGTTTACCCCACTTCCATCAGTGGAGTAAACTGACGGAACACTTAAACGCTAGTAAATATACGTTTACAAGTCCGGTATCATGTTTGTTGTGATGAAGTCGACTAATTTATAGATCGATGGCAATTTCTTCCTTTTGTTTATTTTATTATTTCTTATGTTCTTACTGAAAAAAGAATTTTTGTTATTTATGTTCGTCAGGACTATTAAGTATGTTTGTTATGATTGATACCGAAAACGAATTTAAACTGTACCACACACAAACCTTATAGGTTTCCATCCATCCATCCATCCATCAGCCCCTTAACGTCCATTGCTGGACATAGTCCTCCCCAAGAATGGGGGATAGTGCCGTAATCGCCACGCTTGGCAGGCGGGTTGGCGATCGCAGTGGATGTTGTTAATACTCGAGGGAGTGCTGCTACCCACTCCCCCGGTATTTCTTCAGTCGGCTCTTACGACTCTCTTACGGTGGATAGGGGTGGGACAATTCTAAAGCCGGCCCCACACGGCCAAATTCGTATAGATACGATATAGGCAGTAAAAAACTTAATACCTATATGACTAGTGCTCCGGTGACAATGAAAACCGTTTCCAAATCCGTTGCGTATTTTAGAAGAAGAAACTGGACAAATATACAGACACCAGATGGTAAGTGGTAACCGCCACTCATGGACTTAACAATACAAGAACACTTCCAAGCCGCTGCTCACCATTTTATTTCACGAATGGAAAAACGAAAAATGAAATGAAACGTTATCTACTGTTAGAACAAAAACAACGGCAGCCGGTGGTACAAACCCTTTTGGACCTGATAACAAGTGTAGTAGGTACTCCCACCTACATGTCCCTGGACCTCTGGGCCCAATCCTTAAGTCCACGCAGATGAAGTTAGGGGGCAAAAGCTAGTTCATGATACGTTTTTTTTAAACATTTTGATCTGTATTTTAGCACTTGACATGCTCAGCTACTTTAAAGTACAAATTATTTATGAATCTGGAAAAAGAGAACTTTTGTGCGCTTCTAATCCGTTGAAGTGCTCTAAGCCGCTAAGCTACCGCACTGACCTTCGGCCATACCAAAGGTTCGATTCCCGCTCGCACTAAAGTTCCCTTTTTCCACATTCATAAATAATTTATACATGTATTATTTTTATTACATTGTTGATTAAAATTCTAATTGATGATAAATATTTGTATGATTTTATCTATAATAAGCTATGTGTAGGAATATGTGTATATTTCTTTTTATGAAGGTACTTACTAATTATTTATACAAGTATATTTATGACAAGATATCATTAAAATCCACTTGCAGCGGTAGAGCTGTTTCATTTATCTGGTCTTCCATTCAAGTATAATAAACATAATGCATCTTAAAATATTACAAATAAAAACCGTATGTTCTATTACCATAAATTGTACATTTTAATGTAAACTATAAATTTGACGACCAATCTTTCGTCCAACGCCAATAATCGCACCAAGTAGCCAACATCCCGGCCGGTATATAGGGCTGTAAACCATCCTAATGACGACCAATTAAAATTGCGTTAAAACATCAAATGCACCGACTCACATAAACCAATCAAGCTACTGATAAAGTCACATACATTTCATATATTCTTAACATACTCCTCCATTACAGTTTATTTTAAACCATAAAAATTTATGGAGTTTAAATATTTTCACCGCTTCGCGATGGGCGTTTGTGCTCATAAAATTACTCGTAAAGTCCCTACATAAAAAGGTAATACTAAGTGACAGATGTGAGGTGCGCGGGCGCAGAGTGACAGCCAATAGCGTAGGGGCGAGCACCGCCATGTTCCATCGGCTAGAGCAGCGTGCTTCCGGGTATCGATATTCGACTCGGATCAATCGTCCAGATACGATATCGCATATGCAACACTTATCGACTAGTCGGTTAGTTTAATATTTTCAAAGTGACACTGACTGCTGATATACAGGATGTTGTCTGTAAGGAAAATTATATTAGTGTTCTCTAGTCGATGTACTTACTCTAAAAGTTCGTTAATAAAAATAACTAGATTTATTGTTTTGAACTACAAGATTGGTAACCTATACTTGTTAGCAATACTAGAGATATCTCTCACGAATTGCCGGTGTAGAAGAAGGATGTTAGAGTGAGGTTGGAGGAGGGGGTTTGTGACTCCACTAGATACTCTCACTCATCGAATGTAATACAAAAGTACTTACTGTTATTATAACTACGGTGATATTCTGTGATAAGGTGGTACGTCCATAGTCTAGCCCCCTACTTAACTGGAATCTGCATGGATTTTACTGTAATTAAATATTACTTTATGTATTAACTGCCAGCGACTTAGTCCGCGTCTTTAAATACGTCATTCTACGGATGATCTATATGAAAAATTGCTATCCTATGGGAACTATTAATTTTTCTCGGATAAAAAGTAGGTTATGTTCTTTTCTAGGGTCTGAACTATATGCATGCTTAATTTCATGATAGCCGGTTAAGTAATTATTTCGTCAAAGCGAAACAAACAAATAAACTAACTTTTTGTTGTTATTACGCATTTAATATTTTTTTTAAGTTGACGAATACAATGTTTAAAGACATGAAATAAATGTTTTGATGCCATTTTGAGCTACTCCTTTATAACACATAAAATTTTATCGCTATCAATAAAAAGGAAAACACGTTTATCGCAGATTTAATTACACAAAGATGCATCGACACGTAACAGCGCAAAATCGCAAAGCATTTATGTTTAGACTGAGATTGATAGTTCACATGTTATATATTGTACGCACACAGCAAAGCAATGGGCACTATACTGCGCGTGAGTCGAAGGGTCGAATCCATCACTCTGTCAAGAAAAAAACGGACCAATCGCAGCGCGCTATTTGAATAATTGTTCGTTTAGTGACGACCAATCGAAGCGCTCCGGGCACTTCTTATTCTGTATTCAAAATGATTAATGCTACACTCAGACATATTTACGATCGGGATTCAAGAGAGTTTGAATGATTTGTATGACTGACGTGTCAGGGCTGAGCCAGATTTACGATTACAAGTTTGCTAAGGCTCGGTCCAGAGTTGCAACGCTATGACTGATGACACCCGTATTTTATTATATAAATTCATAGACACTATAACGCGGCAACGAGCCGTGTTGTCAGCTGTGTCGTCGTGTTGAAAGCAACATAGTAAGCTGATGAATATTTCTGATATTGTAACATACATTCTTATATGATGTCTTACGTTGCCTAATTTAATTAATAAATGCGTAGTAATCACACCTGAGTGTTTTAATGGCGTGTACCTATATTTTATATGAAATAATATACATTTCATACACACAATCTTAGCAAAATTATATGACAGAACTGCCCAGTACCTATATAGTTTGTTTAAAAGATACATTTTCCTCCAGAAATGCAGCCAGAAATAGGGCAAAGACAGAAAGTTGTTCCCACTCCAACGGGGTAATAGTACGCTCAGTTGTTATTAGGAAATGTTTAATCAATAATTATATAAATAATCCGATATACGGAAGTCCCTAGAATAACGAGAGAAATCATTTACTATCTAACTTTACTTGGGGAATGGTCGTCTAATGTTGACCATGTATCAGACGACGTGTCTGTAATATACGCGTGATTCAAAGCAAAGTTTTAAAGTTTGTGGCGGGTTTTACTGAATCAATCAAACATGAATTGAGATTAAAATGCCTTAACAGAAACAGCATTTTAATATATGAATCTAATAATCTATTATAAATAAATTACATATATTATTAATATTGAAATATGTGTATTAAATACAAAGTTAAATGTATTTTTTACAAAAGTAAAGGCAATATTATGAAATAAATTCAATTTATATGTAAATATACCAAGTGTATTCAAGAAATTCTTTTGCAAATTTAAGTTTTAAAATACCTGAATTAGCGTTACATTACTTAGTCCAGGAAAAAGCTGAATTACGACTTATGTAGCTTTGCTTCAATAAACTATCCACTAATAATTTGCAACTTAATGTTAGCTCTTTAGCAAAATTTAACATCCTGTGTATTTAAATATGGCGGTGAAGATAAGGCTGTGGATGTATGGTCCCATTTGGCGTTATTTAAAGCCAGGGAAGGTGAGTTAACGCATCGCTTTCTATATGAAAGCTACTTTATAACTGCATTATAAATAGTGTGTAGTAATCAGCTGCTTTAGCGATTGGAGGAGTGTTTGCTATCTGTCTAAGTAATGGAGGAGTTAAGTGTCAATTTGCTGGAGATATGTAGCCTTCCTTCATGTAATAGGGATCTGTTCTACTGGACCTATACTATATATACTATATTATTATAAATAGGTAACGTTTGTGAGTTTGTGAAGTTGTAAGGGGTAATCCCTGGATCTACTGAACCGATTTTCCAAATTATTTCACCAATAGAAAGCTACGTTATTGTGGAGTGTCCTAGCCTATAATAATTTCCAAAATTAATTACGCATCTTTACTTAAACTTGAATAATGTAATCTAAGTTGCTATCATCGCGTGCGCTGCGGAAACTATTGAGGATATAACAAAACAATGTACTACAATATTAAAGAACGTATCAAAATCTGTAAAAAAGTCCGGGATAGCATATGCCTATCTCCTACGGATGGATAACTCACAATAACTGCTTTTACTGTTAAAATTGTGGATTAAAAATAATTTTTGTGAAGCTTATTTAGCCCATATGGTATTAATTTATATCTTTATAAATATGTTTTTTAGAACGAAAATTTTATGTAGAATATTTGTGCCCTTTACTCTATACAGTTTAAACAAATATCTTCAAAGATATTAGCAAAATAAAAACGTGCGGTGCGGCGGTCCATTGACACGGTGTGTAATATTGAGGATACAGTGCAATATCCTCAAGAATTTTTAAATGTTTTGAGTCCTTCTGGCTTACCTCCCCACGACCTTATGCTAAAAATTGGCATTCCTATCATTATTTTAAGGAACTTGAGACCCCTCAACATGTGTAATGGCACAAGGCTGCTCATAAAAGAGTTGCGGGAGAATATAAACGTGGCGTCCATTCTAACAGGGCCAGCAGTGGGACAACTTGCTTATATTCCGCGGATATCCATGATTCCGACTGATTTACCTATACCGTTTAAAAGGTTACAGTATTCCGTCAAGGTCTCTTTTGACCTCACTATTAATAAGTCCCAGGGTCAAACATGTTCTCTGGTGGGCATTGACCTGAGAAAGCACTGTTTTTCCCATGGGCAGTTATAGGTTGGCTTATCTCGGGTTGGAACTCCTGAAAGACAATATATTTTAGTACCAAATGGTAACATTACTACTAATATTATATCGAGAAGTTTTGAACAATTAAAATAAGTAAACATGATGTAAATAATGTAAATAGTGTATATTAACATCAAGTAATAAAAATAACAACAAAAAACAGTAACATAAAAAACAAAACATACAAAAACCAATAAAAAAACTAACAAAAAAAAACTTCATCATCATAATTTTTGTTTATCCCGATCTTTTAACTTTTTTTTTCTGAAGTATTACGCGGGACAAACGGGCCGTGGCAAAAATATTTCTAACGCGGAGCGGAGTCCGCGGGCACTGCTAGTTATTTATATTTTCCACAGCAAACATGAATTGTATTATATTTTAAACTAATTAAATTTAAAATAATAAAAAATAAATATTTACAAATAACTCGTTCTAGGCATCGAAGAATTCCTCCGCGTCATCGTCATTGGATACAATGCCAAGAAGGCTGGCAACATTGCCACGTTGTATGGCAACGCTTATTCTGTAAGTTTAGACGAAAATATATTTATTAACTTGAAACTAAGGTTTGGAAATCCACACTAAACCTAATATAGTAAAAATTTGCTATAAGGATATCTTAACCTTCCGCATGAATCCCTCCATTTATTGTTGAAAACTGTATAAAAATTTCTTCGATAGTTTTTGGGTTTATTGCCTTTAAACAGACAGACAGACGCTACGAGGAACTTATTTTTTATGTATAGAAACATAATAAAATCAGATTGTAATTAACCATATAAGTTTTCACTTTTATCGTGGTCAAGCACACATCTTTTTTCTTAGTAGAGTAAATAAATTAACAGGATATCAAACTACTGCATATGCATTAATAACCTAAGAACATGTCTCTCACCAAATGAATAAGTAAAAATGGGATGTAATCGTTAAAACGTTTTAATTGATGCGGTGGTGGGGATGGGTCGCCGTGGAGCGTCCCACATAAATCTGTCAAGCGCTCGCGCAAGTAATGCACGCACATCTTGATCTGTGCGTCGCACGTTTAATGTACCAGCTGTTCCAAATGTTTCTGACCATTACTGTCTCACATTGTTGCGAGTCTAGTGCATATTGGCAGACTGCAAGTCGTCGAGAAAATCTTTAAGCAAGCAAGCAAGTTTCTTCAAAAGGTATTTTTTTCACCAGGCAGTGATAATAATTTCATTCTTTCAATCATTTAGAGAAGTCACAAGGGTATGCCTTGGGTGGACTCTACCTTAGACATGAACTCCAGCCTAAGTGTTGACTGCACTGTTTACAAATTTGTATAGACACCGTCATATCGACTGCTGTTGGTTCTCTTGACGCAGAAGAAATTGTATTTATGAAATATGTGATCGTTATCCTGATTTACCTAAATACGGTATTGTGTATGAAACTTTAAAAGAGTATAAATAACTGACTCGGTGGTGTAGCAGTAGTGTATGCGACTGCTAATCATGAGGTCTCGGGTTTGATCCCCGGGTCGAGCAATGTTATTGAGCTTTTTCCTATAAAGAAAAATTCTCAGTAACAGCCCGGAGTTTGGAAATGTGCCCGGTAGAAGTCAATAGGCTCGCCCCCAATTACGTGGTACTTTACCTACATAGCTGGCAAGTCGTGTGTGTGTAATACACCTCTGCCTACCCCTTCGGGGAATACAGGCGTGATGCTATGATGCTATGTTATAAATAGATAAAGACCGGTATAGATCTGAGGCTGTATAAAAACAAAGCCTGGCCTTCACAATATATCAAACTAAACAGACATCTAGATATAAAAGATTTATATTGAAAATGGATCTGTATCTTCAATCTTTCATTGCGCTGTTGCGTCAGACGATGGCAGAGATAGCGACGGCTGGCCAGTCCAGAGTTACGCCCTGACTGAATGTCAGCTCTTAGATTTATAGAGCTTTGTGTCTACTTAGAAAATAGATGTTTTTAAAAAACTGTTATGTAATATTTTCTGAAATTCAAGTGAATTATAGATATATATCAAGAAATAATACCTACATTTATTGCAACGAATAAAAACTAACAGGTATTTTTACAGAAAAGGAAACAAATTAAATACACTATTCTGTCAGGTCAGATTCGTTTGGTACTAGGTACGTCTCTTTGTTGATCAAGGGTCGCTATTTCGCACAAATCATCTTTAAGCTACCAACAAATACATAAAGTATCTCATTAACAAAATAGTTGGGGGATTTTTTGTACTACGCCCATTAAGAAATGATTTATAGTCCAATATGAAATTAACAAGAGCCTTTTAAATAACAAAATATTATAATTTACGAGCTCTACTGACCCTCCCATTTATAGCGTATTGAACTACCTTACAAAACATTGAACCAAACACGTTGTATGCGTGTAATGTGAGGTATAAGCAGTGATAATTTGTACTAAAGAACCTGTACCCACTGAGCGTTGTTGGTTCCATTGCACAGAAATCTGAACATTATAAATACTAGAACACTTAGAAAGTGTGAGAGTTTGTGTCCCTAAGTTATGTTTCTAAAGTCTTCGTAGCACTTTTTTTTCTAACGTGTCCCATTGTTTTATGTGAATAAAACTAATAGCTACAATAATAAAAATCTGTATAGAATTGTACTGATTTACTTTGATTATTGCTTGTCTTGTCCTAAACTAGCGTTGTGGACAACATTACTTAGTAGCTAACAAGGATCGTGAGCTTCATCTTAACTCTTGCATTTATTAGAGACCAGTGTAATTGTATGGTCCAAGTCAAAGGAGTAGTCCAACTCACTTATAATTATTCTCAAAAACAAAAGGATTTTGTTTGTATCTAAATTTTTATTTGTCTACTCGAATTCCTAATAAATTTATCGACATTATGTTTTTTTTAAGATTTAGTGCAACAAGTTGATTGATATGTTAAGACATAAACTCAAATAAAGTACTAATTAACTTTAGAGATTCACTTTCTTCTGTTATTATTATTATTTTATATAGCTCACATACATTTAGTTATCTCCCTAGACTTATGTATCCCAAGCTTTTTTTAGGTCGGCTTCCGATCTGTTCGGTTTTTTAGCCACCAGTCTTTACGCGGGGTACTGCCTATCTGACCTCCACGATCTAACTAGGAGGAAAACTGGCAACCTTCGAAGAAGACCGGAGCCAGATTTTTAATTCAGGACTGAGAACCTGTAGCAACTGCCAGGATGTTATTTAATAGGCGACCCACTGCATAACGTACATTCCGAAGCTTACATAGTGCACATATATAATTATGTCCATTGTCGATTTATGGCCCTCGTCCATAATCCGCAATGGGTTCATGGCACACACGACATTTACATTTTGTTTTGCTTTTTTTCTCATGCAGTGGCTTAATGCAAAACTTTAATTAACATTACATCCATGGAATACAAAGCTGAAATCACTCATATGAAAGCTTTAGTCTATCACCATACAGTTTGAACAGACAATAGATAAATCAAATTATTACTTTTATGCATATACTAGCGACACGCGCCGACTCTACTAATAATGAAAATATCTAAAAGCATGTTTTGAAAAACTACAGCTGCCTTATTACTATGTACAAAAAACTTGAAATATTATTTTAACTGCCTCGGTGGTGCAGCGGTAGTGTGTGTGACTCCTGATCATGTGGTCTCGGATTCGATCCCCGGATCGGGCAATGTTATTGAGCTTTTTCGTAAAAAGAAAAATTCTCAGTAGCTGCCCGGAGTTTGGAATTGTGCCCGGTAGACGGCAATAGGCTCGCCCCATATTAAGTGGGATCTAAACATATCTGGCGAATCGAAGGTGTGTAATACACCTCTGCCTACCCTTTCGCGGAATAAAGGCATGATGCTCTGTTTTTTTTAATATTATGTAATAATATATATATATACAAACCATCCCTAAAATATGTTTCTATTATTATGTGCGGAAATACACAGATGCATATATAGCGAGTTTGTCCGAGATTACGTTATCGCTTCAGTCTCTGACATACACCTCACATAACCTATTCTTATGGGTAAATGGAGGTCCCATTTCGATGCTAATTTTATAGTACAGAACATTTAGAAACAACAGACTGTCCTGACCTGTAATGATTGATATCTTTATAGCTAATAGCTGGCCATGTCTGACTGTCCATTCCTTCGAGAGTGATTTAACTCATAATTTATACATATCTCTGAAGTTTTCTCTTAAACGGAATTTATTAGATTAAAATATTGATTTGCGTATGTTAATCTGTTGTGGAAAGTTATAATTTAGGTATTTTAGTTTGCTTTGAGAGTTTCAAACACACGTAAGATAAATTTATTAATATCCTGATACTGTCCAGTTCAAAATCTAGTTTTACTTTGTGTGATATAATATCATGAACTAGTCTTTTTTCTTCGCGGCTCCGCCACAGACAAAAGCTAGTTTTTAGGTTATATCTCAGGTTCCCGACATAGTAGCGGGACTAAACAGTTTTAAGTCTAATCAAGATCTATCAAACAAAAAAAAAATCATTAAAATCCGTTTAGTAGTTGTTGCGTGACAAACAAACAAATTTTTTTTACTATTTCTCAAATATTTTAAACCAGATTCCGCCTGCTACTCCATTTGCGTGAACTTCATATTATACTTAGATACTCTATGGCACACATTAGGTAGATAGATTACGACCTAATTAATATGCTAAACAAAAATAGCAATCCGAGGCGAACCATTTCTTACTTCGGGATGAATAGTCGCGTGTGTCCTTTTTTGGGTTGCGGACTATATGATGATTGGTTTAGTAGTTACAGCGTAAAAGAGTAACAAACAAACTCACTTTCGCATTTATAATATTAATAAGAATGTACAGACAGCTCACTCGTAGCTTTATACTGGCACTGATTAATATTTTTTTATTCTAGACGACTTCATTATTACAGAATTTGGAATTTATCTGCGATTATTGCTTACGGTGGCAGACGAGTATCAGCCTACCTGATGGTAAGTGGTAACCGTCGCTCATGGACTCTACTATATTAAGAGTTCTATCAAGCCACTGCTTACCGTTTCGGTGATTCATGGCCGGTTACACGGGCCGCCGTCGCCGGTGGTAATCACCCGCTCGGGCCCGATAACAAGTGAATATTCCCACTTGGTACCCAACCCTACACTGGCACTTTTAATTAAAAGCGTAATATACATGGCGGAGTGGTTTAGATACCGGCCTCCCATCCGAGTGTTGTGGGATCGATTCCCACACAGAACAACTCTTTGTGTGATCCACAAATGGTCGGTACTTTGTGTCCGTGAAAATATATGTTTGTAAAGTCCCCGCGATACAAGGATTATTCCTTAGCGCAGGTTGTCTTTAAAAGAACATTATAAAATTTGGCTTCATTGAGCCAGACTATGTTTAAAACCTCTATAATAATTTTAGTGAGCCCTACAGTTGCACAGCAATAGGTTACTAAAAATATGTTCAGCTTATTACTAAGACTTTAAATGCACATGCGATGCCTAAAACGTTTACAGCACAATGGAACGTAAATTCCTAAAAGAGATGTGAATAAATAATCCACTTCGCAGACGCGTCACATTATTTTGCCTAATTTGAGTTTCCTTTGTAAACAATGGCCTTAATCAAGAGCAAAATAGCCCATTTATTATCTCCTGCATAGAAAGTAGATAGATAAAATGTAGATAGTGGTACGTATAAATATATATTTATGATCTCTAGAATATACAAGAGATAAAAAAAACCAGCCCGGCTGTTTGAGAAATCAATCTTTTAAAAAAGCTGCATGTATTTGCATGAAATGCTATGTACAGATAGTTACGGGTATACATTTCATCCTACTACTATATCGGGAACCTGAGATATAACATAAAACAGCTTATATCCCCGGTGGAGCCCCGGGCAAAGGCTAGTTTATAATATGATAGCGGTAGGGTTCGTCCACACCACCTGGAAACGATTTCGTCAAAGACAGTTTGTTTTCAGCGTTCTTTTCTACCACGTACGTGTAAGCTCTGGAATGAACTACCTGCCACGGTGTTTCCCCGGTGCTACGACATATCCCTTTTTAAATGAGGTTTGAAAGGAGCACTTAAGTTACGGTAGGCGGCGGCTTGGCTGTGCCCCTGGTGTTGCTAAAGCCCATGAGCGGCGGTTACCACTTACCAAAAGTCCATGAGCGGCGATTACCACTTACCATCAGGTGGGCCGCTTGCTCGTCTGCCACCGTAGGCAATAAAAAAAATGAATAGTTAGGATTGCCTATTAATTACTGAATTTCAACACTAGATGGTGTGGTAATATAAATATATACTGCAGCTGTTTTCAGATATTTCAGCGGGTGATTGATTTTATCTTGTTAATTTTTTAATCACTCAAACATTTCTCATTTCTCTGTCTGAATCCTGGCAGACAAAGTCGCTAGCAGATGACATTAGTTTATATTTATGTTATAATATAAAAGAGTAGTATTATGGATGTAATTAATGACATAGACGTGCTGATTTGAAGTTTCGAAGATGCTGATCTAATTGCTATAGTCTCACTCGTAGTATATATTTATGACTTGGCACCAAAACGTGTGATAAATGTTGCCTGAATGTTATCGTAACTTATAGTTTTGATGATCCTCTATTATGCTTTTGTTGGCTTGATTATGTGAGACTAAAAAAAATACGATAGTTTGTGTGAATACAAGTTTTACCATCACATTCAATTTTATGTGAGAGAGACTGGCGGTTACCACTTACCATCAGGTGAGCCATAGCTCGTCTGTCACCATATATAATGCAATAATAAAGAATAATGAGCCTGAAAAGCATTGTCATTTGCAGATTCTTACTGATTCTAGCCACCCAAGTAATATGAAAAAGATTACAATTAGTTATGACTATTAATATATGTATAACTCTATATGTATATCTATACCTGTATTATATGCATGAGCTCTGCATGAGAAACCTATAAGTAATTATTATTTCCAGTATCGTCATGTCTGCTACTTTTCAAAAATAGTCTTAGTCTTTTTAAATTCCAGAACTACGATATCTTACTGATTGATTTTCAATATTAAAAGTTGCAATCCCAAAGGTATTCCAATCTAGATTAGCAAAATCAATTTCATTACTCAAAGATTATGTAGCAGACTAGCGATTTCATTGCAAACATCCGAGGAGTCGCCCCACGGAGTCCTTTGTTCCATAATTTGGTTCAGTAACTATTTCCTTTTATAGCGGTTCTCACTCAGCCCGATTGGTCGCGTACAAACGTAGGAAATTGTCTATAATAAGTTACTGCTAATAGCAAAATTGTACTGTTCTCTTGTACTCAATTTCTGTGAAAGCGATTTTAAATTTTGATGTTTGTCCTCCTAGTTATAGCTGGGTGCTCGGAGAATAAGTTAAGTGGTAATTATTTAGATTACAATGGAATTTGCTGTTATCTGTGAATTTGTACGGGTAAGAGCGGCTGGGGGAGTTGAGTGAGGCAATCTGTACGCTGTACACGTAACAATCGATTGCAATTTCTCGTCAAGCAGTGCGATCAGGTTTTCTTCTATGAATTTATGAATCAACGACTTCACATATTTATTTGATATTATTTACTGGAGTTAGAATTTTAAAGTAATCCTTTCATATTATGAATGCGAAAGATTGTATTTTGGAATATTTAGGTTACTCAAACACGCAAAAACGGCTTAACCGGATTTGGATGAAATTGACCACATAACTATATTTTATAAACTAACACAAAGAATCGTTTTTTATCTTTAAAGTAAGTAAGCTGTCTTAGCTTACCAATTCTTAAGGTTTTTTTAAATTGACTAAGAATAATTCTTGTATCGCGGGGGACTTTACAAACATGAAATTTAACGGACACAAAGTACACCCAGACTCAGAACGACCATTTGTGGATCAAACAAAGAGTTAATCTGTATGGGAATCGAACCCACAACACTCGGGTGGGAGGCGGTATCTAAACCGCTCCGCCATCTACTAATGCCGATTTATTATAAAACTTCATCACTAGATGGTGCTGCCTTAACTATTAAAGAGAATTCAAATTTAAAGCTATGAAGAAGTGAATTATGAAGGTGTCCATTTGATTTACTTTAACGGTATAAGTATAAAATTTAGTTATATTCCTTGCTGATAATATATATGATTCCTGTTTTCACACAGTAACTATTTCAATGGAACATTGTAAAATTTAGCATACATATAAACCGAAACTAGAAAAAAATCATCCGTAAACCTAACAAACGTGAAACCTTTTTACCTATTGCCGCGTCTCAATTATGTCTATTCACCGTATATGGCACTTTTCACTCAACGCGATTGGTCCAACGGAACGGAATAGCCCCTATTGTGGTTAGTGCATTGTCTTGTATCCGTACCGATTACGATGATGGCCAACGGTTTCTTTATTCGATACTTTGTATCGATAACAGCGGGGATACTGACAGCTTTGTGTCCTTTACTGGAGGTATGCAGATATTTACGCTCTTGAGTAGATAATAGAACGGTATTAGACGAAGGAAAATATACAACGGAGAGCGCCAGAATTCAGTTTTATTTAATAATACCACTAACGTTATATAAATGTTATAGATTTACTACTTAATAAACGTTATAGATTTACTACTTAATGATGCAAAAACAGCCGAATGGATTTGCAATAATTTAACATACATATTGTTCACAATTTGGATTAAAATTTAGTGATTTTATACCCGTATTTGATTCGTATTACTAATAATTTAATGTAAAATACCAATTCTGTATTGATAAAGTGTAGGTAATACACCTAATAAATAGATTAGAGCCTTACCAGATTTTTATTTAACTTTAAAAAAGGACGAGGTTTTAGGAGTATATTTGGCCTAAATTTTTTGTTTGCTCAAAAATAAGCCGGGGAGTCCATGGGTCGATTTTCGTAATTCTTTGGTGTTTGTGGGTGTGGTGATCTGTTAGCTGGTTCTGGAGATATATATATATATCTTTTTAATTACTGCGAAGGAGCTTTTTACGCGCTGTAAGTAAGATTAATCTGGAGTAGCCATAGTTCTAACGGCTCCTATCACTCAATGGTCAACTTCCACCACATGTTAACTCACACAAAATCTCAAGCAAACAATTCCAAAACGAAGCACTCAGCGTATTTTCTTACATTTGCTTAGAATTATCATTACCCAACAATACAATGGAAATACCGCCTTATCATCTCCTAAATATGGTTGGAGTTTAAATGAGTATTGTTCTCTAGCGGTTCGCTCTATTTTCGTTGTAGCACGTCCTTATTCCGGGGTGATAGAGTTTATTTTGCGTGCGCAACGTCAAGTTACTATCGGTAAAGATGGGCCGGTAATGCGACAGTTTGTAAGCATGAGATCCGGAGTGTAAGGCAGCACGATGAGGGGTAGTGGGGGACAGGGGGATGGTCGTGTAATAGTAAGAAATACGTACTGTATGTTGAATTTTTTCGCGTGGGTGCTGCCAAATGTTTGCTGTTTTAAATTAAAGCTAAATTCGCGAGGTACCACCCGTGAATAATATACATACCTATACAGCACCGAAAGTGTAGTGATTAAGGTACTTAAGTGTGTTACTTAATATTTGTGCATGCCACAAATACTTGTCGCCCGTTTTTCATAATATCCTGTAGTTTTAAAATCCCCGCGACACAGGTTATTCCCAATACTATGTATTTATTTTAAATTTAGTTTAACGCGTCTTGACTTTTATTCGACTATACAGATGGCTGAGTGACGTCCGCAGAGACCTCCGATGCCTGTTCTATGGGTTCTATTCCTACGGAGGACAACTCTTTGTGTGATACACAGATGGTTATTTTGAGTTTTGATAGGTGCACTTTGTGTCAGTGAAATTGTATATTTGTAAAGTCCGCCGCGATACAGGGCTTATGCCATAATGCAGGATGTTGTCTTGTATAAATATATTTTTTATAATGATTTCCAAGTGTCTAATTAATTGAACATTAGCGCAAAGTTAATCAATTCGTGTTACAATACGTGACTGTCAAATTGCACTCCGGCAGTCATTACAAGTTGTCATAATGCGGAACAAAATTTTGACCCCGATCTTGTTCATAGGTCGTCAGTTTGTTCCACTAGTTGGGTCGAGGAAGTTAGATACCTTTACCTAGGCAGTCGCTCCGTGTAAATAATGTTTATTTTTATTGCACGTAGTGGCAGACGAGCCACGGCCTATCTGATGGTAAATGGTAACCGTAGCTCATGGACTCAACTATACCGAGAGTATTGTCAAGCCGCTGATAACAATTTCGTTTCACCGATATGAAATGAAAGAATAAACGGCTATCTCCTGCTACAGCCAAAACGCAACGATGTGCTTCATGGCCGGTCACACGGGAGACCAACTAAAACTAAATATATAACAAGCCGACGCCACCAAAATATGGTATTAGGTTAGGAAGTTGAAATTATGTGGACTATATAAACATTTTTTTCTTTCAAAGTGAAATGATTCGCTAGGGTCAGATATTAAATAGATATTTGACTAACCGAGCAAAAGCCAATGCGTCCTAAATATTCGTATCTGTTGCGTCCTAAATAATCATATCTGTCGAGATACTGCTCCTAAATAACAAAGCCTATTTCCCGGATCTGCCGAGTTACCGACACTTTTCGCAAGATCCAAATCAACTTCCTTTTAGACCCTCGCTGTATTTATCGCCAAAATATTTTAGACTGAAAAAAATTCATTGAAATTAGTGACGTAAGTACAGACAGCAACAAAAGTTCTTCGATTTTTAATTAGCGACCTCGGACGTGACCGGCATGGGAGCGCTCATTGGAGATTGCATAACTCGGATCCGGACGGCGTCGTCCGATGTCGTATTAACGGAAGAATGTAATGAAGTTACGTACCGTTCGATTTGACTGTGCAATTAACGACTGTACTTAATGAGCTGCTCGTCTTTTTACTTGTACTTTTGTTGTGGACTGTACTTATTAGATTAGAGGTTCTGAATATTGAGTGAATTTTAAAGAATTACGGTAATATGGTTCTTATTTTAAACTGGATTCTGGCCACGACTCAGTCCGCATGGACTTCAGAATATAAATACTTCACTCTAAGATACACTTCTCTCTTTGTAAAAATAACTATCTCACGGGAACTATTTATTTTTTCGGAATGAAAAGCCTAAGTAAGAGGTGATCCATTTCGAGGTTCCCTACTTTTTTAAAGAAAAAAACAGAAAATTCAAATTTAATGGAGAATGTTTATTATCATTTGAAAGAACATTCTTTGGCATTTATTTTTTGAAGATAATGTCTATCAAATGATGGCCGTTGCTACGTCGCAGATGGTCCATCCGTTGAGTCCAATTTTCGATGACTCGTTCGAGCATTTCGACTGGTAACTGGCGAATGACACGCGTGATGTTTTCTTCCAAGGCCTGAATCGAAGAGGGTTTGTCCGCATAAACTTTAAGACAGGCCTCGTGGCGTAGTCGGTAGTGTAACCGACTTCCGTGTACGAGGTCATGGGTTCGATTCCCACTCAGGACAATTATTTGTGTGATGAACACAGATATTTGTACTGCGTCTGGGTGTTTTCTATCTATTAATTATATTATGTATTTACAAAAAAAAAGTAATATATGTATTTTATCCGTAATCTGGTACCCATAGCACAAGCATTAAGCTTAGTTTGGGACCAGATGACGTTGTGCAATGTCCGTGAATATTTATCTATACTATTATAAAGTTGTAACAGAGCTGTGTCTGTACATTTGGGATATTTGAGAAAAAATTACTGTATTAGGTTATATATCCGTGTCTGAATACGTGTCTGTCTGAACTTTACATATCCCCACAGGAAAAATTCTAACGGTGTGATATCACACGATCTTGGTGGCCAATCGACCGGCCCAAAACGTGAAATTATGTGCTCACCGAAATGTTCTCTCAATAAATCCATTGATTGATGCGATGTGTGGGAAGTGGCGCCGTCTTGCTGAAACCAAATGTCACCGAGATCACGAGCTTCAATTTCAGGCATCAAATAGTCGGTTATCATGGCACGATAACGGTCGCCATTGACGGTTACGTTCGCACCGGCATCATTTTTAAATAAATATGGATTTATGATTCCACCGGCCCACAAACCACACCAAACCGTTGTTTTTTCTGGATGAAGTGGCAGTTCTTGAATCTCTTCAGGTTGCTCTTTGTCCCAAATGCGGCAATTTTGTTTGTTTACATACCCATTGAGCCAGAAATCGGCCTCATTACTTTGTTGTTACTAGTCGAAATGCTCAAACAAGTCATCGAAAGTTGGACTCAACGGATGGACCATCTGCGACGTAGCAACGGCCAACATTTGATAGACATAATCTTCAAAAAATAAATGCCAAAGAATATTCTTTCAAATGATAATAAACATTCTCCATTAAATTTGAATTTTCTGTTTTTTTTCTTTAAAAAAGTAGGGAACCTCGAAATGGATCACCTCTTACATATGTCCTTTTCTGCGCTCCAGAATATAGTCTGGAGCGCAGAAAAAAAAGTTTGAAGAAGTTTTTTTTTTATTCTACGTATGTGGTAAACAAGGACACCCACCTGATGGTAAGCGGTTACCGTAGCCTATATACGTTAGCAACACCAGACGCATCATTCGCGTGTCGCTAGCTCCACGGAAAGTTATAGAAGGTGGATAGGAAGGATAATAAGGAGAGGACAGAGGACAGGGAGGGGGCTTGGACCTCCAGCGCTCTCACTCACCATATAAAACACAACATTACCTCTCCCGGATCTTTTGTGAGAGGATGGTACTTACCCGATCGAGCCGGCCCATTCATGCTAGGATATAAGCAAGGCTCCACCACTAAAAATAGGTACTTAAATGTGCTAATCTGAAAAACTACATGTTGTTTAGAAAATTTGTTTTAGCATTTGATAGCATAATTCATAGCAATGCTATTATATTCAACATCACAATTCGACCCCTCATAAACAAAGAACATTAGTATTGAGTTCTTTGTTAGTCTTTTAATTAATTCAAATGGCTTTTAACAGAAGAAACATGAGAATTAGCATATTCTCAAACTAATGTTTACGTAAAATTTGAAATGTTTAAATGTAAACAATGTTAGTTCAAAGGTCCGTCCGATAGTCACCCCACCTCCCCACGGGCAACTAAAAATAAAGCTCTCGACGTATGCAGCCGTTTCTTTGCGAGCAGTTGCTTTGAGGCGATTTTAATTCGCTTATTTTGCTAGCGGGAAATTGCTTATATGTAGCTGAATTAAGACCGATGTCTTAGTAATAAGAGGAAGCGGGTTTAATGTGAGCAAAATGCAATAACGTGTTTGCTTACTTTCGGCACGTTTTTTTTAAATATATTGTTGAGAAGCTTTTCTTAAGCTAATTTATTGTACACACATACATAGCATGACGCCTGTATTCCCCGAAGGGGTAGGCAGAGGTGTATTATACACCCACGACTCGCCAGCTATGTTTGAGTCCCACGTAATAGGGAGCGAGCCTATTGACGTCTACCGGGCACATTTCCATACTCCGGGCTGCTACTGAGAAATTTCCTTTTTAGGAAAAACGCAATAACTTTGCCCGACCTGGGGATCGAACCCGAGACCTCATGATTAGCAGTCGCATACACTACCGCTACACCACCAAGGCAGTTAACTTATTGTGTGCTGTCAATATATTTTTATTGACAGTGAAAGTTAAATTTTGTCATATATAGAAAGTTGTTACATAGAAAAACTACAAACGAAACCTCAAACGAAGCCAGCTCATGTACCAAGTTTCGTAATTGATCAACACACTGCTTGTATTGGTCTCTTCACTAGATACTCGTAAATCATTACAGAGCTATATAGTGGTAACAAAATAAAATTCATCTGAACAAAGAATGTTCCAAGAGAAAAAAGATCTTTTCAGATTTTAATGTACAGTGTACAGAGATCGCTCATAATATCGCTGTTTCCACCTTACAATGTTCTCTCCGTAATTGTGGCGTAGGAAGTCTGCGCCCGTCAGTCGGGCGATTGTAAAGGCGCGATGTGATTCTGTATGCGCTCACTCTAAAAAATATTATCCGTACGCTTTGTGTTGTATACACCTAGGTAATAGTACAAAGAAAAGATGCAACCGTTGAATTTGGTTAATTATCAATTTTTCCAAAGAGAATTTATTGTTATATTATTAATAATAATTAAATTTTCTATTTACGTTTTTTATTATTAAGTTTGCCCGGTAGACGGCTAAAGACTCGCCTCCTATTACGCGGGACTTAAATATAGCTGGTGAATCGTGGGTGTATAATACACCTCTGCCTACCCCTTCGGGGAATACAGACGTGATGCTATGTATGTGTGTACAATAAATTAGCTTAAGAAAAGCTTCTCAACAATATATTTAAATAAAACGTGCCGAAAGTAAGCAAACACTATTGCCTACAATTTTGCCATTTAACTTTTTTCGATAGCACTTACTCGTAGTTTTGCCGGAAATCGTGATAAACCGATTTTTACCCTTAAAAGCTCACCCCCCCCCCCCATAAATTATTTTTCCTTTTATTTTTGTTAAATTTTTTAGTTTTCCAATGGGTTTCATCCTACTATTATTTTTTTTGGTTTCGAAAATTATAGGCACTGGTCTATTATCGCATTCTATAGATATTTTATAGTAATACTACATAGCTACGTTTAATTTTTAAGCTTTTTACATATCTGAAACAACTTTGAACATGTTTGTTTTCAAATGGACGTTATTCCACTTCCAGTGCTGTTCCATTTTTAAAAACAATCATCCTTAACTTCAAACATGTAATCTTACCCAACATTTGCACGTTGAATAAAAAACAAAAAACAGGCAAAGACAACACGTTAATATGTAAA
Source organism: Leucoma salicis (assembly GCA_948253155.1). Classification (NCBI taxonomy): domain Eukaryota; kingdom Metazoa; phylum Arthropoda; class Insecta; order Lepidoptera; family Erebidae; genus Leucoma; species Leucoma salicis. Next base: position 1,592,883 of record OX411809.1, read on the forward strand.
GCTTGCGTGCAAGCCAAAATGGAGGTGGCTTTTTTAGTTTTAAAAGAAAAAAGTATTGCAGTAGACAAAGGAATTAATGTGGCGAGTAGCTTTGTATACCAGCCCAATTGGGATAGTCTTGATTTGAAGGCATGGGCTATATTAGGGTTGTCCTTCGTTTTCTTTTACTATTGATATTTATCAGATAATAATGGCTATATTAGGGTTGTCCTTCGTTTTCTTTTACTATTGATATTTATCAGATAATAATTAGTACACGGACAATTATGTAATCTTTTTTAAACACAGGCGAGCAAAGTTATGCAAGAGCACATACTATGGCAGCATAGTATTTTTACATAAATGTATCATAGAATTAAAACTAAACCCCCTCTTCATTTTCTTTCTCCTTTTCCTTTCCATCTCCTATCCCTTTCCACAATTTTGCAAATCGTACTATTAACTCCTTGCTATATATATTATATACTTAAACCTTACATGACACTTATTACCCTTATCATAGAACCATACATCCATCCATCCATTAGCCTTTCAACGTCCACTGCTGGACATAAGCCTCCCTAAGAGAACGCCGCAACGAACGGTCCCGTCATGGGGGATAATGCCGTAATCACCACGCTTGGCAGGCGGGTTGGCGATCGCAGTGGATTTTGTTAATACTCGAGGGAGTGCTGCTGCCCACTCGCCTGGTATTCCCTCAGTCGGCTCAGTGGGTCGAGAGGGGTGGGACAATTCTAAAGCCGGCCCCACACGGCCAATAAAAACATAAAATTCCCTAATTACCATAAATCATAGATAATCATAATGATGTATAAAAACTCTCCTTAAGGAGAAATAATAGGTTTGACAAATTGTGACGTCACATTTTGTCTCCCATTCAGGACAAAATGATTAGCATCATGAGTCATTATTCCAGATTACCGTTCCCATCAACTAATCACACGTGAGCTGCGGCCATCAGTCACCGTCCGACGGCCATCACTCAAGGAATACCATCACAAAGTTTTATTTCATCATGTCCCTCCCTTAAGCTGTTCAAACAAGGTCTAATATCGCTCAACTGAATTGTGAGTCATGTATTTTTTTCAATTGCCATATCAAATATAAGCTGGACTCTGAGTGTGACTAATTTAAAGGTGAATAGAGGTCTTTATAGTTGGTTGAATAGCACGTATGTCACAGAACATTATCGGCGCTGCTTAATTGAAGATAATAAGAGGGGACATGTGTCTTTGTCCCGTTTTTATGGCGTGTAAGTGAAGTATGTTGTTTTTTCCGTCTTGTTAAGAACTTTTGACTGTTAATTTTTTTGTTTTTCCTCCCTTTCTGAGGAATGGTGTCTAGTAAATTAGAGCTGCTAATTCATTGCGCAAGGAAGTGCGCTAAAAGCATTTAATGATTTACACTATGTATAGTTAATTGCTTTTTTTATACTACAAGAGTGACTATGAAGCCAGCCTGATGGTAAGCGATTAATGTAGCCTATAGATAGTTGATAGACAACGGATGAGCGCTTTATTTATCTAAGTACATATTAAGCTCGTTTTGATGGATAAAATATAATTGTGGTCACATTCCGATTCCGGGTGCGATTCTGCGCGTGTGGCCTCCAGTATTCCCATATATAGCCTTTCTTAGATTATCAGGCCATCCAGGAAGCGGGCGTCTTACTCTTGTTTGTTGATTCACGGGTGTTGCTACTCAAGCGGCCTTCAGTCCATTTAATGACACAGGTATCATAATAATCCATAAAAATAGTAAAAAAAATATGGTGGTATCCTGTAAGAAAAATAGAAAAACACTCTGAGTTAGTTTCGCGCGTTGATTTCGCTCCTTCATGATGGGGTGGCTCCATACCTTGTAGAGTAAGTCATAGGGGGGCTTTCAGGAAATTATTGGTATTATTGTCGACCTCTTATTAACGCAGAAATGGCAATGGATTCGATTCTAGGTTTTTTGAGCTTAATGTAATAGGAAATATTACGAATATGCACGATATTTCTCGGAAATATAACCTACAATATTTAGCACGAAAGCTTATTGCACGCCTCATAAGCGAAGCGTTGAGGTGGGTATTGCTCTCGTTTTTCGTAGAACAACTGATTTTTCAAACTTAAAATGTGCACACACACACACTCATATCAAGTAAAAACGCTATTTTTGACACTCATGATATTTTTTTATGTCATTTTTGTTATTTAAACTAGTTAAAAAACTGTTTAAAAAAGTTATGTCTTGAATGTCCGTTTGTTGTAGGTAATGCATGTTAACACGATAACGACCAAAAAAAATACTTTACTAATCGAGCTTTATTTTTTCGTTTACGAATTATTATGATTACGAATAGAGCCCTATCACTTTTAACGGTCTGATTCGATGTGGTTTAATTGTTATTAAATAAACAAAAAATAGTGAATATTTACGCTCGACGCGACAATAAAATCAGAGTTATCCTTATTTCGTGAGAACTATTTCTATAGACCAATGTAGAAGTACTTCTTAAAATTAGCGCTAGATGGCGTATAAGACATGAGAAGGCATTTTTTGAAATTAGCGCTATGTGATTTATTGAAAACTAGTTAGTAAGACCAATACATTATTAGTTATCAAATCATCAATTTTATTGTAAAAAATGAAGATTATGAGGCGTGCACTTTTGGATTTTCCAAAGTATTTTAAAATATTCTATCTGTGGGCAGATGGTGGAGTGGATTAAACACCGACCTTCAGTGTCGATGTTGTCGTTTTGATTCCCACACAGGACAATTCTTTGTGTCCATCCACAAATAGTTGTTCTGAGTCTTGTTGTACTTTGCGTCCGTTGAATTGTATGTTTGCAAAGTCCCCGCGATACTTAGTGCAGGATTTCTAGAGATTATAAGTTGATGAAAACCTTTTTTAAACTTTACCAAACTAAGACGCTAAATATAACATAGAGAAACAAATTGTCTTTTCAAGATGTCCACCTGCATTTGTAGAGTAATATCAATCCATCTGTCGAGCGGTAAGGGGTAGGTAGGGTAGAGAGGGTTGTCCGTCCGCCGGTCGAAGGGGCAAAGTCGCCTGACGTCTTTGAACGCTATTTAATTTTGTGCAAATGACATTGACGTGTTGACACTTCGCGTTTGAAGACAGAGTTTTTATATATTTTGTTTATTTTTCTTTTGTTTTGTAAGGGCTTTGGCGGCTTAAAATGTGTTAGTACTCGTATCAGGCGAGTGTTGTGGGAGCAATATCATTTAATTAAATTCAGTAGACAGAGTTATGGAGTCTTCGCTTCTTGGAACCAGGAAGATTGGACACAAATTATCATTGTTCGGTAAAAGAAGACACAGGGCACAAGTCTGCTAACCATCACTGGGATAGCGAGCTGTGGCTTAAATCCCTCACACTCTGAGGGGTTACTTGTACTCAACACTGAAACATTAATGGGTTCTAAAAAGGGAATTTATTATTACCTCTGAAATCATTTTAAATAAATGGTCATATATCTATTTATCGTCAATCTTTTACAATTGCAAATCAGCCACGAAGTATATCAATTTCTTTTTCACTATTATACTATTTACCTTTCATATCATCTTTTACGTTTGCATATCTAAATTGATATGTTTTAGGAGTGCCAGTTACCAAAAGGATCCTAACCAAAAATTTGCTTTAAGAAGCACAACCTCCTCCAGTTAGGTACCATATTAAAAAAAAAATGGTTGCCCATTTATAGATCGACTGCGATTAGTTAACTTATCCCAATTAAATCTGTAAGTCACTATATCTTGAAATAAAGAATTAACAAAATAAAAAACATCTCATACAAAAGATGGTCCGACTTGTGCACTCCTCAGTGCATAGCCCGCTTATTATCCAGGGTGGGTCAATATGCAGCGGCCCACCCTGCAGTGGTAGGAGAAATAGGGGGGGTGTCACGTCACTGTCTCAGAATCGCCATCACGCCGTCCTGGAGTCTCGTTTATTCGTCTCGTACTTCTCAACTTGAAGCGAAATAGAATTATTTTATTTGATATACTCGTAGTATATTGTTTAATATATTTTATATTTATAGTCCAGTTATATTAAATTGTTGGTTCTAATAACTTATTCCACTATCTCAGTCGACTTAAATAATGATCAATTATGCCAGACAAAAACAATGTTTTTCAAATTTTTTCATGTTAAATTACTTTATCTACTTTATTTCTTCACTTATTAACGTAGTGACAGCCTTTGCCATTGAACTCTGTATAAGACTACATTAATTTTGAAACACTTATAATAATTACAAATTACTCTTGAGTCTATATATACGAGTACATGAATCCATTTTACAGTTGTACTGTAAGCTTTTAGAAATATTTATCGCGCATTAAAACATTATTTTTTCACTGGGTTTGTATTTGTAATTCCCGCGAAGGTGCGACGCTCCGTGTGAGGATGCGTCGCTCAGTAGAGGGTACCCGAAAGGGTAAGCCGCTTGCGGGCCACTGAAGTAAGCCAACGCAGAACCAGTGGTCTGTCAACACAGGCGTAGAGACGGCACACGGCGGGTTACTTTAGTAGGCGCGGGCCCTACACTACCCTGTTCGTTGCCCCGAACGACGGGGTGTGCGGTTAGGTACATTTTTTCCCCCCTAAACAAAAAAAAGGTTTGTATTTCTAAATCCACGAATGGTACTAATATCTGATGACTCACTGACTTATCACCCACAATTTTATGCCCGTACTTGTTCCTGTTTCTCTCACGGGGGAGGACGAAATTATAGAAATAATTATAGATATGTGTTTTGAAATAAAACTACGTTTACGGAATCTATCACGTTTACTTGATTTTTTATACTATCCCGACGTTTCGAATACTTTACAGCATTCATGATCACAGGTGGACTTAGATGGTAGATGTCTAAAGCTGATATGTTGTTTCAATGGTTTCATCTACCCACAGTAATGTGATTTTACAAATATTTGGTTTATTTATTTCAACCCACAAAATATTTGTTTAGAAACACAATTAAAATATCTACTCTAAGATATATGCTATGTGGAATATTATGTGGGTTAAAATATATAAACCAAAAATTTGTAATATCACATTACGTTGAAACAACATATCAGCTTTGGACATATCTTCCATCTAAGTCCACCCGTGATCATGAATGCTGTAAAGTATTCGAAACGTCGGGATAGTATAAAAAATCAAATAAACGCGATAGATTCCGTAAACGTAGTTTTATTTCAAAATGTGTAAAATTCGCGTAAATGTTAGAAAGTATTATATAGATATGTGATTTGCATAATATTACTTTTTTAATCCACAAAGTAAAAGCTCGGAGGTCTGTCACCCTGCAGTATATTGACATGACTTTTAACGCGGGATTGAACTTGCTACATTTGCCTTAGCAGTAGTAATCTTTCCTCATTATAAATGCGAAAGTACGTTTATTTGTTTGTTAAGCTTTCGCGCCGTAACTACTCAACCGATAAGACCAAATAATATAGGTATAGTACGGCATTCCTAAAAAAATACATCTTTTGTGTGATAGGCATTTTTGCGTAGTACCAATTAATGTGACGTATTTATTACTAAATGCTGCCCGCGGCTCCGTCCACGTGAACTTCACAATATAAATACATCACACTTTACGGCACTCTATTAAATGATCTCTATCTAAAAATGGCTATCCCAACAGTAGGAACCATTCATGTTTAATGTATAGTGCTAAGCATGTCAAATGCTAAAATATATATAAAAATATCTAAATATAGGAACCATTCAGTTTTACGGATGCCCATGTCCTTTTCTGAACTGCAGGCTATCTTTATGCAAAATTTAATGATAATTGGTTCATTACAGCCTGAAAGAATAACAAACAAACTCAATTATGCCTATATAATATTAGTAAGGATTTGACCTACCTAATGCGGATATCGACGCAGACCAGGTCGCAGGCACAATCAAGTGTAGAAATATGTTGGATATTTTTAAATATAAGCAGCGTTGCTTCTCCGTTATTTCAGATGCAATAATATAACACGAATGTTAACATTTCAAATCGATATTTAAAGAAATTGCTCAATATTTCTGGTCAACTTCAAAACTACTGCCATACTTGTTTTTGATTTCCTATGCTATCTTACCTTACGTCTGATGCTTACTGCAATATCAATCCATCTGGCGGGTGGGGGTGTGGCGGGTGTGTTCTTTGTGGAGGGGAGACGTGGGGGTACGTCACGTCACTGTCTTAAATGACTGTCGCGGGTGTACTCCGGCGTCCTCTAAAAAACTGGACGCTCACAATGTTCTTTGATTGGGTAGTACATTTTATTTCAGTTCGTTTCAATAACTTTGACTCTTGAACTCTACTTTAAATAAAAACAGGTTTATTTGCTAGAATAAATATAAATGACAACTGCAGACGGGACTTAAAACCACAAGCTACCGTAGTATGTCAAACTGAAAGTACATTTTTCTTTACTGTTTTCTAATTTCTGTTTACTCGATTTTTACTTATTTGAGAAGTTGTTAGGCACACTTTTCGAAACTCAAATTTTTAGACGCTATGTGTGTATAGCTTCATAGATTATCACTACTCAGTGAAGGAAAACAGTGTGACGAAGCCTGCATGCCTGAGAGATTTATCATCATGTCATCAAAATAATCAGGAGTTGTAAAACAACAAAGTTTCACCAAATCAGTTTAGTAGTTTCGCGTGATGTGCAAAACTAGCAGCTATAAAGGCGTAAATTAAAGGAATATAAATTTGGTTCAGAGACACTTAAATTGTCTAATACATTTTATACACATGTTAATGTACGGACATAACTCCGTATTTTGATCTGTATTTTTAGAACTTGACATGCTCAGCTACTTTAAAGTACAAATGTGTTTAAAAAATCACGCTATCAAATAGTGTGAATTTTAATTGCGAAATTAGACTTACTATATTGGATTAATGCATGTAAATGCGTTCTGATAGGTGGCTTCGGTCGTAAAGACAAATGTGATGAGGGGATTGAGTATGGCCGAAAAGTGGTGCGGTAGCTCAGTGGATTAGAGCACTTCCCCGGTTTGGAAGGGACGCAGGTTCGATTTCCGCTCGTACTAAAGTTCTCTTTTTCCTCATTCACAAATAATAATTTGTCCGTTATCACATTATAATAATATAGATAGATATACCTAAATCATTAGTCTAAGTAACCTAATTGGCGGCGTTAGACAAATATGTTCTGCATAATAATACTTAGTGCCAAATCCGAGCATTAATATTTTAACCCCACTATATGAAGCTGCAAACCCATATACCAGCGCTCTTCATGAACTGCCGGGACTGTACCAGTGCTAACGACATATTATTGTAGCCACAAGATAATCAGAAAAATATAATACATCAATAAAGTTATTCTCTTGAACAATAGTAGATGTAAGAACGATGACCTATAAAGCAGATGTACCTTATCGAGTTAGATTTTAACCTTAGACTCCCTTTTTTTTTTGTTAAGGCGGGAAAAAAATGTACCTAACCGCACACCCCGTCGTTCGGGGCAACGAACAGGGTAGTGTGGGGCCCTCACCCACTAAAGAAACCCGCCGTGTGCCGTCTCTCCGCCTTTGTTGGCGGGCCACTGGAACTATGTTACATTCCTTCCACTGCAGCAATGTCTTCAAGTTCCAATGGTCCGTCAGTACAGACAGAGACAGCACATGGCAGCTTTGTTTATTACTCCGTTCGTTGTACCGAATGACGGGGGGTGAGGTTAAGTACATTTTTCCGAATTAACCGAAATATAGGTGTCAAGATTCCCGTTTAACATATTACTTACAGAAACTTGTGTGTATTTTATTATATTTTTTTTTCTTTGAAATGAAATGTTGAGCAGTGACTTAGCAGTATTCAGTTCTAAGTATTGCTGACCACGAGTGTCGGTTACCACATATCATCAGATGGGCTGTTTCTGCAATAAAAACACATTATCACTGGAAGGTGAAGGGGAATGTCGTAAAGAAAACTGAATGGTGATTTTCTCGAGGGCCGTGAATGCTGCATAATGTGGTAATACCGTTACTGGCATTTTGATGAGAGCCCCCAAAAACTGCTTTTTTCTTCATTTTCATTAGAATTTTCCATTGTTTTAATAGTTATCCTGTGTTTTTGGGTTGGGACAAATCGAACAAATCAAATATCATATAAATCAGTCCAGACGTCCTTGAGTTTTAAATGGTGTAACTAACACGACTATATTATTAGGTATACAGATTTAACACAAAGTGAAAAATGTGAAATCGAAAATAACAGTCAGGAGCAGGATTTGAACCTGCATCTTCTGGATTCCGTCCAGATGCTTTACCAATTCAGCCATCCTGACACTTGCTCCTGACTGCTAATTTCGATAACACATCATACTTAACGTCTTTGGGTGACGCCTGCGCCATCTGTCGGACGTATTTTCATACATTATACCGACCGTATTATTTTCGATTTCACATTTTTCACTTTGTGTTTAATGTATAGTGCTAAGCATGTCAAATGCTAAAAATATATATAAAAATATCTAAGTATACAGATTTGTTGGACACTATTCAATATCATATCAATGTCAAATATTACAAGAACTCCATCACATCAATCTAATACCTCAATCGATTTGCATGAAAAAACACCATCAATTTAATAAAAGAGCAATCTGTCAACGGAACTAGTGCCATCGAAGCCCAGAAGAAAGCAATCAATTTGTACGAGTCACATCTGAGTCGAGTTGACGCGGTTCTCAAAAGAAATCACCACGCCAGATATGAAGCTAAAACAGCGTCGCGTCAGGCACACTCTTGCATTATCAACTTGCATCGAGATGACGCGGGCTTGCTGTCACTGGCACGTCCCCGAGTTTACTCTACTCCGTTGGAAATTTCACTTCAGACTTGGTTTGAGTATCCAAGGAGAAAGATGAGGCGCTATAAAAGATGCTATTTAACGAGACCGTTGTTCTTCCTCTGGTCGAGAATTAACCGTACCTACTCATCTTTGGAAAATTGAAGGAACTTTGCTCATAATTACCACCGCCATTGTTGAATATATTAAATTATGTTCGGTAGTTTTTGAGTTTAAAGCATTAGATAGACGCGGCAGGAGAATTTATTTTATACGAACGTTGTAAGATTACAACTGATGACGTGAAGTTAAATTACCTGAAAATATCACTAACAAACAAAGAGTATTGAGAACAATCTCAACCTGACCAGTATGGAATGCTGGTAGGCCTGTTTCCATTTTGTGATGGCAAACACTAGGGCATACAGTAAGCTGATTGATTTATTATACTGGTAACACACAAGCTGCTACTCATTCGATGTTAAATGTCATCTTTCATGGGCTGGACATAGACTCTTGTTGTGAACATGTACTAGTACTCTCAGAGAGGGACGGTGCAACGATCAGCATATCTTCCGCGATAGCTGAAACAGATCCTGATTCTTCATGTTACGAGAGAGGATGATGAACAAATGAAGAATTATACTTGTACCAAGTTCTAAAACCAAAGAATAATCTAGAAATACTTTTAAGCACTTCATATGCTCAGCTATTTACCAGAACATAAAGCCCAAAAATGTGAAATATAATAGCCACGAGCAGGATTTGAACCCGCGTCTTCTGAATAACCACCGTAATCCTCGATAATTCAGTCGATGCAGGTTCAACCTCGCTCATTTTCTTTATCACAATTTCTGCAATTCCGTACTGTTTCCTATAACTTGAACCACACGACACTTGTCACGTCAGTGTGCAGCACTGTCTTACTGACAGCGACAACTGAATTGTTCTGTGCACTACTGACACTTCTTAGTTGTTGCAGTTATTGATTTTGAGATGTGATCAACTGCATTTAGTTGCGTTAATATTTAAGCTATTTAACTATTTAGCATATTGGAAGTAGTAAGTGTTACAAAGGTTTCGAGTTTAAAGTTCTCGAATTAATTCTAACTTCGAAATTATATCCTTAAATGTTAAAATGTCACTGTCTGGTGGAGGAAAACAGGTCAGAAAATTTAGATTTTCTCCAAAAAAAAAGTAATAGTCATTCAAATGTTGGGAAATCTCTATAAAAGCATTTTATTTTAATCAACGATATACATATAATAGAGAAATATTACACTGTTTTAGTAGTTTTATTTTTTTAAGCATTTGACATGCGGATAAATGAAAAACACAAAGTGCGAAAATGTGAAATCGAAAATCCTGCTCGTTAATGTTGTGTTAATTTAAAATAGTTTGTCAAACCGATCTATATTCAAAGTTTGATACTGTTGTGCTGCATGCAGTCATGATAACTTTATTTTTTCTCCTTCCTATTCACAACAATGTTGTAAAGGTTTAAAAAAGTTGACACAGCTAGACATTAACATTGAAACCGTATAAACTATAACAGAATACCTTTGTCTAGGCTGACATAAAATCGATATCTGTCACAATAAAATTCACTTTATTAATACGAGCAGTCGACGTGAACCTTGCTCTTCGTGTACCGGAAAATATTGAATATTAACGAACGCTTCAAAATATTGAATTGAGAGCCCAATCTGTCGGCCAGCAGTCAAAAGCGCGAACGTGTGTCACTTACATCGAACGATGAATAGCCATAAATAAATATCTGTGACTTCATGATAAAAAAATAATCTAGGCTAAATCGTATAAAATTGGCTGCATTTTAATGCAAGTTCCCATGAAAATCTACGTACCTATTTGGGAGATAAGCTGGAAGAAACAAAATGCCAAAAAAATGTTAAAGTTGGTTTCTCGGATTCGATATATCATAAGTGACAAAACATTAACCAAATTTATCTAAATTATAGGAAACAGTGATAGTCTAGTGGTAAGCCAAGCTAGTAGGTAAAAGTAAACCCACGGAATTGAGTTCAATCCCTAGTTTCGATTTCCAAAGTAAATCCTGATATTTCACGTTAGATTTGCAGTTCTTAAAAACCTAAAGTTGTATAAATTCACTCATGATAGTTCATTCGCTGTTTTGAATTCTCAACAACTTTCGGGTTATTGACATCACCAATAATATCCGATTGAATTATTTATAACAAATAACATCATAAATTATCACATTGACGATGGAGGATATTTTTTAAATATTTAATATATTGGTGTTGCTAGCCTCTATAAGTCACGATAACAGCTTACCATCAAGCGCTTTATATGCTTGGTTGTCACCCTAGTTGTACAAAAAACTGTATAAAATTGTTAAAATAATAATACATATAAGCAACTTCGCCGGCCAATATTATATTATCTACCATCAACGCTAGTTCAGGCCAAGAAAAGCATTTAAAAATAATCTTATGTACTAAAATCTAGAGACTACAGGTACTACACCAAATTCCATAATAATTAGTTCAATAATTTAGCGGCGTTATACAAACACAATTAGTTGTTTACTTAATATCCTATATAATATTTGTGTGTCCACACACAATGTATATTAATTAAACTACTGCTCTTGTCAAGGACTGCATTCTATCTGTGACAGTAAGTCTGTCAGCGCCAGAGTTTGCAAGAAATTCCAGTGTACCCTGTATACAACTTTACTAATATTGCTAGTGGTCGTGAAAATGACTCAATTGTTACCAGTTTAAAAGATATATTTTAATTATGTCGCGATATTTTAGGTATTAACAACAGTTCTCAGTGAGTAAACGTAACCCAAAATTTTGCACGCAATTGAGTTGTTGCACTTTGTTTACCTTGAGAGTGCTTGGGAGTTAAACGTCGCTACCTTCTTAACTCCGAACTGTTATAGATAATTTCTTGAAGGTAAAACTCATGACTTCTGGCTGGTCCGACTCATTATTTGAACCCGAGTCAGCAACAGCAGTCGCATACATTACCAATATACCTTTCTTTTTGTTTAGGCGGGAAAACATGTACCTAACCGCTCACCCCGTCGTTCGGGGCAACGAACAGGGTAGTGTGGGGCCTTCACCCACTAAATAAAACCCGTTGTGTGCCGTCTCTCCGCCTTTAAAGGCGGGCCACTGGAACTGTGTTACATTGCTTCAGTGATATTACCAATAGGTATACCTATGGGAATTACCTACATTACTCGATAGTCAGAAAAAATATTGTTAAAGATTTGTAAATACAATCATTATAATTGAAATCTATATGTCTATACGTGCCTATAAAAATACAACTCAGTTTTAAAAACATTAAAAATAAAACACTGTAGCTACCACTACCCTGAAAAGAATATCGAAGATATTATAATAAATTCAATTCGCATCGGAATCAGAGGTACTCAATTAACTCCCCCTCAGGGTGGATAGGAAGACGTATCAAAGAATGTCCTCACGTATGCACTTGATCGGGCGCTGCACTAACGTGATGCCGTCCATCGATTGTTGAGAAATAACCCCCCTTGTCCTCCTACAGAGGGAGGGTGTGGGGAGAAGAAAAGCTTTAAAAACAGAGAGCCAGCGCCGTCTCCGCGACGGCCCAATACGTCCCCAACCGGCCGTCGATTACAAACGTAGCTGCATACGCTGTGGTAGGGTTAGCAACTTCAACAACAACTTTTTTAGTTAAATTGTCAATCATCTTTAATTAAACAGTTAAAAAGCTCAAGTAGCAGTCCACGTCTATATGTATCTGAGCCGCTCCGTAGTCTATGCAATAAAAGTAGGTTTAACTAAAATATAAAATACTAGATTCAAATACTAGATTCTACCCGCGACCTCGTCCGCGTGGACTGCAAATAGGACATTCTACGCTTAGTATAATAATAATTATCGCTGAGTATGTAAAAAAAGCAGTCCCGCTGTATCACCGCTGTATTTTGTACGTGTGGTGATGGACGGAAGAATACAAGTGTCACCACCCCATTCTTTCCCACGGGTGTTATATGAGGCGACTAAGAGAAGTAAGCAATTATCATCCATTGCATGACTGGTGATAGGGCTGGGTGCCAAGTGGGAGTACTCACTTCGTATCAGGTCCGAGTGGGTTGGTACCACCATCTTCCGTGTGACCGGCCATGAAACACATCGTAGCGTTTTGGCTGTAGCAGGAGATAGCAGTTTATGCTTTCATTTCATATCTGTGAAATAAAATAGTGAGCAGCGGCTTGATAATGCTTTCGGTATAGTTGAGTCCATGAGTGACGGTTACCATTTACCATCAGATGGGCCGTGACTTGTCTGCCACTAAATATGCAAAAAAAACATATTTTTCGGGGATGAATACTTTCACTTTTATTACGCTTTCACGCGATAACTGCTAAACCGATCATCATGAAATTTTGCATACGTGTAGTCTGGAGCTCAGAAAAGGACATAGGCTTTTCATACGAGAAAAATGAATGAATCACGTGGCATAGCTATTTTTACATAGAGATAATGTGCCGTAGAGTGATGTATTCGGAAGTTGACGTCGACGGAGTCGCGCGCTAAATCTGGTTGCTAATATTACATACATACATACGTAGCACCACGCCTGTATTCCCCGAAGGAGTAGTCGGAGGTGTATTATACACCCACGGTTCGCCACTATATATGTTTAAGTCCAGCGAGCCTATTGCCGTCTACCGGGCATATTCCCAAACACCGGGCTGCTACTGTGAATTTTTCTTTTCACGAAAATTTTTAATAAAACTCCCCGACCCAGGGATCGATCCCGAGACCCCATGATCAGCAGTCGCTCACACTACCGCTGCTCCACAGAGGCAGGCCAGTTTATAATTACTGAGGGTTTATTTTTCACCAACTTGTTTTGCTGCCGTTACAAATGTCGCGTGGAGCGCACGGAAACACACGATCGTCACTAATACAACATTCGTTATTTTTCGCCACCTTCTCTGTTGGTGTATTGATTAGTGCTCATTGGTGCTGGGTTCAGGTGCTAACATCCAGCCTTCATATAGGCACACGTTTTTTACTTTTTTGGCTGAAGAGTGGTGAGGGAGGTAGCCGCTTGTAGACTGAACAATACCAGAGACAACAAACCCTCATACAGGAGTACTGGCAATCTTCAGAAAAGTTGCTGCTGAGACTAGCTTTTGCATGCGGTCGAGCTCTATTCCTTGTAGCTATGGTTTCCTATTAAGTAGCGAGACAAGATTTAATCGAAATCTGTTCAGTAGCTTTTGAATTATGAGCGAACAAGTGAACAGGTCGGATAGTTATTTTTCTAAAACATCTTTAACCCACAGAAACAACTGTGTTATTGTTTTATAATAGTATATATATATATGAACTGTGAAATGACTAGATAATGGGCAGAATACTGCTGGTGCACAAACGGCATATAGAAGAAGTGTATTAATGAAACGTCACAGCGTTTCCTGTAAGATTGCTCAAAGTGAAGTGAAAATTTACATATGGGTTTCTTTGATGCTGTAGTTCAGTATGTAGTGTCAGTATCTACGCAAATCCAAATCACTATTACGCGGGCGAATCCACGCATAGATCCCCAATATATAATATACGAAAAGAAAATACGTCTTAAAAATTCATGGTTTGTGCGTTATCACTTACAAATCTTGAGTACATAGGGAAAAGACCAGAGATCGATTAATGATGATGTCAGAATGAATAAACCGACACTTAACTTGACGTCTGTTAAGTTGTTCTATAAAATCAGGTGAAAACTTAAATGGAGTCGCTATTGATTTATTAATAAACTATTAGTTAGTATTTCCATAACTTTTCTATACGTTTGACAGTTTGACGGCGTTTGGCACAAGTCATTAGCGGGCAGCGGGTTTGATGATTGTTACAGTTATTGTATATTATACTTTATACAAATTCGGGACTCTACTGCTAACAGTATTGTTTTTTTTTATTGCATGTTGTGGCAGACGAGCCACGGTCCATCTGATGGCAAATGGTAACCGTCGCCCATGGACTCGACTATACCGAGAGTATTGTCAAGCCGCTGCTCACCAATTCATTTCACAGATATGAAATAAAATATTAACGGCTATCTCCTGCTACAGGCAAAACGCAACGATGTGCTTCATGGCCGGTCACACAGGAGATCGTGGTACCAACCCGCTCGGGCCCGATAGCAAGTTACTACTCCCATTTGGCACCCAGCCCTACCACCAGTCATGCAATGAGTGATAATTGCTTACTTCCCTCAGTCGTCTCGTACGACCCCCGCGGGAATGAAAAAGGTGGTGACACTGTATTCTTAGTCCGTCACCACATGGACAAATAAAAAGTATAATCAACATTATCTGTTAACGTCCTTATCTTTACTTTTATAAATGCGAATGTCAATTATAATTCTGAAGCCCTCCAGGACGAAGTGGGTTTTGGGAAAAATACCGTAATTAGCATATTTTTTTAGAATTATCTTTGTTTGTCAGTTTGTTTTATTGGCACAAGCCGTGGGTATTACGAGTATAAACATTAGTATGGATTTTTATTTCCATGTAACATTGACAGATAATATAATCCCACATTGAGAGGTAGGAAGTTGTTAACGTCATTTCGTCACTTCCGTGGGACGATATCGTAGTATAGCCTTCTTATTTCCATAGAACTGTAATTAACGACATTATGTATAATGGCAAATTAATATACAAGAATATAACTGTCTAGACGCAATAACAGTTTATATAGAAACCTCCCGCGTCAGGTTTAGGGTTCGATTCCCAAACAGGACAATTCTTTGTGTGATCCAGATATGGCTGTTATGAGTCTGGGTGTCTGTTAATTGCAAAGTTGATTATGATTATCGTGCGTGTTTAAAGTTAAGTTTTTTAGGGAAGTAAAAATAGTATCTAGGATGTGACGAACAATAGTGAATTTATGAATTACTCCAACATGTGCTATGTTATTCTACGAGTGCCGTGTGGGGCCAGCTTTAGAATTGTCCCACCCCTTTCTACCCACGGGAATCGTAAGAGCCGACTGAGGGTATACCGGGGGAGTGGGCAGCAGCACTCCCTCGAGTATTAACAACATCCACTGCGATCGCCAACCCGCCTGCCAAGCGCGGCGATTACGGCATTATCCCCCATGACGGGAGCGCGCGTTGTGGCGTTCTCTTCGGGAGGCCTATGTCCAGCAGTGGACGTTGAAAGGCTGATGGATGGATGGATGGATGGATTCTACGAGTAGCTAATGGTAGAGCCGTGCTTGTCCCGGCATGAACAGTCCGGCTCTACCGGATAAGTACAACCTTCTCACAGATCAGCGTGAGACAAGAGTAGGTATACGCCTACTGTTGTTTTGGGTCGTGAATGATGACGTGATGTATCGGTCCCCTCCTCATACTTACCTTATAATCCTTCCTCTCCCCCCTGCTCTCGCTTGCCTTGCAGTTGGAGACACGAGTGATGTATGAATTTGATCTCTTAATGTAGGCAAAACCTTCACAACTTTCTCAGCCATAGGTTCTATGCGACCCTAAAACCGGCGTGTACTGACTCTCCGCTTTTATTGGCGGACCACTGGAACTGTGTTAGGTTCTAGGCGACTCCTTGACGTATCTAACAGTGTGACAGATATGTCTGTGGACTCTCATTTGAAAAGTTTCGTTTATATTAAACTAAGAAACATAAAAAATAGATGCATATAATTTGATCTAATCTTCGTTCTGCCATCATTAGCCCTGATTAGTTTAAATATAATTTTCTTGTAAACATATCTTTTAAAACTGACATAATTTATTGGCAAACTATATAAACATCTAATTAATTAATTTCCCATATTATAGCTACGTGTTTTTAATTATGTAAATGATTTATTGATTAGTTTTATTAATACTTTAATTATGAAGCTCAGGATGTGAACTTGTTATGTGGATTGACCACGATTGGATTGGTCAATAAAACGAATAAAACTCTTTGAATATTCGTGTTACATTATATAAACGGCTTACTGTGGAACATTGAACTTAATATGTACATAGATTTAAGATATGTATTTACTTGACTACTTATAATAAACAGGGTTTAAAAAAACAGTAATACATTAAAAAAATTATAAATATTAAAATTATTATTAATACTTTCTGATATTTACGCGAATGTTACACATTTTGAAATAAAACTACGTTTCAAAATTATTATTATTATTTGGATAAAAAGTAACCTGCACATACTCTAAACAGTTATGTTACTTTATTATTTTTATCGTTTAAAATGATGTCTCGGGTTCGATCCCCGGGTCGGGCAGTGTATGTCTATTGAGCTTTTTCGTAAAAAGAATAATTCTCAGTAGCAGCCAGGAGTTTGGAAGTGTGCCCGGTAGAAGGCAATAGGCTCGCTCCCTATTACGTGAGACTTAAACATAGCTGGCGAAGCGTGGGTGTGTAATACACCGCAGCCTACCCCTTTGGGGAAAACAGGCGTGAAGCTATGTATTGTTCAAAATTTTTCCTAATCCTTAATTGGGTGAAAAGTGCACTATGTGTGACTACTAGTAAACATAACAATATGTGTTATAAAAAAATCTTTATATGTATATCCTGCAGAAAAAGGCTTTTCAATGACTTGGACGAATCATATGAGGCTGTCGAAAAATTGCTAATTGGATTACGATGGCTGACACACGAATAGACGATCTAAGACTTAGTCGGAATTCTAGCAGTAGGTAGGTACTTACTCTGTTTCACATGTAGGTACATATACTAAATAGACATGCTTAATTAATCAATTAAAGACGTAAAATAAATAAGGAGGACGTTGACATACTTTCAGCAACTAAAGTGGGACATACACTTAAACTAATATACCTTTTTCTATTATATTTATAGTTATATGTGAAAATAGCACATTTAATATATCTTAATCATATAAAATCTTGAGTACCGACAAAATTTTACGGCTCATCGTGATTTAGGTAGCTATAACTTCGCCGTTTTAAATGATTTCCAGATTTAATGATACAATGTTTGTAAATAGTTGTTAGTTTTTATTAAGAATGACTGTTTCTAATTTAATTATTATTTACATGGATTTTATTATTATATTATGTTTGATTATACAGCAACAAACAACGTTGATTGAATAATTTCATTTATTCGTAGCTACTATTTTGTTCTGATCTAGAATATTCCATGAGTTCATAAAGAAAATATTTTACAAGGGCTTGCATAAACATCATATTGGATCATGGATTCCCTATTTAATTTGTAGCGTCCTCCGCGTACATCATTCAAATTTACGGTAGGTTATGTCTGTCTATGGCAATAGCTCAGGAGGACAACCATAATTATAAATTGAACAACTAGAATAAAAAAATATACATCTTATTCAATGGACCTTAATTAGGAATCAGCATAAGATTATATTAATAAAGAAATAATAATCAATATTCACGGACAATTTACAACGTCCTCTGGTCCCAAACTAAACCTAACGCTTGTTGCTATGGGTACCAGATTACGGATATAATACATATAGGTATTTTTTTTTTTTTTGTAAATACTTACATATAATACATAGAAAACACCCAGACGCAGTACAAATATATGTGTTTATCACACAAATAATTATCGGGAATAGAACCCACGACCTCGTGCGCAAAAGTCGTCTACCGACCCGCCACGAGACCCGCTATAATTATACCGCGCTGTTAGCCACGGCACCCTATGACAAGAGATACTCGCCATGTACACAGGAGATGCTCGTATTGTAGTACACGAATGTGGGCGTAAACACTCTCACTCTGTTTCTTTACTCCCACAGGCACGACCTTCTCACACGATCAGAGATCAGAGGCAGAGACCAACGGCTTTACTGATATTTTTGTAGTAGTAGACAAAAAAGTCAACGAAAGAGGCTCTAGACTCATCCGATCTTTTTTAAAATATTCAATACCTACCCGAAAGGCTATATAGCTACACAGTACAGGCGACGAGACGCACGAGACGAGGCACACAGCAAGTTTATTTAATGAGTGAGGGCCCCACATTACCCTGTTCGTTGCCCCGAAAGATAACAATGTCACTGTAACTGGATTTGGGTACATAAAAAATATAAAAATATTTTGTTTGGTTAAACGTGCATATTTGTTATATAAATACTAATGAAGAGAAGAGAATTAGACAAAAATATTTGAGACAATAATCTCGCTACAACCTCTATTTGTCACGCTTGTCCCTTAAAATCGCTCTCACTTACGTTATACACCCAACACAATTCCGATTTTAAATCGCTTCTCGCAGTTTTAATTAACTAGACGTCACATAGTTACAACACTGTTGATTTCTCGGTGAATGCGCTGTAGTCGCCTCGGCTTTGGGCCCTCGCCTGCATTCGTCACAACTTATATTTCAGGTTTGTAAACTAATTTCTCGGTTTTGATTGGAAAATCCTACAAAGTTACTTAAAAATTAAAAAGTGAGATATATTTTTCTAGCTCTGTTACCCAGGAATGACGTTAGGTACATATTTTCTTTCCGGCCTTTAGATCTTCTAAAGCTGTTTCCTTAGATTACACTTGGTAGAAGAGGACTTGTTGTTTCCACCATCAGCGGGCCAGTTCGACCAGTATTCACCTCCTCATAAAATATTAGCTTATATTATTGTAACATTAAGTACCTATTCCTATTATTCTGTTTTGTAAGGTGATTGAGAGTACCGGAGACCTAAGCCTCCTAGAATACAAAATGTGAAAATGTCTAATAGAAAATAATAGCTATGACTAGGGTACGAACCTGTTTTCTGGAACGCTAACCAGGGTTATATTCCAGAAGACGCGGCTTTGATCACCGCTTGTAGCTATCATTATTTATTTTGCATTTCCAAACTCTGTGTTCTAGTAGAAATATGTTCAAAACATATCGCTCCTTAAGCCTACCTTATCTCTTCTTATCGTCTTTCTTGTACACCTTCTGGTGGTTGCAAAGCTATCTATCATCTATGATAGCCACAATTGGGCATACTGTACCACCCTAGCAAGAAAGTTACCTTTAACATTGTTGGAAGGGGTTGACTAAGAGACACTATACTTCAGTATACTATGACGCGAAAATTGTTGATTACTAACTAAATAAAGTTATGGTGTTTTAAAAGTCAACAACTGCATTTCGTGTTCACGCGCCATCAGACAAACAAAATTGGGTAACTTTGGCACACAATCAAATTGCAATATTACAACTCAATGATTAAGTTTGAAACATAAATTTTAATAATAACGATATATTAAAAACATCGCGTGCTACTTGTAGTTTAATTTTGACACACAACATGAACACAATATTTCTTCAGATAAATTAGTATTGTGAAAAACTAAAAAACAAATAATCGATGTATGTATTTAATGGAATCTTTGAACGTGATTTTAACCCATTTCGAAATGTGGGATTAAATCAAAACTTAATATTATCAAGGACCGATGACAATACAATAAATTGAGAAGTTTGTCCATTTTTTTGTTGTTGTTTTTTTATTGCAAAATCGGTACTATCGTCACACCTACGATAAAAAAGGAATAGGGTCTTTTAAATTAAAGTACTTTTGATGTTGTTTTCAGACTAAAAAATCTTCTCTTAAATAAGCATAATTTTAGAAATTAAACTGACCGCCGTATGCCTTGTCCTTTCAGAATTCATAACGAGACATATAACCACTTTTAAATTAAAAAGACACAGATACAGTTTCAGTTTTCACGATAATAGTCCGAACAGACTTGGTTGTCACTTAAGAACGACATTTTAGACACACCGACATTCCTGTCGCAAAACTAACGATGCGACTTTTATACTTTTAACCCTCTCGATGCGGCCGTGACAGATCGGACGCAAACTACTTAGTGAGTCTATGGTTTAACACTTTTTACGTCCGTAGTTCCGCGACAAATTAATTTGGATTCTGATGGCAAGTTTGGACAAGTTTCGCCAGAGATTTTTATCGGTAAATTTGGTTTGGGTAGTGTTATTTTTTGTATTTCTGCAGCAGATATTCGAATCAAATAGATAACTTTGTCTGAACGTAAAAATAACTTATTTAGAGTAAGCTGTTATCTCAAATAGTTTTTGGTCACAATAGAAAATATATAAATATTTCTTTTGCCAAATGCGTGACATTCATGCACTGTATGAGAGGAAAATATTATTTGAATCACCGAGGTAGCAGAAATGAATAAAACACGATAGATTCTTTAAAATTAGATTTGTATTAAAATTATATTTGCATTTTGATCTGTATTTTAGTACTTGACATGCTCAGCTACTAATGCACAAATTAATACTTTATTTTAAGAACAATAATTCGAACCTTCGTCCCTCCCAATATGGCGAAGTACTCTATACTGCTAAGCTGCTAAGGTCACTGCGATGGCATGTCCGAATCCCGCTCGCAGTAGTTATCTTTTTCCACGTGCACAAATAATTTGTTCTTTATATTTGCATATTCTAAGTTTGATATTCACCAAAATATAAAAAACTTTGAACTATCTCAAATTGGTTAACATTAGAAAGTTGTAAGTACCAAAGGCCCTTTTTTACCTAAATAATCTAAAACGTGGCAACACAGATGTGTACTACCTCGATGAATATAGCATTACTTAATTAACACTTATAAAAACAGTGACCCTTCCCAAAGTTTTACCAACAAAAATAAGTAAGTTACCAAACACATAAACTGAAATTGGATTACAGCTAGGATGCGAACTCTTGCCGTTCTGCCCTCATAAATATTTTAAAAATCCTGAGCCCCGTGTGTCCATATCAGTGATCTTTTAACCCCGAAAATGCCACGACACACATTCTGGGGACCCGGGATCCGATATTAGATGGGCAGGTATGACCAATATTCGTTGAATCCCATCACTGTATTGCAAAAGAAATCAAATTAGATATACAATAAGCGGGATAGTGGTCCGATTTACATAAGTATCCAAGCTATTTCGTCGGTTGATACGAGATTGCGGCTGGGTAACAATATTGCTCGTATTTACAGTGTCTGTCTTGACTCTCTGGCAGCGGCTGATGTGGATCGCGCCGATTTGTTTTTTTTTTCAATTGCATTTTGTGCCTTCTGTATAAAATTGTACAAATTGAACAATTTTGAACGGTTTGCTAGGTCATTACGAGCTAAACCTCCGTTTAGTTCTAACTTAAAAAATATTTGTAAATAGTCAAGCAATCCAATGATTAGTGACAGAATGCATTGTGTCAGCGTCTTTTCTAGTTAAAGGTGTAATAATAAATTTGAGTAGAAAACATTACTGCGAGCTAGGAAAATAAATACTATGCTAAGTCAAGTACCGTATATTATAATTATTGCCCTCTAGTTGTGAACTATGCTCGTGTTTGTATTAGAAAGTATATTATCTGTGATGAAGAAATAAGACCAATATATCCAAAACATCTTTTAAAATTTGTTTATGCAAGTGAATATACTTAAGTTTCATAATAACATCGACTGTTTGACAAAGTTTGTAGTGACAAAATTTTGCATAGGTAGGTACGTCTACTCGTATATATAAACTTAACTTGCATAATACTATTGAAAAAAAGGTTATTAAAATAGTTCCTTGTCCCTAAAACCAGGGGAAATCATTTTTATGCGTGGTAATAAAAATTTAAACGATATTTGAGTATTATTGCATACCCGAAAAGGGTTATCTCAAATCCACCGTCTCTATCGGATCAAATACTAGAAAATCCACAAAATTGGGCGTAAAATAATACATAAATGCATAACGATGGTCCGCGAGTAACTTGTCCAATAAAAACTTGTCACAGAGTAAAATAAAATTCGATCAAAAAGACCCCGGTGCGACGGGACTAGTTATAAAATTTTAGAGCCCCACTGAAGGGTTAAGTTGACCAGATTTCGTAGACGAGCTTCTGTCATTTCAGAATCAAAATAGAGTGATAGTAAATTAGATTTTTTGTGATTTGAATTGCAGTTATTTTTAGATATTCTGAAATAAGAAGTATAGATGATGTGATGATTGAGATAAAATAAATGCTGAGGAAGTTGTGAAATTTCATATCATTAATAACAGTTAAAAATGAAGTATTCTGTCCCATAATTTAAACAAAGTATTTTCTTTAAAAATGACTTGAATTTGAACGAGAACATCACATTAAACACAAAGTGAAAAATGTGAAATCGAAAATAACAGCCACGAGCAGGATTTGAACCTGCATCTCCTGAATACCGTCCAGATGCTTTGCCAATTAAAATATCTAAATGAGAACATCACATTTTATTTTTGATCTGTATTTTAGCACTTGACATGCTCAGCCACTTCGAAGAACAAATTAATTGTGAATGAGGAAAAAGAGAACTTTAGTGCGAGGAGGAATCGAACCTGGGTCGTGGAGACGGGTGTGATGTGGAGATCACATTTTAATTATTAATATTATTAAAAACTGTTATAAATAACTACATATTTAAAATTATCGAGTTTGAAACTCGGCTATATTGTAGTCTATAAAATATGAGTATATTAGAGTAAAGAAACAGTTAAAAATCCTAGTATGGGTGAACTAAAATCGCTCGTCTACAAAGTGAACGACATCGGTCGCTATCTCTCGGCTGACATTCCTCATGATATTAAATCTACTTCATTCTATAAAGAATTCCAATGGACTTCAACCCTCCGGCTCTCTTTATGAACGAAACAAGAGGGACTGGACGATGAGGGGTGAACACTACGAGTATATGGACTTTAGAAGTGCTTTTTTTAACACCTTACTGTACTACTGTGAGGTGCGGATCTCTTCTCCGAGTGAGAGGTATTTATTCTATAGTGTACTGTGAGATTATGGTCCACAATAGTAAAAACCAGTGAATAATTGATAGCCTTTTTTTTAAGGCGGGAAAAATGTATCTCTAACCGCACACCCGCAGGCAGTTCAGGGCAACTACCAGGATAGCGTGGGGCCCTCACCTACTAAATAAAACCGCCGTGTGCCGTCTCTCCGCCTATATTGGTAGGCCACTGGAACCATATTACCTTACCTCAGTGGTCGGCCGGCGGCAAATGGAGTGGTAAATAAAAAATAATAAATAAATAAATATTCACGTACATTTCACACAACGTCCTCTGGTCCCAAACTAAGCTTAACGCTTGTGCTATGGGTACCAGATTACGGATACAATGCATATATTACTTTTTTGGGAATTACATACATATAATAGATAGAAAACACCCACTCAGTACAAATATCTGTGTTCATCACACAAATAATTGTCCTGAGTGGGAATCGAACCCACGACCTCGTGCACGGAAGTTGCTTACACTACCGACTACGCCACAAGTCCATCAATCAAGTTTGTTAATTTGTATCTTTGTGTGTTTTCTTAAATAAATCTTTACCTTTCTTTACAGGTAAGTCTTAGACGCAGTCGGTGATCGATTTTACTGAAAACTCTGAGGTAATAATTACACAAAGGACATGTACCATTTACGGCCTGTGGCGGCCATAATGTTTTCAATATTTAAAATTAAGCTAATAATTTATAAAATCCGTCAGTGGTTTTCTTTTCTTTATAGAACTTCAGAAAAAGATTATAGTTTAAAAAGCTATTATTTTGAATTTGTACTTTATCGTAATGGTTATTGGTGAATTATTGTTATCTGTTGACAATCAAATAGGATATTGCCACTACGCTGAATTGACAACATTAAAAACTTTGGTACTATTATATTACAAAACAATATTACGTAGTTATTTCTTAAATAATTTCGTGAGAACAGTAATATGACTAATTAAGAAAATATTTTTTATAATTATTTGGTGAAAACTGATATTATTTCTAATCAAGAGTAGTAATTATGATTCAAAATATTGGCAATACATTTTACATCTGTAATGTCATGTCATTCTACTCATCTACTGTTGTTATTGTGTACTTATTGTGTATCGTGAATGTTGTATTGTGATTTTATGAGTGTAAGTTATATATTATATAGTGAGTTTAAGCCTCATTATTTGTTTATATATGTAGATATTATTTTATTTATTTATATTATTATGGTGTTATTTTTGATCATATATTCATTTTGAGGTATTTCAATTTCAAAATTATATACATCTTAGATGTCTTTTATCTCATCATCCAAAAGTTTTAGTGTGAAAAGAAATACACGGGGCAATCAAAGCACATATTGTTTTATGTATGTCCTTTCCAGGCCGAGAATGTATGGGCATTTGGTACATCTCCTTTATGATGTTTTATGTACCGGGTGTAAGTATGTATTCCTATGACGAATATAAAATGTAGGACTATGTTAAATTATATTTTCAAGTACTGACTGATGGACTGTACGTTAGTGGTTGAGAATATAATTTATGCCTGCTCGAGTCCTGCTCTATCTACCACTAAAATGCATATAAATCCGTTTAGCGATTCCCCTTTGCATTTTTGATAAATAGATATCTTAATAAAACAAACACATCGGGTTCCACTTTTTATTTAATTTAATACTAGCCTTTGCCCGTGGCTCTGCCGCAGCCAAAAGCTAGTTTTTGGGTTATATCTCAGGTTCCTGGTATAGTAGCGGAATAAATGTATACCAGTTGTTAAGTCTAATCGAGACCAATCAAACAAAAAAAGTTGCATCAAAATCCGTTAAGTAGTTTTTGCGTGATGCGCGAACAAACAGACAGACAAACACAAAAATCCTAAAAAAATCGTTTTGTGTTTAGACACGCCTATATAGCCTAATTCAGTCATTTTTTGTCAAATATCTTAAATGTACAGACATAGCTCTGTTACAGTTTTATAATAGTAGATATAGATACTTGGATATGACAAGATCAGCTTCACCTCCTCAAACTTTACCCGCTGTTATAAATGTCGCATTAGCTCTCTGTCCGGGATTGCCAATCATATCGGGATTCACCAGTGATCCAAGTAATAAGTCCATTTCGCGAATGTGCCGGGATCTAGTGTTTAAATTGGATTTTTAAAATTTAATATGGTATGTTATTCGTTTTGAAGAATTTAGTTGCAATTTTAAAGTGTCTATTGAAGTACATAAATTGGTAATAATATTTGGCAAGAACCTTATTTGACAAAAGGAGCGAGCATTTTTTTAATTCTAACTTTTTCTAAAATACTTGATTTAAAAGTAGAAATAACGATTACAAAGTCAAACTTACTACAAACAAATTTTAACAGGCTTCTACAACAGCTTAGTGGTCTAAAGCATACTCTCAGATAGAGAAAGACGCCAGTTCAAATCCTGTTGTAGTAAATTTCCACTTTCATGTTAATGTATAATGTTGCCAAGTATTGCTTGCGATAGCCATCATCAGGCCCATTTTTTTAAGGCGTCTGCTTTTTTTATAAAGGTAACTAGCTTACGACTGCTTTTGACCGTTTCGTCTGCACTTATATGGATACGGGCACACTCTTACCTTACCCATGGTTCTTAACTTTATGGTGACTTAAGAATGTTCAGTTATTTAAATCAGTTACCCACTTCTCTCAGTTTTCTCTCACTTTTATCAGTTGCCCACTTGCAATTTCAGAAAGCAAAAGAGCAAGGTAATTGATTAATAAATTATTAAAATAAAGAACACACTCAATTATTTTATCTATTCTGACGTAGTTGTAGAATGGCAGCATTGGTAGGGGGAAAAGCGTCGATGACGTCATTCTCCTGACGTAGACGTGATTGACAGCTGGGTGACAACGCAAGCGGAATAAATACGATACGATAGGGAAAAAATATTGAAATAATTGGACATCAAAATGGCTGACTGATTATTGAAGTGAAAACTTCTTTAGCCGCGTTGAACAATTTTTGGTAGGGAAAAAATGTATGGGTTCGCGTCACCGATGACCTCGGCATGCTCGTGACGTATTAGGCTCTAAGGAGGTTTTAATAATTTTACAATGAAAACTTTGAAATTGTCATTTATTGAAAAAATATTTACTGACAGATAGCTGACATATTACTAAGTATTACAAGTATTTATAGACAGGAAAATATATATTTTTTCACTTCCGTCGCCGGTGTTATGACTGCTTATTTTTTTTTTCATTAAATATTTTATAAGCTACAGGGAGAGGACCGCAATTCATGGACTCAACTAAACTAAGAGTATTCCCTTTTGCGGCTGTCCCACGCTTGAACCAAAATTTACTGAGGTGCTCCATAGACAGTCACACAGAAGTGGTATCGACACGCTAGAGCCTTATTTCAAATAAGTACTCCCACTTGGTACCTAGCCCTACCATCAGTAATGCGATGATAATTATTAAGTGATAATTATTCGAATGTTTAATGGCTGTCTTTTATCAAAGAATACGGAAAGCCATGCAGGTTATGATAGGACATAATAAACTTTACCAGTGATGCACAGCACATCAGTAACAGCTTCGAAAAATTTTATTCGACATCATATATATTATACCTCGTTATGAGTTATTTGGGGTGGATGAAGAGGGATGAAAGGGGGTGAAACATAATTGGGTATTAACAGACAGTATCCGTCACCCAGCGCCACTCGCGGTTAGAAAATTGAATGGATTCAATTAATTTTTCGTTTTAATCTGACTTTGTTGCAATATCGGCTGGCGTGGATAATTAAACTGTCCATCATTACGGCGAGCAAGCGATTTTGATGCTTAAATGCAGTCGTAAAAAGTGTTTGTGTTTGAAATTCAAATGTGCTGAGTTTTTCGAACCTGTGACACTGTTGAATCCAAATCTGATTCTTTAGTAGTTGAAACTACGAAGACAGTCTCTCTTTATATATATATTTTTAGCACTTGACATGCTTAACACTATGCATTAAACAAAAAGTGAAAAATGTGAAATCGAAAATAACAGTCACGAGCAGGATTTGAACCTGCATATCCTGGATACCGTCCTAAAGTCCCGTCCGGAAGTATTTTCATACATTATACGACTTCCGACAGATGGCGCAGGCGTCACCCAAAGACGTTAAGTATGAATGTGCTATCGAAATTAGCAGTCAGGAGCAATTGTCACGATGGCTGCATTGGCAAAGCATCTGGACGGTATCTATGAGATACAGGTTCAAATCCTGCTCGTGACTGCTATTTTCGATTTCACATTTTTCACTTTGTGTTTAATGTACATTCTCTCTTTTAAAGAACTAGTGTTACCCGCAAATTATTCCGCGTGGAATTTAACATAAAATGTTTGTTCCTTAATTGTATATAGGTAATTATTTGTGATTTTTATTTTAGCCATTGACGTGCTCGCCTACTTTAAGGAACAGATTATTTATAATCTCTTTTGCACTTTTACAGATAATTTGTTCTTTATAATTATGTTATTTATTTTAATGGGTTTTACTTTTTATGCAGTACCCTATTGCAAAAATTAAGTGTTATAACGTCAGCTATCTACCAGTGAAAGTCCCGTCGAAATTGAACGATTTCGCCGCCGTTTCCGAGATTACCTGGAACAAAGAGACGGACAGACACAACAATAATAATATAATTATGTTATTTTTTCGGCTTTCTCTTTATGCGCAAAACCCTAATTATTTTTTCAAAATAAAAGTAGCAAAATTTATTTTTTATGACGTCAGCTATCTACTAGTGGAGTATCATCCAAATCGGTTTCCGAGATTAGTTGAAACAAAGAGATACAAACAGATGAAAAACACTCTCACAGAAAATCAGTGTGAAGCAACGGCAGGTACTCTTTTTGTTAAGGCGGGAAAAAATGTTCCTAACCGCACACCCCGTCCTTCAGGGCAACGAACAAGGTAGTGTGGGGTCCTCACCCACTAAAGAAACCCGCAGTGTGCCGTCTCTCCGCCTTTATGGGCGCCGCCGGTGGGCAACGGTAGTTACTCCTCCCACTGTTGTGTTTTGGGTGGTGAGTGATAGCATCTGAGGTCCAAACCCCCTTCTTATCCTCTTCATGTTATGCTTCTTCTCCATCTCCGTTTCCTTGGTGACGAGCGAGTGATACCTCTGGTTTTTCCAGCGTATATATAGGCTACGATAACCGATTACCATAAGGTTGGCTGCGTGCTCGTTTGACAACCGTATAAAAAAAGTAAATTTCGTTTTATGTACCAACAGTATATTGAAATCCTTTTATCCAACAATGCACACGATGTACTAAAGAGCGTAAAGATCACGATATAAAGCTGCCGCACACAACGACGTCGCTGTCGCCGTCCAACCGGAACGTCCGCACGGAAGCGACATTAAAACTTTTGAGTGATTTCGCTCAGTCTAACGTTGCAAGACGGCGGAGTGACTACCGTAGGGCTGTCACGGAATCGGTTTATCATATTATTTTAGAATGGTATTTTTTAAAGGAAATATCGGATTGACTCCCTATATTAAATGGACCCTTTTAAACGTATACGATATACCTGATGCATAGTATAACTTGGAAATATATTTAGTTCACATTAAATAATTTTATTGTAATCTATAATAGGCATGCATAATACATCTGCCGTATGGGGCCGGCTTTAGAATTGTCCCACCCCTCTCTACCCACGGGAGTCGTAAGAGCCGACTAAGGGAATACCGGGGGAGTGGGCAGCAGCACTCCCTCGAGTATTAACAACATGCACTGCGATCGCCAACCCGCTTGCCAAGCATGGCGATTACGGCATTATCTCCCATAATGAGCACACAGTTCTCTTGGGGAGGCCTATGTCCAGCAGTGGACGTCAAAAGGCTGATAGATGGATGAGATGCATAATACATACTTGTAATTTAATTCATTTATTACTTTAATTCGAAAAAATCATTGCGATTGTTATTCTTAATGTAACTTCTCATATCAACAGTAAAAGCAACTATCATAAAGTGACTTTTAACCTACTTTTAATTATGTCAATGTAGATTATAGAATTTAGTATTCAAAAGTTTGTATTTCCTATGGATTCGTCAGCGTGGAAATCCATCTAGATAAGACTAAAAAACAGTATTTGGCAACCACCATGAGTAATATTCTCGATGACTTGTGAAGATTGGTATAATCTTCACATCTATATCATAGATACTATGTGCAGTCAACGTTGCAAAAAAATTAACTAAAATACATATTTTATAAGGACATATAAATTCCGTTCAACCCTATCGTGTCCATCTGGCGTGCCGACCCTGCGCGGATGTGGCTAAGGACGAGTGTGGACGAGTTGTCCACCGACTAATTTGTGAATAGTTCCCCGACTCGAACGATTTCTACTAGTACAGTTTGTCGTGACGTTCATTACTGACCATTGTTACTGACGGACTATCTTAATGAGTTTTACATGTATGATTGACTTTTGTTTTAAGTAACGCACATTTAGTTTTAAAACATTATTTATGTGATTCACAATAATTTACACTGAGTTTAATATTTAATGTCTGTTTATTGTCTATAAATTACCCTCCGATCCAGAGTCAATCTTCTAAATTAATTTCTGCTCTCTTTCTACCTCCTGTCCCTTTATCTAAGATTAGCAACGTGCGAAGGAGACTTCTCACGTTGAAGCTAATCCTTAGGCTAGGTTACAATGTTTCTTCCCGTCCTTTGTAGTAAACTGGCATCATTACTATTGTATTTTAAATAAATTATTAATCTAGTCAATAATAACATTAAAAATTCAGAATAAGAGACAGAAATGAAACATAAAATCCAATTACACATACGATGTAAATCACCAAGCGCACAAAAATAAATAAGAAGCTACCTCGTTATCAGCACATCACTAAGCATGTCCTCACGTCCACTCGGGGTGGGGGGTGGATGGGAGGACACTCCTCAGCAGTGCGCCGTCACCGACAGATCAATGCCGGACACTCCCCTTCTGCACTTTTAATCGCGAGACGAGGCAAGGTGCTATGTGAGTGAACGTCTTTATTTTTTAAAGATATCACCTAATTTTGTTAGACATTATGATATAAAACTATTTTTGAGTATATTAACCCCTTTTTGCTAGGTTGTCCTCTTTGAGCTACCGTAGAGTTCTCTTGCGACTATCACAGAGGATTCTGTGTTTATAAAGTTTTAGAGATTTATTCCCTAGATAAAAAAATAAGTTCTAAACGTAACTAGCCGTCACAGTTAATACAGTTGGATTGTATTATTTTCGAATTGAACTCGCGACATTCGATGACGTCCCATTGCGACATCTAAGTGAAAGGATTGAAAAACTTTGGAGACACTAAAACACTAAGTAGTTTTTGTGAATTTAACGTTGGCCATTTTGTTTTAACAGTATCGTGTGTTCCCTCGTGAGAAGAGAGAGAAGTTTTGTCTTTGTCAGTGGCTCTCAAACTTTTCAAAGCCCAGAACACCTCTATATGTTGTATTTATATCTTAGATAGATATCAAAAGGTTTTTTAAAACGCTTTCAAAGTATGTACATTACCATTATTTGCCGAATTAATTTTAATTCAACTATATAATGCTTTAGGCTTAATTTGAATCTTGGTAACTATTTATTTTTAGAAATGGCTATGGCTGTGCTGTGTGAGAGCTTTTTATCTTCCAAATATAACAAACATATTTGGTCAATAAAATTATTGGTTTTTAACTCGGAATTGTCCTGCCCCTAAGATTCAGTTTTTTCTAATAATACGTTAAGTAAATTGCTATATTAAAGCAAGCAGACCGGGCCGCGCTATGCTGTTGCACAATAATTCGTTCGTTAATCTATATATATATATATATATATATCAATTGGTGTACGTTAGTCTCGCTAAAACGCAGAACTGGCTTGACCGATTTGAATAATTGTTGTTTGTTTTGTTCGCTCTAATACAGGGGTGGTTTAAAAAGAAAGAGGCCTATAAAAATAATTTAAAAATGGGTAGGTATTTGGCTAACAGACGACAAAATGACAGCTACTATCATTCTTTCTAATTCATTTGCTTTATAAGCAAGTTTATGACCTATCAAAATTCAAATCATAGACGATGCAGTTTGATTAGGATAGATAAACGCTGACAAAATAAATTGTAGGTGACAGTTCACCGGGTCTGGTGAACTTCGGTGATATAGCAAAAAAAAATATCGGGATTAAAACTATCATATCCTTTAAGTTAGAACAAAACAAATGTTTTGTAAAAAAGAACGTTAAGATCGGATTAGTAGTTGTGGAGTTCATGGTGGACAAAAAACGTGACACGAATTTTTTACATATCTATAAAGATTTATTTCTTTCACTCATTTTTCTATAGGCAATCATTGTCACAGTGTACACACATTATTAACCACTCCAAGACATTTTGATATTTTTTTGACAAAGAATCTAAGGTTTTTGAATATTCTCATTAATTTTTATTACCGTATAATTTTATAGTAATTCTGTGATATACGATATAAATGATCTTTCGTTCTAAATTGAGTCAATTTCGGAAACAGTCAGCAATCCAACCGCTATTATGTAAATCCTATCGCGACCCCTATGGTCAAGCGAATACAACTTTGAGGCACGCTCGTCTATATGGATGAAGTTCTGATTGTTGGCCACTGTTATAAAGTGTTCTGATCTTATTTTGTAAACGGGTTTTATTGTATCCTATTTTATTATTGTTGTACGATATTTTATTTTATCGCTAGTCAGCTGGCTCAGCTGGCACTCAGATGGGTGACCAAAAAGTTATACATCTGCGTGGACACCTGACCTCCTCCTTCGTGCTTCGGAAGACACGTCAATCAGTGGGTCCAGGCTGTCAAATCAAATCTTGACAATCGTTACAGGTTGTTAGGGTCCTAAATAAAACATCAGTCTCCGATCTTGTTCTAACGTGGCCAGTTGTCCCTTAGTAGGGTCGTGGTCGTCAGATGGACAGGCGATATTCAGAGGTACTTAATCGATCTGGCTAAATCTGATTGGCATATTTCACAAGTACTAAATAGAAAAAATTAAAAGTGCATATTTGACCCCCAATTTATCACTCTTATGACGGAAACTGTCGTAAAAATCATTTTTTAGTGCTTGTGAACTCTGCCTTGGCTACCGCATTTGGCTACCACAATAAATAAATCCACACAAAAAACCTGGCACAGCCACAGGACAGTAAGGGGTTTAATAAAATTGTATTCAAACATAAATTGAAGAGAAACTGTGACTTCGGGCGGTTCTTCAATACGATGTATATTATGACACAATCACCATTCGGCCCATAGATAAGAGATGTTTTTTTTCATACTTTTTAAGCGACGGAACTCAACCCTTTCGACGCTATCTGACGACACTTGACATCTTGTCGCGAATCGGAACACGGAAACGGTTCGCGTTAAGCTTTGTTTTAAAAAATATAAACTCATTTTTATTTCGTGTTTTTGTGTAGTTTTTTATAAAGATGAAAAATGTCAACCTTTTTTTATACTATGCGGGAGGACGCTAGCAATCAGTTACTTCACTCGCGCGTTGTCAATTCTAAAGCGATTATCACACTGCCACCCACCACGCAGCGCAGTGCGTGAATGCGTGTTTTAACGTTGTTTGTTAGTATCTCCGTTTGTATAGAAAACACGCACAGTTCAACACACAGAAAATGCATCCACGCGTGATCTACATGTGACGTTCATGTAGATCACGCGCCTTCAAGCGGAAAATGTGCAACCCTGCGCGTGGGTGCGGGGCGAGACGCAAGGTATGGCACACCGAGTGCCGCAGTGCCGTGCTCTGCACTGCACTATCACCACAGCCAACAGCATTGGATGAAATGAGTTAGAGCCGCCGTGAATCCACAAAACGCAACAACGCGCGTGAGTGCCTAAAAAACCCGCACGATGATAGATCATTGATTTATAGATGCGTCGACATGCAAGCGTGGTGCGTGGCAGTGTGTTAATCGCCTTAAGAAAACGATAAGTGGTGGAGAGGGAGGATAATAAGGAGAAGGGTTCGGCCACCGGCGCTCTTACTCACCATACAATACACAGCAGAGTACACATAGAAATTAAATTTATGTTACCAATAGGCTATCACTGCTAATCTAAGCTTATAAATATCTTATTCTAAGCTCAGCTTTAAATTAACGCTTTGTATCTACTATATCTCTAGAAAAATCAATTCTCTCTGTATAAAATATATTGGTACAGCAATGGATGCTGTAACGCGTCTTAAATTATATCCGGGACGTGATAACGAACATGTGAGGGTGGTGTTGTATTTACTTTAGTGACGAGATTCGGGTACAGTACCTTATTCCTCTAAGATCAGATATCATGGATGGCAGAAGATAGCCGTCCATTCATTAATTTATCATCCGCGAAATGAAATGGGGAGCAGCGGCTTAGCCAGGCTATGTATATGCCACATTTTATGATGATCGGTCAAATAGTTACGGCGTGAAAGTGTAACGAACACTTTAAAGTTAATTTTTAGGTCATATCTCAGGTTACCTATATAGTGATAAAACGTGTACCAGTTTTTAAGAAACAAATTATTAAAATCCGTATAGTACGTTTGGCGTGATGTGCGAACAAACTATCAAGATAAAGAGACAAAAATTAAAACGAAAATTCTTTTGTGTTTAGACATGCCTAAATAACCTAACTCACACACATAACTCTGTTACACCTTTGTAATAGTTAGTGTTAAGTACATTTAGTAATCTCTCTGTATAAAAGTGTTAAGTACATCTGCCGTGTGGGGCCGGCTTTAGAATTGTCCCACCCCTCTCCACCCATGGGAATCGTAAGAGCCGAGTGAGGGATACCGGAGGAGTGGGCAGCAGCACTTCCTCGAGTATTAACAACATCCACTGTGATCGCCAACCCGCCTGCCAATCGTGGCGATTACGGCACTATCCCTCATATGAGCGAAACGCATGTTGTGGCGTTCTCTTGGGGAGGTCTATGTCCAGCAGTGGGATTCAAAGGGCTGATAGATGGATGAACATTTAGTAATCAGTATAATAGTAAGCATTGAATTTTAAAATCCATGCACCAATAAGTCTGGTCACAAATTAGGTATATACGACTAATAAGTCCATTTTAAAGTCCCATTTCAAATGGACTGTAGCAGTCTGCATAACTTGAAAGTTTATATAGCTCATTACCATAGTAGAACTATAACCTTTATTCACTAGAACCGGGGTAAGATATATAAATATGGAGACTATATGGGTCAGGCGAATGCGCTTGGGGGTGCAAGGAGTAGTTTGGGGCAGTCGGAGATGGGGGAGGAAGCCGACACCCGTCAATCGATTGTCAAGGAGTGCAGCGCGCGATACATAAAGATGTTTTTAACTGTACTAACTGACTTCTGTTTTCTAAATCTTGCACACAACAGCGGTACGTACTCCTACTGTTGTGTTTTGTACGGTGAATAAGAGCGCCAGAGGCCTAAACCCTTCTTATTGTCCTTCCTCTGCACCTCCTACCCCTTTCGTTGATGTGTCGACGCACGAACAATGCCTCTAGTACCTACTGCTAGCGCCTATAAGCTACGTAAGTAATGTTAACAGTATAAAAAAAAACAGTTTTCCAAAATTTATTCTGTCGCGTTTAATATTTGAAGTTATTAATTATTGATGGAATTTCTTCATTTGATGTTCGACATTTCTGTACTCGTCCACACTGACGGTAACGTTACAGTTTTGGATTGTACAACTGTGGTAACGTGATGTTTGTGAGCCATCGGCGGGCCTCGTGGCGTGGTCGGTAGTGTAGCCGACCTCCGTGCACGAGATCGTAGGCTCGATTCCCACTCAAGACAATTATATGTGTGATGAACACAGATATTTGTACTGCGTCGGGTGTTTTCAATCTATTATACGTATGTATTTATAAAAATAAGTAATATATGTATTATATCCGTAATCTGGTACCCATAGCACAAGCGTTAAGCTTAGTTTAGGACCAGAGGACGTTGTGTGAAAATGTCCGTGAATGTTTGTTTATTTGTTCGGGCGATAGTTAGTACTTTCAATTAGTGAGGCCGTTAATAAAAACCTCGGATACCTTAGGATATCCTATGGTCACGGTACTATCAGCTAGACTGCTGGGTTTTCTACCACCGATAATACAGAATAATATTCTCAAATCTTGACCTATAAGTATAATACATGTACCTATATGTTTTATTGCGAGCTGCCGTGTGTGGGAGCTTCTGTTTACGACGTTATCGGACTTCATATGATGGGTTGCTGAGGTGAGAAGAGCTGGATCTGGCATGTGCATATATTTAGAAAACTGGTTTCGTCGATATAATTGTATAATTCCACAAGTATAATGGAAGGTGGAATTATACAATTATATTGTCCATAAATACATAAATAAATAACCAGTTTCGTTGCCTATTAAGGGAAAAATGTTATGTTCTGAGTTTATTGGTAGAAGCAATTCAGAAATGAATAAATCATTATTAATATTATAAATGAGAGGCGAGTTTGTGTTTTTCTTAAGCGTTCACGTTGTAATTACTGAACCAGTTATCATGAAATTTTGCACAAATGTAGTCTGGAGCTCAGAAAAGGACACAGGCTACTTTTAATCCAGGGAAAATGTATAGTTCCTGTAGGATAGCAATTTTTGCATAGAGATAATTTGTGTGCCATAATGTGACATATTTACTCGTACTACTGAAGTTCACGCGGACGGCGTCGCGGGTTTGATTCCTATTGAATTATTGGTAATTTTTAATTAATAAATCGCCGGAAAATTATTTCTGTGATTCTCAAATGGTTGTTGTGTCCGTTAAATTGTTTGTTTGTACGTTATCAGCTACACAGTTTGTTCTGTAGCACAGTTTAGTCTTACTAAAAAACTTGAATGTTTATCGACAAATAGCCCATTTAGTGGAATTAAGTAAATATGTTATTTTAACAAATTTTTAATCCGTGTGGTGACGGACTACAATTGTCACCACCCCATTCTTTCCCACGGGTGTCGTATGAGGCGACTAAGGGAAGTAAGCAATTATCATCCATTGCATGACTGGTGGTAGGGCTGGGTACCAAGTGGGAGTACTCACTTGGTATCGGGCCCGAGCGGGTTGGTACCACCATCTCCCGTGTGACCGGCCATTAAGCACATTGTTGCGTTTTGGTTATAGCAGGAGATAGCCGTTCAGTGAAATGAATTGGTGAGCAGCGGCTTGACAATACTCTCGGTATAGTCGAGTCCATGGGCGACGGTTACCATTTACCATCAAATGGACCGTGGCTCGTCTGCCACTACATGGAATAAAACAAAAAATTCGTAACGCTTTTGTTTCTTTACCCGGTACAGCCGCACTTTTGCACTCGTCTTTCTTTAGATCAGTAGGGGTTGAAACCACAAAGGTATAAGCATACCATACTAAGTCAATGTAGATTGATAGACATGTAGACTTAAAACTCTCCAAAATTAAGAAAACCTTACGATATATATAATTATAATCTCTCTTAAACACTCAATTTGAAAATGCCGCATCCTTTTTTTAGATACTCCACAAGACCATCCAGTTCGTTGAGCGACACATCAGAACTATTCCGGAGCTATTCAGCTATAAATATATTTTATAGCGCCATCAGTCTCGCGCAGAACAGCTGTAGCACTCGTTAAGAATACGATGATTGATCTAGAAATTGTGTCGCCTAGCATTGTATATCTTGTTGTGGATTAAGGGATTTATCACTACTATAATAGTTTTTAGCGTTCTTTTTTTGTATTTAATGTCTGCGTTTTATGATAATTACGCGAATAATAGACATACCTACTAATATAAAAATAAATTTATGGATCAGTTTATTGGTAGATGACTGAGGTCAAGGCTTCTGGCCTGTTCTAATTATCCCAATGTCGGACACGAGTCTCCTCTCATAGTAAGCTAGGCTTTAGTCCACTACGTTACCCTAGTGAGGGTTTCTAGTCTTCAAAAGTCGTTGAGATATAATATTAGGCATGCAAATTTCCTTCAGCGAGCAATGACAGTGTAAATAAATTTACACATAATTTTGAAGTCAGAGGTATGTGCTATGAGAGATAGCGATCTTGGTTTGGGGATCGAATTCAGTACCACTTTTTGCCATCCTTGTTTATCCCATCACGCCATCGCTGCTTTTACAGTTACGTGCTTGTAATGGGTCACTTTGATGTTTTTTTCTCTCTAAACCCACGTACTATAAATAATAATACATTGTGTCACCCACCCATTGAGACAACATGTAGGTACATTTTTGTAGGTACGCTGTATCAGAACATTATCATTTTAATATCCTTCCCTGGTACCATTATTTTGGTTTTCGATACATCTATTCAAAGAATCTCTATTCTGATATTAATATACTTAAAAGGCTCCCTATAAGTCCGTCCAGTTAATGCACCTAGTCTAAATTATAAACTAATGAAAATTGGTAGACAAAAATAAGTCCTTTTACACACTGTACGAACAAAAAAACATCACGGAAGACAAAACTAAGATATATAGCGTAAAAGCGACGTGTAAAAAAGGCAGCGTTGACGTCTCACTCGTGATTTATACAGTAAACACATAAATCTGAGTTGTTTCTGTCAACCGCGCATACCTGCGACTTGCGACCGACATTTTAGCGACCGACATTTTAGCGACTATTTCGTCTTTTGTCGCATAACTACGAGATCTCTGCTACGTACCGGCTTTCTTTGTGACTTACCAAGGAGATAAAGCAGACAAATACTACCAATAAAAGCATAGGTTTTAATGATAGACTGCCATTTTCAAAATGGGTCGATGACGACGGCAGAAAGATGAAGATATTAAAACATAATACACACAGCATCACGCCTGTATTCCCCGAAGGGGTAGGCAGAGGTGTATTACACCCCCCACGATTCGCCAGCTATGTTTGAGTCCCACGTAATAGGGGGCGAGCCTATTGCCGTCTACCGGGCACATTTCAAACTTCGGGCTGCTACTGAGAATTTTACTTTTTAGGAAAAAGCTCAGTAACACTGCTCGACCCGGGGATCGAACCCGAGACCTCATGATCAGCAGTCGCTCACACTACCTCTGCACTACCGAGGCAAAACATACGAGTAATAATACATCTAAAGTGCCTTTACGTTATTTGTATTTATAAAAGTACCTAATGATATTTGTATATCCATGTTTCGGATGAGTTGATAGATTGATGTCTCTCGGTACCTTTTTTACCTGAAGATTATATAAAATTTAACAGGATGGCAATTGCCATGCAAGTTATAGATAGTAGAATTCAATCAGTGAATAAGAGAAGTACTACAATTACTTTTTGATTCAAACATAAGCACAAAATTACATTAGTTGTCAATATTAATGTTTAGCGCAAAGTGGGCAGCGGACGGCCGTTTATGGTCAGTGGCAACCCGTTGACTCTGCCTACCCCTATAAAAAATCGCCATGAATTTATTTTTATATAGGTATTAGTTACTAATATAAAAGGAAGGTTTTATTATCCTTACTAATATTATAAAAAAATATAATTGCGAAAGTACGTTTTTTTGTTTATTTATTTAATATGCTTTCACGCTGTAAGTATTCAACTGATAAATAAATAAATAATAATATGGGGTTTTGTTTAACATCCATCCATCCAGCCATCAGCCTTTCATCGTCCACTGCTGGACATAGGCCTCCCCAAAATGGGGGTTTCGCCATAATCGCCACGCTTGGCAGGCGGGTTGGCAATCGCAGAGGATGTTTTTAGTACACAGGGGAACGCTGCTGCCCGGTCCCACGGTAATCCCTTAGTCGGCTTATACGACTCCCATAGGAAGAGACGAGGTGGAGCTATTCTTGGTGCCGGCCCCACACGGCAAGGTGCCGGCTCCACACGGCAAGGTGCCGGCCCCACACGGCAACACGGTTTTGTTTAACATACCTATTACTAATAATTTGATGTGCTTACCAAAATAAATGAATGAACACAAAATGATGGCCACGAGCAGGATTTGAACCTACGTCTACTCGTCTCCTGGATAACCGATCCAGACGTTTTGCTAATTAGCTATCGTGATATGTTAATCTGAAATTAATTTTAATATCTGCCGACAGTCGTGGCGATAAGAGTCCGCACGATTACAACTTTTCGTTAATGTAACGACTAGGCAAGAATACAGCGATGCGTCAAGATTAACGGGCGACGTATCGCGACAATTTGTCCGCTCGTGATGGTCATGGTCTTAAAATCATCGTCGTGCTCGTAATATTTTATTGACTGCTGTTTATTTGAATTATAATATAAATTTTTTGAAGTTTTTTAGAATGATTATAATCTGTATCCGCTATAATAATTCAGTTTCTATTTCAAACAACGTATTATATCTTTGTGAATACCTCACAGGTGTCATCAAGTCATGGAACCATAGCGCTCATAATTATACGCGTAAATCACAATCCTGTAAATAGGTTACGGTTTGTTAGTTAATTTTAGTCAGATACTTATATCCTTCGATCATTAATGCAATGATCGTAGGATATATCATAGGTTCATACCACGATATCACCTTTTAGAATATGTAACGGACTAATGACCGGACGGAACCGAAGTTGTTCCCTTCGGTTCTCGATATATAAATATATATATATATATATATATATATATAGTAACAATGATTTCTTTTGATAAATGTATCATTCATGACAATTTTCAAGTTTGAATATAAACACAGTTAGTGAAAGATAAGCATTGATTAGCTTATTTATTTGACTATTTTTATATATGTAGAGTTGTTATCATGTGTATTTGTAGTATAGGTAACCATTGTAATATCGTGTAGTCAACGAAATATTCTATTTCAAAACTTAAATTAACTTACCAAAGTTTCACCGCAATTAAGTGAACTATATAGGATCGCATAGCGCACAAAGAAACATTCATTTTTATGGACTTTTCGACTGAAATGAACTAGACTGCAACCTCAGTATCTCCAACAAATGTAGAATCGATATACACTAGACG
This sequence comes from Leucoma salicis, assembly GCA_948253155.1. Classification (NCBI taxonomy): domain Eukaryota; kingdom Metazoa; phylum Arthropoda; class Insecta; order Lepidoptera; family Erebidae; genus Leucoma; species Leucoma salicis. The sequence continues at coordinate 1,633,647 of OX411809.1, forward strand.
AAACCCGACCGCTGTACGACTATTACCATATTTTTGTACCGTACACTTCACTCGTAAACATCAGACAAAATGAGCACTAATTTCTCGACGGCCGTGCGCTTCACGAAGACCCAGTTTAACATAAATTTGTCATATTTGCACGCACCCCTACGACGGTTGCCAAGTTTTGAAGAACACATACGGAAAATGGTTCAATTCTAACTAGTTGTTTTAACCGTTCAGGATGGTATAACAGTAGTGTGTGGTAAACAACAACACCCCTCCGCTTGTTATAATTTTCACAAGCGGACTAGTATAGGTAACTATGATCAGCTTATAAAAGATTTGCGAATTGTAATAAATTAAAAATAGCTTTCTACGTCCGGTATTTTTGTCGTATCTTATTCAATTATGCCGCTCTTGTGATCCAGTAACAGCCTTTTAAATAACTATTTTAAAGACAACTCTCGTAATAGACTAATAATTATTTCGCGGGGGTTCCCCAAACATATAATGAACGGACACAAAGTACACCTGGACTCGGAACAACTATTTGTAGTTCACACTAACCATTTAAGTTTGTGGGTATCGAAACATTAACACTCGGCACAAGAGGGGTCGGTATTTGCATTTCCAAGTCATTTGTAAAATCAAATTTGATAACAAGTGTGTCATAATCATGGAACTAAAAGAGATATAATAGCATTTGATTCGATATAGAATCTGTCTATGTAGAACTGACAATATGCGCCGCCCGCGATCCTCATTCATTAAGAATTAAATATAGGTAAGTTTATTGTAAAAGGCATCATACTTATAGTTGCTTCAACATTAAATCTTTGATATAATTATAGCTTTTGCTTATATTTTAAGTAGTTGTTAGTTTTTTCTCTAATTTTGTTTGGTTGAACCCTATAAGCTTTATATCAGTGATCCATCCATCAGCCTTTTAACGTCCACTGCTGGACATAGGTCTCCCCAAGAATGGGAGATAGTGCCGTAATCGCCACGCTTGGCAGGCGGGTCGGCGATCGCAGTGGATGTTGTTAATACTCGAAGGAGTGCTGCTGCCCACTCCCCGTATTCCCTCAGTCGGCTCTTACGACTCCCATGAGTGGAGAAAAAGCCGGCCCCACACGGCTATCAGTGATAGCCTAGTGATAAAACCAAGGACTACAAAAATAATAGTATCGAGTTCGATCCCTGGTCCAAGGTTAGACCACATACGTCTGACGTTTCGATATTTTTCTAAGACATGTGTGTAGGTATTTGTTTACAAAATATCACTGCTCAGTGAAGGAAAACATCGTGAGGAAATCTCATGCCTGAGAGATTTTGTCGACGGCTTGTCAAGTCTTCCTACCTGTATTGAAACAGCGTGCTGAACTAAAGTAAATGATGCCTGTTCTAACTTAGATAATAGGAGAGAACAGTAAGAATACTGTTATTGTACGCTCACAGCGAGCTGATCTTGAAAGTACCACCACTTCCTATATCGGACCTCCAATTTAGTGCTGAAATCAACAAGATTCAATCATCTTTAAACGGCTTTTATAAAAGAAAGAGGTTGTATGTTTCTCTGTAACCTTTTTTCGTATATGTTCGTATTTGTACACCGATTCCTCTCAGATTCGTAGCCCGATTGCGTAATTTTCTTTGATAAGGTATATTTACCAATGACCATAGAAGAATGGTGATCTAATAATGAGTTCTAAAGATAATTGGAAGCCTATTACTTATGTTAAATCATTATTATCATTGCCTATTGCCATTATCGGCATCCATAAAAATCTCTTTACAAAACTACTACTTAAAACAATCATCCCATAGTCAAACAAAACATAATCAGTATCAGCTAGTTTTTCATGTCATCACATCCATTCTTAGCTTGAGCAGAAAAAGGGAATAATGCCTTTATAAATTATTACACCCGGCGAGAATTGAACTGGTATCCTTCAAAGAGGGTGGGGGTAGGCGGCGTCCTGGGACGCACGTCGTGATTTATAGGGCTATAAAGTATTATAATTAAAAGCTGGAAACGAGGGGGTGGAACTATAGGGAGGAACTATGACTCGGCGGTGGTCTGTGAGGATTGAACTCCAGGTATGAGTGCTGGTGTAATTATTAGGTAGGTATGTATTTTTCTTTTTTTTAGGTAAACATCATTTTAGTGAGGAATACCGAAAGTAAGGGAGTACACAAAATCGTTTATTAGAACCTAATATTTTAATTTTGTGTATAAGTTTTTTAAAATTGTTTTTTTGGAATTATTAGTGTAATAAAATTACTTAGTTTATTACACAATAGATTATCTATACTATTATAAAGCTGTAACAGAGCTGTGTCTATACATTTAAGATATTTGAGAAAAAAATGATTTTATTAGGCTATATAGGCGTGTCTGAACACAAAACAATTTTTTTTTAGATTTTTTGTCTGTTTATTTGTTTGCGCATCACGCAAAAACTACTGTACGGATTTTGATGTAACTTTTTTGTTTGATAGCTGTCGATTAGACTTAACAACTTGTATACATTTTATCCCGCTACTATATCGGGAACCTGAGATATAAGCCAGCTTTTAGCTGCGGCGAAGCCGCGGACAAAGGCTAGTTGTTATGTAAGTATAGGTACATCTATACGAATAAATAAAATTGAAGTGTAAATTTGTAATGTCGAAAAATGACAAAAGGTGTCGAAAATACCTAGTTTTTTTAGTTTTTGTGTGTCTGTGTGTTGTTCTGGTTAATCTCTGAAACGGTTGGATCGATTTGAGTAAGACTAGCAGAGAGCTGGAGTAATAAGGAGTAACTTGAACTACATAGGTACTTTTATTTAGACAAAAATTTCGGTAACCGTGCAAAACAAATTACACGGACGAAGTCGCGAGTAGCAGCTAGTACATAGTAATTAATAAAAGGGTTATGATGTTTACTTCTTGTCTGAATGGCGTTAAAATGAAGATATTTTTCCAAGTACAGTAAAAATAAGAAATTACATCATTATCTGTTCTGATAGTACGTAGTTGCGGATTTTCGCAATGGGCAGTGACTAGGCTGGTATTCCCAAGTCTATGACCATCGTTTACCAGTTACCCTCAGGCGGGCTATTGCCACCTTGGCTGTTACCCTGGTCACCTGTTGCTATATATTTTATTTGAGAACTAGTGACCTGACCTCGTTACGGGTGCGATTGTCTAATGAAAATGTCTTTCGTTAGGATTGTTGAAGAACTAGGTATTATAGCGGTATTTTAAAGTACGTTTAAGATTGACTTGATAAAAGACTTTCAGTGCTTTTATTCAGTAAGGAAAATAATTAGGAGGTAAATAATTAAAATAACAGTCACGAGTAGGATTTATTTTCGATTTCACATTTTGTGTTTAAGGTACATGGCTAAGCATGTGAAATGCTAAAAATATATATAAAAATATCTAAATAGGACGTATTATTCATTCTCTGAACGTTCAAAGGCTCAAAGTCTCTGAGAGTGCCCAGGGGGGTTAGACTGAATCTCATATCTCATAGTAGAGAAACCGATGCGTGATGTTGCAATAATCCGTTAACCAATCACGGTGATCTCTCAACCAGTCACAGTGATCACGATAAGATCGACATGTGAGATATGAGATTCCGTCTATCCCCCCTGGATCGGGTTATGCTCAGTATTTATATAAGTAATTGACTCCGTAATACGGAGATACGGGAGTGACCGACATGGCCCGCCGTCTTGGCATACTAGTGGCGAGCTGGTCACATCGTTCGATGAACCAACAACCGTATAGAGAAAAATGTTCTCCAGTCACCGAGAGGTCGTCCTACGCTGCGTTTCCGATGCGTTGTCACCGACAACGCATCGGAAACGCAGCGTAGGACGACCTCCCACTAGGAGACTGACGGTCTGATCAAGAGCCGCAGGGAGCCGTTGGATGCAGTCAACACATGATCGCTCGTTGTTGCGGTCTCTTGAGGAGGCTTATGTCCAGCATTAGACGTTTAAAGGCTGATGGATATGGATGGATGATTCATACCCTGGCAAATTATCTAAACATGATTGAAAACTGTTTTATAATCCGTTGCGTGGTTAATAGATATAAATTTATCCTAACATTGACGTTTAATTGTTCGATGTGCAAATCGACTCACATATTTTAGCGAGTCACTTATTAAACTACTGCGCCATCTCTGCAATGCCAATTACTTGTTTTATTGTCAGGGTCCCTGACTCAGGGATAGTTTCTGCGTCTAATGTTAAGTCCCCGTCTGTCGCTTTAATTAAAACCAGACGAGCGAAGTTCAGATCGGACATGTTCATATAGTAGTGGGAATAGGTGTTTCGTATGACATCACACAGAGATTTGTTTAGAAAAATGTATACAGACCTTTGGTTATGTGCCAAAATTAACTAGATGGTCCCAATTTCTTATACTTCCCGTAATGATTCCGATCCAGTCTTCTTTTAGTTATGATTTTCACACAACTTGGAATCTTCTTTATACCTACATCTATATACTATTATAAAGTTGTAACAGAGCTGTGTCTGTACATTTAAGATATTTGAAAAAAAATTACTGAATTAGACTATATAGACGTGTCTGAGCACAAAACAATTTTTTTTTTAGATATTTTGTGTTTGTCTATTTGTTTGCTCGCGCATCACGCAAAATTTACTGAACAGATTTTGATGCAACTTTTTCTATTTGATAGATCTCGATTAGACTTAACAACTGGTATACATTTTATCCCGCTACTATATCATGCACCTGAGATACAACCTAAAAACTAGGTTTTTGCAAAGTCCTTACTAATATTATAGATTAAAGAGAAAGAAAGAAAGAAGACTTCTGAATCAATCATCATGAAATTGTACGACTGCACAGATGGCGGAGTGGTGTAGATACCGGTCTCCCGCCCGAGTGTTGTGGGTTCGAATCTCGCACAGGACAACTCTTTGTGTGATCAACATATGGGTTTTCTGAGTCTGGGTGCATTTTGTGTACGTGAAATTGTATGTTTGTAAAGTTCCCCAAGCGGGGCCCAGTAACACATCGGCTACTATTTATTTCGGAAAAAAAATATAGCTATTTTTGCATAGACATAGAATTTGCCGTAAAATGAGGTACTTATACTCTGAACTCCACGCGAATGAAGTCGCGAGCAGAATCTAGTATTTATGATATCACAAAATAAAGCACATAATAATATTAGTTTATTTTTTAACAAATATCATTTCTAATTGTAAATCTTGAAGAAGAAAAAAATTAATTTTTGGAGGTAGTCAGTATTATAAGAAGTATTTTACCAAAGAGGCTGCGGTAACTGCTTGTAGTAATCGTCCCTCCAGGACTTGGCGAGACCATGCATTTGTGCATATTATTTGAGATTGCATATTCTGCTAGTGTTCCGAAACTTACGATGGCGTCGTAAGGTCTGCAGTGACAAACGCTTTGTTTATTAAAGTCAAAACATAATACCGGAGTGGCGTAAATCATGAGCCTCGCCATTGTAAGGCAACCCCACCCCTAAGGGGGGCCACGTCCACTAATTTTCAGAAATGGCTACTGAACTTCAGACGCTCGCTGCGAATGTGCTGTGTAGTGTTGAAAAACTGTTGATAGTCTGTTGAAATTATAACGAATGTGTCTGTGTCGTTGGATTTACATAATTATAATTATTTACATATATTTATAAATATACTAGCATAGTACTAGTATTCTGACCGTAATTTCATGTCCGTTGACTTCCCTAGTTCACTTTTGGCGATCTCTGACAGTCAACCTTTGGTAAAAAATAAGTAGTAATTAAACAGTAATAAATAGCATTTTATTACCCAGGTATTCCCTCAGTTTAAGAGGATTGAGGTCATGATATACGATGGTGGGCTCATGCGGATTTGTACAGTTCCAAAATTATCTAGAAAGTTAATCAAACATGGTTTGCTCGCGATGGTTGTTGTGACAGGGCAGTTATAATTTATGCTCACAGCACATATTAAAGAAAGTTAGAGCTGCTTGCCTAGTTGTAGGTTTTGAATTTTATACCTGTATTGGAATTATACCACATAATTATAAAATTTAATTCATTATTTTAATAAAGTTTTGAAAAAATATGTCTTTTTTGTAGAAATTTTAACTATCTGTCTTACAGCGATGAGGAATCGTGGATTTTTTCTCTATATATCTTTTATTAACATTTTACCATGAAAATAATATTAATATTTTACTCATAATTAAATTACGAGTCACGAAAGGCATTTATCAACAAAAACATACATTTGGGTGTAATCCTACGAAGTTAATTAAAAAAGATAATAATTTCTCAACGCTAAATAAGAACGTAGTAAAAATCGACGATAATGCAAATTACTAGGCGTCATTAAAAATATTTCAAGATATTCACGACAGAGGGAGCCACAGCGATGCCGTAACGAAATTAAATTCTGTCAGAGACGGTCCAACAAATCATGTTTATTTAGACCTAAAAATACCTCGGGTGGCCATTATATTGTACAAAACGCGGACTGAGCACCGACCGCTCAGGAGATTAGGCAAGGAGGACATTAAAGTGAAAATTATTTATTTAGGGTCCCCCCCACCTAGATTACATTACTCCATACACATAAATAACGAAAACAATAAGAGCTATACTAATAAATTATCTTTTTATTACCGGATTGTGAAAATTTTAGACACTTATCCGGGGGTACGACGGGTGGTGGGGGTGAAGGTTTTGTCCCAATTATTTATGACGGTCGAGACGCCGCCGTTTTGAATTCGTCGGCGCTTGTGACGTCCCATTCTTATGGAAAGTTCTCTGCTTGTTTTTTTAATTAAAACTTTAGTTTGGGTTAATTAATGGACGTGAATAATAACCTTCCTTCCAAACGATTATCGGTCCAGTTTCCGGTGGGGTGACATTGTTTTGTTTTATTTTAATTGAGTATTTTTTTAGTTATTTAATTATACCCAATAAAGGTAGTAGGTAGGCAATAGCTTAGTTGTGCACTTGCCGCTTGAACGTAGGCCATTCCTTCAAGCGCTTAACTACAACAAATAATGACATAGTTTGAATTAGAAAGAGAGAGACTGAAGCTTCTGGAATCCTACTTTTTTATTGATTTTTTATGATGGCAGAAGAGCCACGGCCTACCTGATGTTAAGTGGTAACCTTCGCTCATGGACTCGACTATACCGAGAGTATAGTCAAGCCGCTGCGCACCATTTCATTTCTCAGATGTGAAATGAAAGATTAAACGGCTATCTTCTGCTACAGCCAAAACACACTAACGTGCTTCATGACCGGTCACACAAGAGACGGTCGTACCGACCCGTTCGGGCCCGATAGCAAGTGAGTACTCTCACTTAGGACCCAGCCTTACCACCAGTAATGCAAACGGTGATAATTGCTGACTTCCCTTAGTCGCCTTTTACGACACCCGTGGGAAAGGATAGGGTGGTGACACTTGTATTCTTAGTTCGTCACCACACGGACAAAACTACTGCTCCACGCGCTCTGCCACAGATTTATCGTATTAATTGCTGTATCTTTTTTGCCGTCATCGGTGTCGTCTATGGATGCGGCAGATGTATGTGCATTTCCACATTTATATAATTCGGTTAATAAAGTTTTTCTTGGTATGTTTTGGGAATCGTAGTTGACTTGAATGGAACCATTACTTCATCAGAAGTAAGCTTTGGATGGGCTTATGGGTATGGCATGACAGGTAGCACATAATAATGCAATGAAAATAACATTAGGAAGTAAAGGTTCATAATAGAATTATGGCAGACTGTAATAAAACGATTGATAGTTACGAATACAGGGGCTGGGATGCTGTGAAATGATACTGAAGCTTTGCAATAACACACTTAGGTTATATTGTTTCCACCGATATATATGGCTTGAAGATATAGTTTACTGAAGTGGTAAAGGCCCTCCATGGCGATCGGTGAATCGATGGTGACTAAAGTCAAAAGGACTGATTACTATGAATTGGCAGACATGAGGTAGAACGTCTCCCGTCCCGATAGACTGAAGATCGCTTGTGGTAGAATAGAGCCTTGCTTAACCCAGCATGGATGGCTCGGCTCGATCGGGGAAGTACCACCCACTCACAAAAGACCAGCGTGTAACAACGGTAACGGTCTTACCGTTGTTTTTCGTATGGTGAGTGAGAGCGCCGGAGACCCAAACCCGCTCCCTATCCTCTCCTTATTATGCTTCCTATTATCTCTTTAGTATCCTACCCATCCTCTCCTTATTATCCACCCTATCCACATCCTATCCCTTTCCTTGGAGATGGCGATGCCCGAGTGATGTCTCTAGTGTTGCTAGCGTCTATAGGCTACCAAAACCGTTTTATTTTTTGAAGCACTGTCAAATTATTACAAACTAATCTAGTTCGTGGGATCCTGGATATTTGTCAATGGAGGCCCAAGGTTCTACGGAACCCTCTAGTAGTTCAGAGCAGATTTCTAAGTCTTAATATAGTAAATTATGTGTAAGAATTTGCACATGCCTTTCATTACGTTGATCTAAATTAAATAATCAAAATATGGGTATGTTATATCTCTGCTCATCCTGTATCATGAGAGGCACTCAAATATTTTACAATTGTTCTTCTCGCTTAGACTGTGTAAATTATATTTCTCTAGTCACGCCAACACATACCAAACAACTCTGACCACGTATCTGTTTACGTAATACGAACACACAAAACTACATGTCCGACGAGAAAAAAGCACAGACAATCCTATCCCAACACAACAGAAACGCTACAAATCAATCAGAAAAACGAACAAGCTAGAAAAGACTGCATTGTTACGTCCCAAAGACCAATACGGCACTAGAACACTCTCCCATGAATAATCTAATAAATAATCTTTTGAATCGTAATTTATTAGCTGGGGCATTACGGGACGGAAGCCTTGAGTAACTGAGATAGATGTATAAACACCGGTACGTTAGACAAGGAGAGATGGAACGTCGTTCGTCATAAATAACATCAGGCAAAAACAATAGACAATGGATTGCGCTGGTGAGATATGTCTTCTTTAGGGTTACCCCCTTGTTTTTCGGAGGGGGAATTCTGAATGGACAGTCTCGGTTTGTTAAGACGCGTGCGCACTATAATATAAAAAAATACATTAGTAATTTACTAATATTCTGAAAGTGATTTCTTTTTAACTCAATTTGTAATTACGGCTGAATGAATTTTGATGTAATTTGTGAACACAGACAGTTTTTACTTTACGACCCACAGGATTATCCGTGTATATAGGTATACTCGTGACTTCGTCTGCGTCACATTAATGACCTCTATGCAAAAAATAATGTATTATTGGAACTATATTTTTTTTCGGGATATAAAGCCTTTGTACTTTTCCAGGTTCTGAACTTTATGTATTTCATGGTGTATTTAACGAATTTCATGGTGATCGGTTGAGTACTGACAACTGGACTGAAAGCGTAACATATAAACAAATGCACCTTCGCATTCATAATGATATTAGTAAGGAGAGACTGTTAACTATGAATTAATGTTAAAATTATCTATTTATTATAAAACGAGCCTCTGCCCGCGGCTTCGACTCGGGAAGTTTTTAATTTTTAGGTTATGTCTCATGTTTCCGATATAGTAATCGGATAAAACGTATACGATAAAACGTAAACGTTTGCGTCGTTTATGAACAAGCAAACGAACAAAAATTCTAATAAAACTGTTTTGTGTTTAGAGACGCCTAAATAGCTTTTTCCTCGAGTATCTTAAATGTACAGACGCAGCTCTGTCACAGCTTTATAATAGTACGGCTACCGGTTCAGAATTGAAATTAACGTTTATATATAAAAACTAGCACATTGTCTACGGCTCCACTCGCGTCATAGAGATAAATCCTATACCTCCGACAGATGCCGCAGGCGTCACCCAGGACGTTAAGTATGAATGTGTTATCGAAATTAGCAGTCGAGAGCAGTTGTCAAGATGGCTGAATTGGCAAAGCATCTGGACGGTATCCAGGAGATGCAGGTTCAAATCCTGCTCGTGACTGTTATTTTCGATTTCACATTTTCCACTTTGTGTTCAATGAGATAAATCCACTCATAGGATTTGCGTAAAATCCTTTCTTTCTTGGCAATTCTTGGTGCTTGCATATTTTTTTGTTGTCCCTACAGTATCAAAGAAACCCATATGTACATTCTCTCGGTCACAGCACCAGGAGTTTCAGCTGGTTTATATGTCGGTCAGTCGGTTGTTCTTTTATATACATAGATTTCGTGTCACATTGTTTATACGTGAAGTGAACTCCTAAACTAATGAATCGATTTTAATGAAATTTTACACACACAAACGGCACCGTTTGGTCCAACTTAAGAGATAGGATATTTTTTATCCCGATTAATTACTTTTTTATTGCAAAATTAACAATTTTTATACCCGGATAGGGATTTCGGAGAGAACCTGAGAAACTGTTACCCCATTAATATTGAGTATTTTAATACGACTGCACAGATGTCGGAGTGGTTTAGATACACTCGGCTTCCCGCCCGAGTGTTGAGGGTTCGTTTCCCACGGAGGATTACTTTTTGTGTGATCCACAAATGGTTTTGAGTCTGGGTGTAGGTACTTTGTGTCCGTGAAATGGTATGTTTGTAAAGTCCCCCGCAATACAAGGATTATTCCTTAGTACAGAGTGTTTGTCTTTTAAAATATATATTTATGTAATAATTATACAAATTATTAGTGTGTCACTGCAACGTGTGACCGGGTCTGATAGTAACTAGATAAAAATATTAGCACTAAATAGTTTGTGTTCTCCCAATTATTTCAAAACATAAAATTACTTGAGTGAGTGTAGCTAGTTAGTAACAGTAAAGTTGATGGTATTCATACAATGTCACATTCATTTTAAACGATGTGTAATCAAATGTTTCTCGATAACGGGCGTATATACAATTCCAATATAATTACATTCAATTTTGACAAGACAAATATGGCGTTGATGTACTTACAGATGTTTGAGTGAATTAATTAAAACTATTGTTATTATAAAGACAATATTTGTCATATGTACGTGTGATGATCTTTCAGAAGGTCGTGAAGAAAAATATTGTTTTTAATGTAAGCAATGTTTTCACGCTGTAGTGGCAATTGGTAGGCTACGTCGCTCGACGAACGGAAAATCTTCGGAGGAGAAAGGTTTTTGAGAGGCAGACACGTATCGGACATATCAGGTGGACTGAAGACTCTTGCAAAGTCTGTCGATGGATACAGGCGGAGCAGAACCTCTCATTATGGCGCTCTTTTGGGCAGAAAATTATCTTGTTTCTATCTTATAAGATTATTACAATATATTTGTCTTATAAGTATGCTGACAACTGGGAGTTGCAAGTAGGTTTCTACCATAACCTAGCGGTCTAATAAAGCATTCCTTCGGACTGGGAACGATGCAAGATCCGAGTCCTGCTCGTAGAAAAATACTCATTTAACACTTAAAAAAAATGTTTTAGTCGAATGCTAAAAATAAAAATGTAACAATATACAACTTGAATTATGTATTTTCATAAATTTTAAAATTAATAATAGTTTTATAAGTGTTGAATTTAGACCATTAGAAGGCAATTAGTAACGATAATTAGTTAACAGCCATTATATTTTTCTCGAATGAGCACTTTGTATATAGATATTAAAAAACTCGATGTATTTACAGTTAGACGACGAACTGAGAATTTACGTATAGTGTCATAACTCCCCATATCATTTTGATAAGAATCATCTAAGTAAGTAAACTATTTGGACAGGTGAATATCCCTTCACTTGTATAGTCAAACAGTAATGGTCGAAATAGCACTAAACTAAAGGCGAGTTATAGTCAAATGAATGCCTTATCTCTCTGTCTACCTTAAGAACTGATGTTGGATCTCTCTCACACGCAATCAAATACATAAATAAAACGACGAACGATTCCGAGTTTACCCTAAGATTTCCGAACACAGCCGAACACCCGTGAGTTGCGCAGGCGCCTGTCGTTTGCAATTACATTATGGCGCCCACCACAACATACTAATTGACTTTTCATGTACCAAATACGAATTTTAATGAGGACTACCTGTGTGTTCACGTAGTGACATTTTCGGTTAATGATCTAGATTTTTTTAAAGTTTTAACTTAGCTTGTTGTACTGTGTGTCTTCAGACGTAAATTGTTGTTGGTAATGATAGAGAGCCATATATGTTGTTGTTTCACATTTTATTATGTCACTTAAAAACATTACTAATTACGTACACGGACAACTTGTAAAATTATTGTTCGTTGTAAATAAAGACACGCTTCTGATAAAAGGATGACTATAGTATTTGCTCTTGCATTTTTCCATATAATCTAGGTACATTTGTGGATTTTTATTGGTAATTTTGTCAGACTGGGTCTTACAATTAAATCGGAATCCTGCTATGAGCCTCGTCAACCGTAACACAAAGCGGTGCAATATAAAACTACTAGATAAAGCGCTTATTGTATATCAAGCCCACATTAATGAGTCGTTCTTTAAACTACATTAATTTCTACTTTTTAATGATATTCACTATTTCCGTTCAATTGATTAAACCCGCCTACGTAGTTTTTCTTGCCGGATCTTTCTCAGTCAGGCTACAATCGAACTGGTGGTCGATGTTTAGTAATTTAGTAAATGTTTATAAATCACGTCCTCGTGTTTAATCATTCTTAATTGCTCTAAAATCTTACTACAATTGTGATTAAATGCATGCAAATACATCCGATTAATCACAAAACCATTAGGCATTGATTCTGAGTGAACTCAGTTGTTCTTGGATCCGAAAAAACAGGTAGGTATTGCCATGCCTTTGTGAACAAGCGTAAAGCATCTGAATGTGTGTTGGTTGAAGAGGAAGATCGCTGATCCAGCTTACTGGATCAACTACACACTGGGCAGCAGATAGTAGGACATAACTCATGGCAGGCAGTCATGAGGACTACCGACAGAAGTGCAAAACTAAAATGAAAATATAAAGCATTCCTAAGTCATAATAGTTATTATGTATCTAAATAGATCCCATATGTACTGTATATGTGTTCTTGTATATTATAAATTCGTTAGCAAAGACAGTATTTAGTACGAATTGATACGATAGATGTCGTTGTACATATATTTTCAATGGCGGTGTTACGAATTTCATACACGTTCACAGCATGTTGGTGACGCGAACCCATAAGATTTTACCCATTGGGAGAATAAGAATAATGGATCATGAAAGACATAGTCCCCATTGTTGCTTCTATCTCGTCACTACAGATTGTTACTTAAATCACTACGGGATTTACTATTTCGCTTCAATTCACATAAAGCACGTCTCAATTGTGAACAACACTTAGCTAATTTACCCTTAATCCTTAAACTTTCCAATTCTTTTATGTTTGGAATTCTAACATAAGTACTCGTCTATCTTGAAATTTCGTACAAAAATAAGAGTATTAAGTGGCCAAATCCCGCTGGGACATGTTTCAAAGAGCTATTTCAACTCGTGCGCATCTGTGCGTTTTTAATTTGAGGTGATAAATGGCTCGTCTACGTGTGGGATTCGTTTTCATTATTTTGTTGAATATTTGAGAATGCATGTCGTTAAAACTTAGGAGTTTATATCGGAGATTGACCATCAACTTTGAGAGTGCATTAGTTTTATAGCTTTGCATCGACGATATATAATGTCTAGTATTAAAGTTATATATTTTACAACAATAGATATATATTATGTTATAATTATGGCATTAAATATTAGAAGAAGGCAAATATATTATGTTTTGATTGGTTTATTTATAGAGAAAATATCGTGAAGAAATGCATACCCAGGAAAGAAAAGAATCTATTAGCATTTTATTAGTCACTGTTTAACTATAACCTGATGTGCCGTGGAATTTGTACTGTATGTTGTTAATGATTATGTGTAGGGACGCTTGTTTTCATTACTTTCAAGTACTTTCAACATAGCGTTCTTCATACTAATCTACTCTGTGGCATAACTTCGTCAGAGGTGTCGATCTGTCTTGAGACCTCGTGATGCCGATGGCATTTATTCGCCATGACAATTTTCTGTTGCAATGGTTAATGTGAAAAAATATTATCTTGATTATTTCATGAAATACAGCTTATTTTATAGAAGAAATAGATGTGAAAATAATTCTACGCGTCTTTCCCTATTGCTGACTATATAGACTATTAAAATCCGGCCGGGGCTCCATTTTATAACATCTTGTGTATATTTCAAATATTCATAAAACAATTTCGTAGAGCCATATGTTGGAAACGCGAAAGAGCCACTTAAATATGTCAGTCGGTGATCAGTACTTATGTCAGAGGTGATTGGCTACGTGCCAGGACAGGGAGCTCGGAACTATTGAGATATGGGAACTACCGACAGAATTGAGTGGCTTCCAAAGTAGCTGTGACTTCGCATGACGAAATTAATGGAAGAATGAGTTTGACTTGCGTACTGTTGTTTTAATAGCTTAGATAATTTGTCCTAAAAATGTTTTTAAAGTTAGTGGGACTTAGAGTATTTGGTAACCTCATTCTCTCAGCGATGTCCATGCTTTCAATTGTAAAAAAATCTATGCGAGGTGTGCTTCGTGCAGTGTTTTTCATCAGTTCTTTAAAAACAAGTTAAAGACTGTTTAATATTTAAATACCTACGTCGTTAAATTATAAATATAACATAAAGTGCGAAAATGTGATATCGTAAATAACAATCACGAGCAGGATTTTAACCTGCATCTCCTGGAATACCGTCGTAGATGCTTTGACAATTCAGCCTTCGTGACAATTGCTCGGGACTGTGGACACATTCATTCTTCATGTCTTGGCTGACGCCTACGCCATCTGTCGGAGGTATTTGCATACATTATTCATACCAAATAGTGATGCAGCCCCATAAATGTTGTGATATTTATATGTATTTTTGACCATTTGACATGCTTAGCTATATAACTTAACACAAAGTGCGAAAATGTGAATTCGCCGTAAATATTCCCGAAATATAAGGAAAATACGAGTAGGTACGTAAGATATTTAAAGTAACATAAACGGGTCTTTTTTCGCGTATAAATTAGGTGAAATTATTAACTACCTTTCCGTTTCAACTGCGTTGCAGCTGCCGTGGTCACGGTACGTAAGAATTGTGACCTTCTAACTGTTTAGGTCATATACATACGTAACCAAGTTCATCGCCCTGTACTAAATATCAACAAATTATTGTTCTTTCTTTACTCAAAATAATTTTACAATACACTCCCCAGATACATCGGCATACTGATTGACCGGCCATTTCGCGTATTTACTTTGGCAACACTGCACATTTTCACCTGGGCGAATGCGTGCGCTGCATCGGCTCCATACATCAACGCGTACATTATTCAATGCACCTGTGTTGTCTCTCACGGTACAGGGCCGTATTTGGAGTTATAAACAAAAATATTTGTTTGCGATTGGTATAATTTCCCTAAAGTTTTTAATTTGAGAATTATTTTTGAGCGTTTATAAGCCGTGTAAGAGGAATCAGAATAGGATACTTATAAAAATTGGGCACTCTGAACTCGCTAATAGTTTAATATATATATTAATGGTACATAATAAAACCGATTGTATCATGTAGCCATGACCATGAGTTTTAAGTATCCCATTTAATCCATTAATCTAATGCCAATATGCATTAATTAAAATAAATGACCATCAATTCGTTTAAGTCGCATAGTTAAAATACTTTTAATTGTGCGGTTGCTCGTGGCAAGTCGCCTACCACTTATAGTCACTATGGTAACAATAACCTTTTGCCATTTCCTCGTTTACCTACTCATAAAAAAATACTGAATATAACTAATGTCCTTTATATGGAAATATAATAGATTGACCAAAGTCATTACTATTTAGATATCTTCAAACAATACCGCATGTATCAAAGTGACATTTAACATAAAAATTTATAATTCAAATCTCTGCAATCTAAATAGATTTTCTTTCTGCGCGTACGTCGTGAACATAAATGTGGCTTATGGAATTAAGATATAAGTGCTATCATGTTATTTTCAAGTAGGAAATAATGGATATTTATGTCTTTATATGGGCGATAACTGATAAAATTATACAATTTTATCAATATTTTGAGTGTATCAAGACTTGGTGAATATCCTTAGAAATACTATATTCGAGCGCCTGTAAATCATTGATGCTTTTTATAAAATGGTTTCTTTTCGTGGCCATACTATCAGATTACACACTCGTCAGTTCGCTTGATGACGTCAACACTAACTAATAATCCAGAAATAAGAATAGGAGTTCCTATTTCGACTTCTTAAGAAAGAATAATTTAAAAAAGAACACATCGGAACTATATACATTACTGCTCATACGTATCAATCAAATGAGTATAATGAGCCGCCTATAATATTTATAGGCGGCTCATTATACTCTTTTGAATAAATTTTTTTATTAATTTTCATGCAATCCTAACTCCGTCTCTGTTTTAAACATCTTGCATGTTGCACTCGATTGATAGTAATGTCTCGTCAATCCAGCTTCGTACTATTACTAACAGGATGACTCTGAAATTTTGTCACACATCATTTGCTTTAGTAAATCCCCGTGTAAGCTTAGAAGTGCCAATGGCTATAAGGGCTGAAATACGATTGCTTATTAATATATATGCAAGTAATCTTATAATGTGCTTAAAACTGTGCGGTAGAAATAGTAACGTCATGAGATCGATTACGTGTTTAGATCATTATACCTAGTACGTGGGAGACAAACAAGCATAATAAAGTGGTTCACCTGATAAGAGAGTAAGCGGTACTTGTCAGTATGTACCCTATGTAAATGTTTTTTTAAATGTGTGATTTGTTTCAACTTTGGCAGAGTAGTTTTTATTCTCATAATTTTCTTTTTTTTATTACAAAACTAACGAACAATTTATGTGTCCATGCCTCAGCAACGCATGGCGGGTCTGCTAGCTATGTTATATATTCAATACTTCAAGTAAATGTCGAAGTGTGTCACTGTACTTAGTTTATAGCATATATACAATCTATTAAGAAACTACATTTCATGTAGATGTCATTTATTATTAATTTGCATGACACTCGTAACGCATAAACTGTTCTTTAAATATTCTCTTATATTAAGATTCCTATGTTCGTTTGAAGATTTGTATTTATCCATAATATCCTACAGCTAATGGTAGATACCACATGAGAAAAGGCTTAGTAAAAATATGTTTATTAGCTCTAGCATGTCCGTGTGGTGACGGACTAAGAATGCGAGTGTCACCACCTCATTCCCACGAGTTTCGTACGAGGCGACTAAGGGAAGTAAGCAATTATCATCCATTGCATTACTGGTGGTAGGGCTGGCAACAAAGTGGGGGTATTCGCTTGCTGTGGGGCCCGAGCGGGTTGGTACCACCATCTCCCGTATGGCCGGCCATGAAGCACATCGGTGTGTTTTGGTTATAGAAAACCGCTTGTTCTTTAATTTCATATCTGTGAAATGAAATGAGTGAGCAGCGCCTTGACAATACTCTTGGTTCAGTTGGGTCCATGAGCGACGGTTACCATTTACCATCAGGTAGACCATGGCTCGTCTGCCACCATACGCAATAGAACAAAAATAGGTTTTCGAAACATAAGACGTAAATCGAAACGACTTAAGTAGAGATATTTTATTTTCGTTTATTCATCATGCATTATGTATTACAAAAATGTGAGTAGGGCAGCGAAATCGAAACAATTGACGTATCTTTGAAGACTAGTGTCAAAAAGTAGCTTGACGTAAATTGAAACAACTTAAGTAAGAGCGACGTAACTCTTGTACTGCCTATGCGCAAACTTTTAAGTTGATATTTTATATTATAAAATTCACCAGCTGCTTCTGCCTGTATGAATGCAATAACCTCACAAATTACCAAACGGATTTTCATGGGGGTTTTTACCAATGGATAAGGTCATTCGTGAAGAAGGTTTAGGTGTATAATTCATTGGGGGAAACCTCTCGCTGCTGAGCGTCGTCAGAGCGATGCTCGGCAGCGACAGGAATTGGGCCGCGTCGCTGCCTTCTGCGAGGAGGTTATCTCGCAGAAGGAAGCAGCGGAGAGGGCCAGGGAGGAGGATTCTTCCGTTGGCCCAAACCGCTGCCAGCGACTGGGGCGGCGCAGGCGCGAGTACTTGCGCCTCATGCCGCCTTAGCTGAAGCTGCGGGTGGATGGACCGGGGAACGTCCGCCATCCGCAAGGCCTCCCGCGAAGGTGCGACGCTCCGTGTGTGGATGCGTCGCTCAGTAGAGGGTACCCGGTGGAGCACTGAAGTAATCCATCACAGTACCACATACGTCAACACAGGCGGAGAGACGGCACACGGCGGGTTTCTTTAGTGGGTGAAGGCCCCACAATACCCTGTTCGTTGCCCCGAACGACGGGGTGTGCGGTTAGGTACAATTTTTCCCGCTAAAAAAAAATGTGTATAATTCATTAATGTAGTAAAAGTATAGTGTATACTTGCCTCGCCAGACTCTGTAATAGCCAAATCATTGTATAAAATGGTAGAAAAAGGATTTCATTAGATTGTAAGTTTCTTTGTACTTGAATATAATGAGGGTGACAAAGTCAACTCTGACTAAACCCTTACTTTAAATAAAAGAATTATAAAAAAAATGTGTATGATGATTGTTAAAGAAGTTGGAAAAATAATACTGACTAGAAGCTTTATTGACATGCACCGAGTACACTGAGTGTATACTCGGATAATACTAAAACCAATTAGCTTATGCCAGCATTGAAGCTGCGGTTAAAAGTGAGGATAATAGAAAAAAGACAACATGGACATTGGTGATTAAGTGGACCTACAAACTTGTTAGAATCTGCAAGTTGTTGAGTACAGGTGGCGTTTTCGCTATGTCCAGCCGTGGTCACTTTGTCGTCCTGCTGGATCGGATGAAAGTCGAAAAATACTTTGGAAAATCCAAAACTGCACGCCTCATAATCTTTATTTTTCACAATAAAATTGATTATTTGATAAGTAACTAATAATGTATTGGTCTTACTAAGTAGTTTTCCATAAATCACATAATAAATCATATAATAGCGCTAATTTAAAAAAGTACTGTGGTTTTCATTTCTTATACGCCATCTAGCGTTAATTTAAGACGTACTTCTATATTGGTCTACCTCTCAGTCATTTTGCAAGGCGCCATATGGCAATTAGTACTAACAACAATCCATGAGTTTACATATATACCTGCATAAATGTATATATATAAACATGTAAAATTGAATAATTTATTAATTAAAAACAATTTAAGAAAACAAAAAGATATCGCTAGTTTCCTTACAAAAAAAAGCAATATTGTGGCTCTATATATACAAAAGTAACTGAATAGAATGATATCGACATCTAAAATTGCCACTAGCGACATCTAGGGCTGCATTTGTCAATGTCTTTTACTTTAAAACAGCGACATATATCAATAGAAAATTGCAACTTTGGACAATATTATACAACTTATTTAAAAATTAATGAATTCAACAAGAAATCTCTAAACCATTTATCTTCCTAACTTGGTTGCCTTATAATTTTATACTTTGTTCTAAGTGAAAACACCGTGACGCCAAGGCCACGCAAAAAAAATGGTGGAATGTAAAATATGTTTTTTTCGTGTTTTATAACGTTGGCGTGTTATTATTTACGTGTGTTTAGTGTTTTTAATTATTGTTATGGATAAAATAGTTATTATATTTGACAAATATCATCAGTTCGTCAAGCAAAGGTAAGAACTTTCTTTAAACAAAAAACAATGTACCGGCCGGGCGAACGGCGTTCTGTTGACGATAGTAAAACCACCGGTGGCTATGCGTACGTAATAAGGTAGTTCTCATGAAAGGCGCTGGTTTTAGTGTGGCGTCGAGCGTAAATGCCGTAAATATTCAGTATTTTTTATTTATTTAATAACAATTAAACCACATCGAATCAGAACGTGAAAAGTAATAGGACTCTATTCCTAGTCATAATAATTCGTAAACGTAAAAAAGACTCGATTAGTAAAGTATTTTGGTCGTTATCGTGTTAACATACATTACTTACAACTCACGGACGTTCAAGCCAGTTTTTTTTTTCAAACAGTTTTTTAACTAGTTTAAATAACAAAAATGGCATCAAAAATATCATGAGTGTTAAAAATAGTGTTTGTTCTTTATATGTGTGTGTAGATATTATTTTACAAGTGCAATATATGATAAATAGAGACATTTTAAGTTTGAAAAATCAGTTGTGCCGTGTAAACCGGAAGTAGAACACACGCTACGCTTATGAGGCGTGTAATAATGTTTTTAATGAAACTAGACAAGACCTCCATCATTATCACAAAACACAATAAACTATATCAAACACACACATCGCATATGATAAAAGTTGATTTATCCGTGTGGCGACGGATTAAGAATACAAGTGTCACCACCCCATCCTTTCCCACGGGTGTCGTATGAGGCGACTAAGGGAAGTAAGCAATTATCATCCATTGCATGACTGGTGGTAGGGCTAGGTACCAAGTGGGAGTACTCACTTGGTATCCGGCCCGAGCGGGTTGGTACCACCATCTCCCGTGTGACCGGCCATGAAGCACATCGTTGCGTTTTGGCTGTAGCAGGAGATAGCCGTTTTATATTTCATTTCACCTGTGAAATGAATTGGTGAGTAGCGGCTTGACAATACTCTCAGTATAGTCGAGTCCATGGGCAACGGTTACCATTTACCATCAGATGGACCGTGGCTCGTATGCCACTACATGCAATAAAAAAATAACCAGGCATTTAAATGCAATAATTAATTAAGGAAATGTCACTAAAATCCAATATAAACTTTCTAATATAAATTTAACAGAATGATTGTTATTCATTATGTATTTTAATTGGTTTATAAGTGCATTTTTTGGATTCCTTCACACTGGCTGTTTATTTGATAAATAACTGACATTAAAACTTATGTTTCTTGTTTTATCATGACTACCACTATTAAATATCCACAACAGCTGGTGCCGGAGGTTCTGAGTTCGATTATTACACAAATAATGTTATATAAACTGTATAAATTCACAATACATTTTTTAGGAGAGGGGGAATTAACGAGTTAAGAGAGAGAAGAGTCGTACTGTAAATGCCGTATTCATTTTTTACACTACGTGCGGTTACAGTAGCCTATAGGTAGACGCTAGCAACACCAGAGGCATTACTGGCGCGTCGCCATCTCCAAGGAAAGGGATATTAAGTGGATAGGAAGTATACCTATAAGGGAGAGGATAGGGGGTTCGGGCCTCCGGCACTCTCACTCACTATACGAAACAACGGTAAGTACCACTACTGTGGGTTCCAGATGATCTTTTGTGAGAGGGTGTTACTTCCCCGATCGAGCCGGCCCATTACACACACGCACCACCATCACACTACCATTGACACAGCGGCATGCAGCAGTGAAGTTTATATAAACAATACATATTCGATTTCTTGACTTTTAGTTATATCTATTAACAAGTTCCTTTCTTCAAAAAAAGTACAATTAATAATGAGTCATAAACAAGTTGAATTTAATTGAATGTCTCCTCAGGTAGTCCATTTATCGTCGCCTACGACAAAACATCATTGTAGTGTTATTTTTCACGTTTTATGACAGAACCACCATTTGATTTTACGATCGTAAATAATTATTATCGTGATACAGTCTTGACGTAACGCCCACTGCTTTTTGCAGCGCTATAAAAGCTACATGTGTTCAAAACATATGTCAAGTTTAAAGAGTCCGTAAATTTACTAAATTGTGTATTGAAGTTGTTATATTTTTTGACACTGCAAAGATTTTTTATTTATCTTTCTTATGTAGAATTATTCTGTCAAGTCAGTCGCAATGGCAGGAGTCAGATATTGATTGAAAGGCTTCCTATTATATTGAGAGGCAAAGAAGAAATGTAGACATGTTAGATCACCCTATAACACTTTCTAAATAAAGGCGCACGACTATAAAAATTGTCCTTTTAGTAATATTTTTTGCCAGCTTGGAGATGTTATCTGTGTGTGTATCCACTCTGTAGTATCATCGTCGTGTCCTGTTAAATAGACCATGAAGTCTCAATATACTAAATTTATTAATATTATACTAAATTTATTAATATTATTTGCCGTGTGGGGCCGGCACCAAGAATAGCACCACCCCGTCTCTTCCTATGGGAGTCGTAAAAGCCGACTATGGGATTACCGGGGGAACGGGCAGCAGCGTTTCCCTGTGTGCTAAAAACATCCACTGCGATCGCCATCCCGCCTGCCAAGCGAGGCGATTATGGTAAAACCCCCATTTTGGGGAGGCCTATGTCCAGCAGTGGACGCTGAAAGGATGGATGGATGGATTAATATTATATTTCTTGACACGAAAGAAAGGTTTAGGCTATATTCCACAACCGCCTCTGTGGTGCAGCGGTAGTTTGAGCGACTGCTGATCATGAGGTCTCAGGTTCGATCCCCGGGTCGGGCAGTGTTATTGAGATATTTCCTAAAAAAAAGAATAGAAAAAGTTCTCAGTTTGGAAATGTAAACGGCAATAGTCTCGCCCCCTAATTAAACATAGTTAGCGAAACGTGGGTATGTAATACACCTCTGCCTTCCCCTTCAGTGAATACAGGTGTGATGGTGTATCCACAACACTCTGGGCTATTGGAGATTGGTAAATTTAACAATCCGTCAAGAAAATCGCTAAAACACGAAGGTTTCTTTATTCACCGGGAAGTTATAATTTGTGACTTAGAGTTCACATAACTTTTAAAAGTCGAGGGTCCTCCTTCGTCCCAACTTCACATTGCGTACAACTTGCTATTTCTGTCACATTGAAAAATATATATTGTACTTGTATTTGAGTGAATATTAGCGTGACATGTTTATGTGAATTACGTGTCTGGTTCTCAGAATGTTACTAATTCAGCTGGCATTGACATAAGATTCCAATACATCTTTCAACACGCAATCACTAGTCTACAATAACAAAAGTTTCAATATAATTTATTTTAATAACAACGTTCTTGGCAAAAATCTAACGTATCAACAATAGTTGTTAATAAATCCTGCAAATGAAATACATAAAGTTTACGCTCGTAACAAAAAAAAATAATGACGGGCGTCTAATGTTGCGTTTGTAAAAGTCACAATGCGTCAATGATTCGTCATTCGGACGACAGTTTTACGGCTGCTAGCGGCAGAGACGCCCTCTTTATTGCTGCAGAGTTTTCCTATTTTATTTCATTCTTACAGCTTGTTATGTTAGGCATAAATCAGCTATATTATAGATAGGAAACTGGCCGCTATATCAGCTAGCCAAAAACTCTACACAGCGCTGGATTTATGCTTGGGGCACAAGGTGCTAGTATCCAAGGTTAACACGGCTCAGTTAATAGATAATATGTACCTGAATCAATTTATTATACTCACTTTAGAGTCATTGTAGTTTGTGTCCAAGCCTCAAATTACCGGGTAGCGGTTTTTGTTATTATATATTTAGGTTATTTCTACTACTACTAGCCATCTGCAATACAGGTTAAGAATTTTAAACTTAATGGATAAAAATTACAAAGGAAAATTCTTTTGGTTATTCACAAACAATTTACCTGAGTACAAGTTAATTTTATTTTAATATTTTGTAAATAAAACACGCTTCCAACAGACAATTTCCTTGTGCTGAGTATCTTTACAAATAGTATATGTTTGTGATATATTATCCCATAATATAACTTTCAGTGCTATTACTATGCTTTACTGCCTTCTTACTCGAAGAATAAAGTGATATATCACCACATAACATATACGATTACTAAACATTACTACGTTTTAATTATTTCATAATAAATTAATAATATGCAAATGTATTGATCTTAAATGAGTAAAGAAATAAAAGCTCGTCTCATAACGTTACGCAAGCGCTTAAAGCTCAGTTATCTCTGCAGAAAACTCGGTGTTTACGTCTGTTTGTCGATCGTAAATTTGTCCGTTTGTGTGTATTAACTCTAGAGCTATTAGCTTAGTTTTATTAGGATTTTATTTCGTCGCTTTTTATACTTGGTCCGGCTTCGAGATGCAGCTGTTTGAATTAAATTGTAATGTCTCTACGTTTTAAATTAGTACTTTAAGATTTATGTCAAAGTTGCTAGTTTATATTTAACTATTCTCTACTTGCGTCTTCGCCGCGCGGATTTCAGAATATAATATACTTTCATTCTACGGATATTAATGATATCTTTGCAAAAATTGCTATTCCGGAGGAACTCTCCGTTTTTCCGACACAAAAATAGCTTCTATCCTTTTCTAGTTTCCAGCCTATATGTACTTACGTAAAATTAATGATGATTGGTTTAGTAGTTATGGCGTTAAAGCGTAACAAAAAAGGAAACGCGCTTTCGCATTTATAGTATTTTGTAATTATTCCATCTAATTGCTTTTTATTACAATAATTTAAGATGTTTAAACTAGATTTCTCACTTGTGCAATTGCTGCTCGGCAAGGTAATGTAACTTTCGCTCGGTCGGCATCACATTGGTGACCAAAAATTGAACCCCCTCCGTGCTTCGGAAGGCATCTTAAGAAGTAGATTCTAGCAGCCGTGCAGATCAGATAGGGACTCGCTCCGTGTAAATAATAGTGGATCAACTAAAACCGAATAGGGAATAGTTAATCCGAACTAAACTTGGGATAACGCTAGGCAAATGATGTCCAATTTTAATAAATATTAAAAGCTATTTTTTTTTTAACTTAACCAAAAGCTCTACTGAAAAATTATTTTCTTCTAAACACCTTCAGTGCATAACCGCACACCCCGTAGTTCGGGGCAACGAACGGGGTAGTCACTAAACAAACCCGCCGTGTGCCGTCTCTCTGCCTGTACGACATTACTGACTACTTAAATAGATAGTTAAGCCGTCATGTCCTTTTCTTACATAGTTGTCTTATTACTAATCCATCTAAATAAGGCATGAATTGAATATTTAAACAATAAATATTAACAAAATCAGTGTCTTGGTGACAAATCCAAAAACAAGTGTGACTCACATGTCGTTGGAATTCGTCAGATTATAATGTGGTGTCATGAAACGGGATTTTTGAGAAGAGAAATTAGGTTAGTACTGAACTTATAAATCTCGTAAACATGAGGTAAGTTTCGAGTGATACTTTGTCGTTGGCAATAATTTATAACGTAATCAATTTTAGTGGATTTTGAGCGAATAAGATGAGTAAGCGTTGAGTGTTGTTACAAGGAAAAATTTAAACAAATAATAAATAAATAAATTTTCATGGACATTTCACACAACGTCCTCTGGTCCCAAACTAAGCTTAACGCTTGTGTTATAGGTACCAGATTACGGATATAATACATATATTACCTTTTTTTTTGTAAATACATATATATAATGATGAATAATACAGGATAGAAAACACAAATAATTGTCCTGAGTGGGAATCGAACCCACGACCTCGTGCGCGGAAATCGGTTACACTACCGACTACGCCACGAGGCCCGTCAAATTTGTATTGGTGGCAAAATTTAGCCGTGAAGTCTTTATTTATGTCTGCTCAAAAACATTTATTTAGTGATAACTTATATAAGCTAAAATTATGATTAAGTACTACGAGTAGGTACTACTCAGGTGTTGAGGGTTTGAATCCCACACACGACAGATTTGTTTGAGTGACACGTTCTAGATCTATTTCTATTGAAAGTTATTGTATCTAAGTAATTGACCTGAATTCCCCTAATTCTCATAAATGATCCATGCCCAGCATTGGTGCTTCTGGTCGTGAAGAGAGAACAAAAATAACGCGGTATATATCATAGAAATAAAAGTTTGTTCGTCTAAAATGTTCTTATAAGACAAATAAATCAAATTAGTAATATCTGACATTTTTATAGACTTACAAATAGAAGTTTAGTAATGAAAAATTGCTTATATCTGAAATGAGGACAGGTTTATTGTGTCGTTTGGGCACGCTTCGGATGAAGGGCATATTGTTTTAATGAACACAGATATTTCTACTGCGTCTGGGTGTTTTCTATCTATTATATGTATGTATTTACAAAAAAAAGTAATATATGTACTATATCCGTAATCTGGTACCCATAGCACAAGCATTAAGCTTAGTTTAGGACCAGAGGACGTTGCGTGAAAAATGTCCGTGATTATTTATTATTATTATTTATTGTTTTACAAATTTTTGTGAAAGTTGAAAAAATAAAAACAATTTTCTTCGAGCAGGATTCGTTGCGTCTCTATCCGTGAGGATGCTTTAGAGTTAGAATGCTAAGCTGTCGTACAAGCCTGCAAAAAAACCAATTTCCACCTTCAGATTTTATGTACTTATATTCTTATAAGACCCTCGCCATCTACCGGATGTATTTGCATACATTTTTGTTCCGATATAATAAAGTTAAGTATTACAATAATTAAGAACCACACTAAATGATGAATCCACTTCCACAAAAAATTGTTTCTAGTAAAATAGCTATATGCTAAAAATCACAATAAAATTATATTTTTTTTTAAGGTTCGAATGGGATATGTACCATCATCTTTTCTATTTTATCTAGCCGTGAAGTATGTTTAGGCCTCTGTTTAGCGTAGGGCCGGTCAAGCTTGCAAGCAAGTTATCTATATTTACTAGTACTAACAGTTGTACTGTTCATAGCGCTCAGCGCGCAGCGTCACTTTTCCGGCATGAAGTTTAAGCCACAACAAAGAGCAGAGCTGAGCAGCTCGGTTTAAGGAACGCATTTGGTGCTGGTTCTCGGCTGTAGTTTAGAATAAAATCAAGTGAAAAAAATATTTGAAATGTAGATAGTAAGCAAATAATACCCACTATTCTCAAAATTTTACAGATAAGTTGCTTCTGATTTTTAGATATTATTTGCGTAATTTATTACAAATTATTGTCTACTGCACAATGAATTCACGGATTCACGGACACGGACATTATATATCTTTTTTTTTGTAAATACATACATATAATAGATAGAAAACACCCAAACGCAGTACAAATATCTGTGTTCATCACACAAATATTTGTCCTGAGTGGGAATCGAACCCATGACCTCGTGCACGGAAGTCGGTTGCACTACCGACTACGCCACGAGGCCCTTCAAACATAATAATGAAAACATAGTAAGGAAAGTCGAAAGAGGACACTTACTGTCAACCTGCAAAGCATACTATAGCCCGAAACCATCCCATTTCGAAGGTTCACCCCTACAGTGCCAGTAATTGGTTGCGAAAAAACAAAAAAATATTGAAAACTTGCCAATAATCATTAAACTCCCACATTAGGTATAACACTAAAATTAATAGCTAAAATAAAGCACATTCGATTGCAATGAGACTCTTAACCGATAAACTACTAGTTTTGTTGTAAAAGAAATAATAGACGAATGTTACGAGAACTACTACTCTGTAATGGAACGTAACGACTGGGCCACGACTGTCTCACGACACGAAACAAAAACACTCAAAACTGAACTCTATGATAACGTTTTAAAGTTTAACTTCAAGTAAAAGCGGTCGATCGTTAAGATTTCAAATGCAAACGCAGACGTCGTGCATTAAATTGTAATCGAACACTATGGAGAAAACATACGAGGCGGCACCGCGCGCCAATACTAGTTTATTTTTCAAAAAAGTGCTAGAGCTGACCTTATTTATACATTGCCTGTTTTCTTGGGAGTGTTAAATGAGACCGCGTATTTAAATCAATAATGGAAGTCCATACAGAATTCTATGTAAACATATCGCTTGGTCAGAGATTTGGTAAAAGAATCTCATAAAACATCGTTTAGCCATGATTAACGGATAAACATCATCCATTTCCATAAATTTTGCGATTTATAATATTAGCAGGATTTATTAGTAAAATGTTTTAGAAATAAGAACCGACAGTTCTTTGGAATGTTTTTCTATTTAATCATTCCACAGATGACGATAAGCTGTCCTTAGGAAGTACTTTAACAACAGTGGCATGTACAAGACACACACTATGTAGTGATTGGTAGGTGCCGACTTCCGTTGCCAAATGTTATCACTATCGGTGTGCTTTACGTCTCCTGCTGTATGAGAATGACTCTTTAACGAAACGGGTGTTGTTAAAAGAAGTAAATAAATTAAACGAACTTTTTTAAAAGCAATTTAAAAAGCAAACTACTAGCACAGTCTAAGTACCATATTCTTCGACTGTGCTACTAGTGTGGGAAGATAAAACAGCTCTAGACATTTTTCTTGTTAATTTGTTAACTTATTAATATGTTACTGCTATCATTATCAATAAATACATTTTGGAAATAGTAGAAAAAATATTGCAGGCATGCAAATATGTCGTACTTATTCATCAAATTTTTTATAATGATTACGGTCAAATTTCGGACACTGGCCAAAGACTAATATATAATTATACATATATTTGGAATATGTGTGTGCTCGGGCACATACAATTGCAGATTTATCTCATCAATCACCTCATTAATGACTCAACTGGAAATTTGATCGATCGGTCGCCTTGTATTTTGTTCTTTGTATAGTGATGATATCATCATCAAAACTGCATTAATGTCATCGAGAAAGATGATGTCTTTTAGATTTTAGATGCTAAAACTAATAGGTACTTTAGCTGTGCCTGTTATGATTATCAGGTAACTACAATTAGGTATAAACTAACCAATTCTGATTAATTTTTCTGTTCGTTAATTATAAAAACATAGCCAAAAACCTACTTGGTTTTACCCTTAGCTTTGTTCAGTGTGGTTATGGACTAAGAGTGTGTGTCACTATTTCATTCTTTCCACGGATGTCGTATGACGCGACTGAGGTAAGTAAGCAATTACACCCATTGCGTTACTAGTGGTAGGGTTGGGTGTCAGGAGTACTCTCCTTTATAGGACCCTAACGAGTTAATACCACCGTCTCCCAATTTACTCACATGAAGCACCTCGGTGTCTTTTGGTTGTAGCAAAAGCTAGTCATCCATTCATTCCATCCCCCATCTGCGAAATCAAATGTTAAGCAGTGGTTTTTCAGCATTCTTAGTATTTTACTTACAATCTCATGGGCCGTGGCTCATCCATCCATCCATCCATCAGCCTTTCATCGTCCACTGCTGGACATAGGCCTCCCCAAGAGAACACCACAGCGAAAAGTCCTGTGCCGTCTGCATACAACGACTGCCTGCGACTTTGACCAGTTCATCGGTCCACCTGGTGGTAGGCCGTCCTACACTGCGCCGTCCGTTACGCAGTCGCCACTCGAGACCCTTTCTTCCCCAACGGTTGTCGGTTCGTCGAGCGATGTGGCCCGCCCATTGCCACTTCAGCATGCTGAAGTGGCCGTGGCTCATATGCCACGATTAATAAAAAAACTCGTTTCAATGTTCGATCTCATAAAGTTTTATTACAAAAATAGACTCATTTTAAAGGCTGCCTATGTCTGCAATCTAATAGTTCGCATACGTTTTGAAACTTTACTGTGACGGTTGCATCGAGAATCCATTGAATAAATATGGACTTATATTTCTTTTTAACGTACCTTTGCATTATGCAGACCAGGGATGTTCCTCACGTGTGCTACCAATAAAATTTTACTGCTCCCGCATTGTTCTATTGAAGTTTCCGTAAGTGTGAGGGAGATAGCAACTAGGCTATTTTGTTACGGCAATAATGGAACGGGCCAAGTGTCTATAAGTCGTATCGCGGCGATACCGGACGGTCTAAATGGCATTATTTTTCATCAGCCGGTGTGTAGTAGAATTCTTGTTTCTAAATTTATATATTACTATTGCTTCTGGTTTATTAAGAATTTCAGTGTTTTTTTTTAAATTAAATGTCCCACTGTTTGGCACGTTGGGCTTTTATTTAGATAGTGTTTTAGGCCATGGAACACGACTTTTCTCCAGTTCAAGTTGATAGAACTCACCAGCCGTCAGGAAGATTTCTCAAGCGCGCCTGTTTACTTACGATGTTTTCGTTTAACTGAAATCGATAACTTGTATAATATGCAATACGCACACAAATTTATGGCCCTCAATTCTGGCCGTCTGGGGCCGGCTATAGAATTGTCCCACCCCTCTCTACCCACGCGAGTCGTAAGAGCCGACGGAGGGAATACCGGAAGAGTGGGCAGCAGCACTCCCTCGAGTATTAACAACATCCACTGCGATCGCCAACCTGCCTGCCAAGCGTGGCGATTACGGCATTATCCCCCATGACGGGACCGCTCGTTGTGGCGTTATCTTGGGGAGGCCTATGTCCAACAGTGGACGTTGAAAGGCTGATGAATTAATGGAATGGAAAAACACAAATTCAAAAAGTTAATAACTTGCAAAGGCTTTGATGAAAGTTTTAATCTGTGCCAACTAAAAGTCCATAAGATCAAGCTGAAAGTTTAAAACTCTTTAAGTTGTACATAACTAAAACGTCCACGTATGTCATATTCCAAGTAATAAAAAGCTCAAATAAATCTTAATTAAAATTGTTTAACTAAAATCGTACCTACTAAAAATCTTTTTGTAATCATTTCTAAAATTAACAGAAATTTTGTAATATTTAATTGTTATTTTTTTAAATTTACTTCTGACAAAGGAATAAATGTTTATTCTATAGTTACTGTGATTAGTTTTTCCTCAAGAAACAGAAAAGTTTTGAAGGCATAAAAAGAAACACAAAAACTGAACAAAACCCATTAATTAATAATGAATCAAGGGTGATTGATTAATATGATAAATCCTTGTCTGTCTGTCTGTGCATTTGACAGATTTTGGTTTTAATTGACGTGTGGCGTATTTGAGTGACGGTGTCAGGGTTGAATGGATTATTGTCGATGAATAAGTCCTCATAAGTAATATGATTTGTTTAATTATACTAAAATGTATGTTAGTTTGTCCCTTTTGCGTTCTATTACTATTTATCCAATTTTTATAAAACTTTGTAACACTACACTATATAGGCAATATTCTTTTCTTAGTAAAGGTATTATCTAAATTAAGACTTGTGACTCACTCAAATATGTTTTCGTTCTGGAAACTGTAACATTCTAAAAAAATTGCAATGTTTTTCTATTACGCGGGTGGCAAGCTAGCCCATTGTCCATCTGATGGTAAGCGGTTACCGTAGCCCGTAGCCTAAAGACGCTAGCAACACCAGGGGCATCATTCGCGCGTCGCCTACTCCAAAACGAGGGATAGGAGGTGCAGAGATTAATGAGGGGGTTTAGACCTCTGGCTCTGACTTATTCGCCATACGAAACATAGCATTAGGAATACCTGCTGTTTTAAGCTGATTTCCTGTGAGAAGGTGGTACCCCGATCGAACCGGCCTAATCATGTTGAAACAAGCAAGGCTCTATCTACACTAGAAAATCTTTGAGCGTTGCTTCTCCTAGCAATTAATGTCCCGGCTGGACCTGCGAAGTAGCAGCCTCTCACAGAAGATTGGCGTGAAGCAATGATTAGTACTTCTACTGCTGTGCTTCGTATGATGAGTGAGAATACTGGAGACTCAAATCTTCCCATTCTCTCTATATTATCCTTACTGAGGAGGTGAACCTCGTCGCCTCTCCAACATCTTTCTTATCCTTTCCCTGAGGTCGGGGTCTATAGGCTTGAATAGCCACTTACTATCAGGCAGGCCGTACCTATTATATTTGTTTGCAGCCCTCATAGTAAAAATAATAATAATAATATGTGATATGTCTAGGGTACAGGAATCATTTTCGATGATTGAGATTCGGGTATGTCATTCTTGCAATTTCTATACAAAACAATAATACTTCTCTTAAACAAATTAATCAAAACTACGTCATTGAAATACAACAATAAAAACCACAATCTCTTACACTTTTATATGTTATTCTTTTTTAAGGTTTATTACAAGAAAACCTTTCATATCAGCCGTAAATAATTCGATACGGCCCAATTAATAGCGGTTACGGACTAAACACGTCGGCCATCGAAGCTACACTTGCAAGCGTGTCAAGTGCACTCGGTCAATCAATACCGAGACAGGCTAATAATGTTGTGGACATGACATTTATTTTTAATTTATTTAAATACCAATATATTATATTTTAATGCCATTGTTATAATGGCAACACCAGACACTAGCCAAGTACTCAAACGATATTATAGTGCATGAGTGTGTGTATGCAAACACAATTAGTGCACTCTCTGTTCCCTTATTGTCTTAGTCCGATGTGACAGCATTCAGACATGACTGATCTGCCCCAGGACCAACGGCTTTACAAGTAAGGTCCCCACCTTAGTGGAACTCCACCAACCTCGTAACTTCGAGCTGCTGTTGAGAATTTGTTAAGGTAAAAGCTGAATAACTTTCTGTTGGCCCGACCCGGGATTCGCACCTGAGATCTCGTGATCGGCAGTCGCATATACTGCCACTAGGCTACCGACGCAGGCGATTTTTATATAATAAGGGTGACAAACACGCATACGATACGCCTGATGTTAAGCGATTCCCGTAGCCTGTACACGCTAACATTACCTAAGGTATTCTACGCTCAAATCCCAGGGGAAGGGATGTAGGCTGTAGAGAAAGGATGATATTGATGGGCTTGTGCCTCCAGCACTTCCACTCGCCGAACGAAACTTGAACAGATATTTTTTAAGCATTTCACATGATTTAGTAAATTAACATTAAGTGCGAAAATGTGAAATCGAAAATAACAGTCACGAGCAGGATGAATTGCAGGAATTCAAGGAGATGCAGGTTCATATCCTGTTCGTGACTGTTATTTTCGATGTCACATTTTCGCACTTTGTGTTGCTTTTGTTTATTGTAAAATATACAAACGAATTATATGTACCAAAGCAATTTCTGGCCGGGTCTGCTAGTAATGTTTATAGTTTTGGTCAAGTTAATAAAAATAATTGGTTAATTTGCTTTACATACTACTCTGTCAAGAAAGTACCGGGAATGGATGATTTGTTTATGGTTCCAAATTCAAATTTTTGTTTTTTTTGTTGTTGTTAGATTGGCACAACTGTTATCCATTTTGGCGCGTAGTTTGAGTTACATCTGTTAGGTATTTATATTAAATACAGTGCTGTTTTTAGTTATATCATATCTAGTGTGTATTGCGAATTTCATAATGGACAAAAACATCGAACAAAGAGTTTGTCTTAAATTTTGCATCGCCAATGGAATTTCGTGTTCGGAGTCACTAAAAATGTTACAGAAGGCTTACGGTGAATCGACTTTATCAAAAACACGTGGTTATCAGTGGTACAAAGCGTTTAAAAGTGGTCGAGATGTGATGGAAGATTTGCCTCGCTCTGGTGAGGCCATCAACGTCTGCAACTGAAGTTAACATTGCAAAAGTGAAGGAAATATTGACTGAAAATCCTCATTCAACTTTGAGAGAGATAGCCGCCGAAATATCTGTGTCTCACGTGTCGATCCGTTCCATTTTAAATAATCACTTGGGTATGAAACATGTTTCCGCTCGGCTAGTCCCAAAAGACCTGAATTTTCTCCAAAAACTCAATCGCATGAGAGTCGCTGAGGACATGCTAGAACGAGTCAATTCCGAACCAACATTAATGAAACGCATTGTTACTGGTGACGAGACGTGGGTTTATGAGTTTGACATGCAAACTAGTCAACAAGCTTCGGAGTGGCGACTTCCAACTGAACCGAAACTGAAAAAAACCACGCCAAAGTCGATCAAAAGTCAAAGCCATATTGACTGTTTTCTTTGACTGTCGCGGTGTTGTGCACTCAGAATTCTTGCCAGAAGGTCAGACGGTAAATAAAGGATATTATTTGAGCGTTATGCGGCGTTTAAGAGAGCAAATTCGACGAAAAAGGCCAGATTTGTGGAAAGAAAATTCTCGGATTTCGCACCACGATAATGCGCCTTCGCACAAGGCCATCATTGTGAATGAATTTTTGTCCAAACACTCAACAATTACCGTCGAGCAACCACCATATTCACCAGATATGGCTTCAGCCGACTTCTTTCTTTTTCCTAAACTCAAATTACCACTTCGTGGCACCCGTTTTCAATCGGTAGAAGACATAAAGGAGAATTCGCGGCGAGAACTGAACTCAATTTCGGAAACAGTGTTTAAAAAATGTTTTGGTTATTGGATTATTCGTTGGCGTAAGTCTATCGTTTCTGAAGGAGCATACTTTGAAGGTGATAAATTTGGATGAATAACAAAAATTTTGTGTATTATTGATCCTTTCCCGGTACTTTCTTGCCAGAGTAGTATTTAAAAAAAATAACCTATTTGTTTCAATACAAAAAATATGTCATGTCACGTTCATGATTTATTAGCGAGATACAATGTATACCAGTTTTTTAAACTAATCAGGTTATCATATAAAAATATGATAAAATCATTTCAATAGGCACCTTTTGCAGTTTTATAGTGACAGTAGAAAAATATTACTACGACTTCAGACCACTAAGCTACCGTAGCCAGTATATTCTCATCTTAAGATTTTGTCGTTAAAACTAAGCATACTCGTATATTCGTACTATCACTGCTGATACGGAAGACTTAAAATTAAATTCTATATTCAATCCATTAGGCCAGTGAGGTATAACATACGAATTTCCGGTGTGGATAACGTCGTTACAAACAGATGTTTTACTTACTTATCATCACTGCCTCGGTGGTGTAGCGGTAGTGTATGCGACTGCTAATCATGAGGTATCGGGTTCGATCCCCGGGTCGGGCAATGTTGTTGAGCTTTTTCATAAAAAGAAAAATTCTCAGTACCTAGCAGCCCGGAGTTTGGAAATGTGCCCGGTAGACGTCAATAGGTTCGCCCCCAATTACGTGGGACTCAAACATAGCTGGCGAGTCGTGGGTGTGTAAATATCCCCCCCTTCGGGGAATACAGGCGTGATGCTATCACGGGGTACACCTTGCGGGGTAGGCCGAGAGAGCAACTCTATTCTTACATACATCTCTCTCTCTTCCTCAACATTGTCTTCATACACGCTCGCTGGTTTCGGAGACTTCTTGACTCTACACTCCTTCAATACATGACCGATTTAGTGACCAATGTAACTAATACATTAGTATCGGTCTCACCCTGTATCTATAAACTTCCACTTTTGCATTGTGTATAAAAAATCAAAATATAATTAAAAAATATCTTTATTTTATATAAAATATCTGAAATGGTCAAGAATACACTAATAATTAACACTAGCGCCTGAGGCGAGTGCATCCCCAACAACAGTGGCGATTACAATCCCCACAAGCGGCCGGATTCCGTAGGAAAGAAAGCCTTTCATGAGAAGAACTTGAAGAGAGAGAGAAGCGGAGAGCCTTGCTTATCCCGCCACGAATGGGCCGGCTCGATCGAGAAGTACCACCCTCTCAACAAACATCAGTGTGTAACAACGGTAGTTACTCCTATTGTTGTGTTTCGTATGGTGAGTGAGTGCGCCGGAGGCCCAAACCCCCTCTCTATCCTCTCCTTATTATCTTTCCTCTTCAACTCCTATCCCTTTCCTTGGAGATGGCGACACGCGAGTGTGTTACTAGTGCCTATAGGCGATATGCGATCAGGTGGACCGTATCATTGTTTTCCACCCAGGTAGTAGTCTGGAGTCCAGCAAACGACATAGGATCCCGGAAAAATGAATGGCTTCCGTGGGATAGATAATTTTACATATCTCTATGTTCATGCCGCATTATAGAGTACCGACAATGTATATTCTGAAGACCAAACGGACGGGCATAATTTAGTAACTTATAATCTTCAAAGAATACATTTTCTTGAATAACAGCTGAAACCGCTATCGCGTAATTCACAAAGAAAAAAATATTAGAATGGATTCAGCTGTTTGGGAAATACGATGCCACAGACAAACACACAGATACATACGTTAAATTTTTAGCACCCCTCTGTTGGCGACAGGATTTAAAAATAAACAATTATAACTACTCTCACTATTTTACTAAGATCTTATTGAGTAAGTATAAACGAAATAATTTAGTTTGACGTGTTGCAACAATGTCCCGCCGTGAAAGCCATCAGTCCTGTGTCAGGCGTCCGTTGCACAGGTCAAGGGGGCCGAGACAGGAACTCCCATCTCCACCCCACCTCCCTAAGGGGTGGGAGGTCGCAAGTCCGACTTGATTGATTTCCTAGCTGTTTACACATTTCTACTCACAACTTTGTAATGTATTTTGTTTGTTAAGTTTAAGTACTTTTTCAATGTGTGAAATGTTTTAGAGCATATACTTTAAACTCAAATGTATAGCTTCTTCGTGTTTTCTTTGTGTCAATAATATATCTAGTGCCAGATCAAGTAGCGAGTTAAAATGTGTACCAATTTTTAGCTAACCAAGGGTTATCTAACAAAAGTTTCATCGTAATCGATTCAGTACTTATACTTAATAAACAAACAGACAAAGAGATAAGTTCTAAAAAATGTATTTGAGTTTCAGAATATCCCAAAACAAGAATATATTTAATGTATAGACACAGCTCTGTTACTGTTTTATAATAGTCTTTTAATAAACTAGTTTAGTGGGACACGTGCCGCTTGAACAATCGGTAAGTTAAGTGACTTTCACACGGCTGACATCAAATGGATGAATAATGACATCTATTTGTAGATATCCAACCTTCGGAAGACACCTTAATGTGATGTGGTCATTGGGGGATCCGAAAGGAAGGCAACTTAAGTACTAGGTTTCGTCTGTCAATTAACACCCTGGCAGGAGTACAAGTGGTCAGAATCCTGAATAAAGAATCTGATTTCGATCTGATTCTGTGGTCACCAGTGTCGAGGTAGTTGGGTTGTAGAACCAATTGTATTTCACTGTTCGTGAATGTTCAATTCACGGCACTGGTTTTCATAAAGCGTGGTAGTGGTAAGGGACATAGGGAAAGTGAAAAATTCTTACTCTGAGAAGAGACCTATGCCCAGTTTTGGAACAGTATTACTTGAACAAATTTTGGATTTGAAGCTGTTTCTGTCCCATTTCTGTCAGGAATGCTTTGAACCGCTAAACTACTCTCAGTGACTATCTCTATCTCCATTTAAAACTCCACTTAAAATCAGATAGGTCCTTTAATTACGATTAAAAAATAAAGTATAATGATTTTCACAAAAAAGAAAATCGCATTTCATATTTATTCCAAGTACCAAATATAGACGTTCTGATTATAATTTCAGTATATGTATTTAAATATCAAGACTCGTCGAGCGGCGAAATACCTCGTGAAATATTAATTCTCATCATATCTCGAATGATTGACGGCTGTCTGCGAGGGATATATCCGTCACGGGCGCGGTAAACAGACCCCCTACCTCCTCGCCGGGGAGGGGGGCATCGAGGCCACCCCCCGTCTGACCCCCCAGAGGAATATCTCAATCTTTAGCGCGATTTATTGATTGATAGATTGATTCCGTGCGGTTTCGTATTATAGTGATTTGTGTTATGTTTGCAGAGGACTTGTGGTTTCGAAAATTTCAGGATAAATTGAACAATTAATAAATTTTGTTAAGCGTCTTTTTTGTTGCTATCAAAGGCTTAAAGGACAGCGACGCTCCTGATGGTAAGTGCTAACAGCTGCTCATAGGTCATTAAATTATCAATTATAGAGTTTGGATCCTTGAGAAAGACAGGCACGCTATTTTTTATTGAGTTACAGGACTCGAGGATAGCTAATTTTATATATGTATATAGAGAAAGAAAAAATATCTGTATGTTAGAAAATAGTGTCTATCTATACTGTAATGAAGCTGTAACAGAGTTATGTCTGTACATTTAAGATTCATATTTGAGAAAAAAAAATTGTTTTTGGCTATTGAAGCGTCTTTGAACACAAAACATTTATTTTTTGATAGTTCTTTTAGATTTAAAAGCTGGTAAGTATACATTTTTTTTCCATTACAATACCGGGAACTTGAGACCATCTAAAAACTAGCATTGGCTGTGTTAGAACCGCAGGCAAAGGCTAGTAATAACTAAAAAGAATATAGCCATAGAGCCATAACCTAGAAAAGGACCCGTTTTCATAAAAAAATGCCAGTCATCATTTCTTAAAGTCAATAAATAATTACAAATAGATGCAAACTTGTGCAAATGTCGAAGGTGACATTGTAAAAACTAGTATTGTGACACAATATTCATTTATCAGAAATAAAGGCAATATATGAGGAATAAAATAAAAGAAAAACTCTAGTTTATGGTCGATAATGTCACATGATTCACCGATCGAAATAAAGTATAATAATTTAGAAACCTGTTTCGCGATAAAATACATAGACTCATCCATATTATTCATCCAAATTTTTTTTTGCAAGAATATCGAAAATATATAATTTTATTATGATTAGCATTTGATATGCTCAGCTATTTTATTATGACAATTTTGAACACATTGTGAAAATGTGAAATCGAAAACAATCACGCGCAGGATTTGAACCAGCACTTCTTGGAAAACCGTCATAGATGCTTTGTCAATTCAGCCATCGTGACAATTGCTTTGAACAGCTAATTTTGTTAACACTTTTCTTCTTAATTACTTAGGTGGCGCTTGCGTCATCCGTCGAATGTATTTGCATTCGTTATTCCTGACCAGTGGGTCTAGCCAAGTTGCATTCTATGATCGCTAACGCTAATAGAAAACTATTAAAATGTATGGAAATTTGACATCTCTAACGTTAAGTCACGTGACTTAGCGTCATAGATATTGTTAAAGACTTAGATAAATATAGGTTCTTTATCTATGGTTAAAAATGTCAAATTCCCGTACGTTTAAATAGTTTTCTATTAGTGTTAGCGATCATAGAATGCAACTTGGCTAGGCCGACAGGTAAGCGTAATTATTCCAATTAAGATTCATATCAAATAATGACGCAGGCCTGTAAAATGCTAAAGAATAGTAAAAAATATAACATTTTTTTTATAAAAGTGAAAAATATTTGTCTGCCCGAGTAGGATTCGCGTCTTGCGTCTTTTCCAATACGGGATCTGCTTTAGACCGGTAAGCTATCATAGCACCTACTTGCGATTCCCAATATCCACCTCACTTTTTGTCTTTTATGAAACAATCTGTTGGAGGAACATATTTGAATACATTCTGTTCCGATATGGATTTATTTAGGTTTCCTTCTCTATTTCGCTCTCCACGTGGTCCTACCACATGAAGAAACGTGTGGGAGAAGCTTCTGGTATTGTTAGCGTCTAGGCTATAGGCGACGGGTTAGGTGCGAGTCATATGCTTGTGCCACTCTTCTGTTATAAAAAGGTAGTTAAAGGTAGTAAATTAGTCCGAAGCACAAAACAAGCCGGTCTTTTGACGACTATTGACAGAATCCCTTTCAATCTGATATATGGCCCGTGCCGTGAATGACAAACAATGACCTTGATATATAAAACAGAATTGCAATAGAGTCTATGATTGCTTGAATATACCTCAAACGTGCAGTACGGTGCAGAATATCTACCAATTTTGGCATTGCATTCATACTATTCTGTCTGTTATTGTGTTAAGGTAGAAATTTGTTTGTCGTGGCGTTGTTTTAAGTTTGTTGAAATGTTTTAGGATGTTTTGATGGAGTGGCTCGTCAATTAAGTAGGACCCTCGCTACTCAGTGATGTCTTCAGTTTGACAGAGTGCAGTCGTGTGAAGAACCTGTATAAGATCTGAGATAAAGAGAGCCTGGTAGTCTACTCTTTTCTGTTTATCTATTTGAGTACAATAAATCTAAGCTGGCGATATCACTGCGAGTGATAAAAAGCTCGAGTCAAGACCAGTCGTGCCGACGTAGCATACAACGATCTCCCTCCCATCCTATAAGATATCTACAAACACCAAAGCCTTCTCTTAAAAAAAAATAACATAGATAATGCCGTAATCGCCACGCTTGGCAGGCGGGTTGGCGATCGCAGTGGATGTGGTTAATACTCGAGGGAGTGCTGCTGCCCACTCCCCCGGTATTCCCTCAGTCGGTTCTTACGACTCCCGTGGGTAGAGAGGGGTGGGAGTATTCTAAAGCCGGTCCCACATGCCAGTCATAATAGCTTTTGTATATCTAAATAGAGATCTCATATTTACTGGATATGTAATTTTTGTAACTTATGAAATTTCCTATTATGGACAGACTGTATTTAGTCCGAGTTGTTTACGAGTTCTACATGTATTCTGAATGGAGGTGTTAAGAATTTCGTGCGCATAGCATGTCGGTGACGCGAATTCATAAGATTTTATTTTACCCATTACACCATACACGAGTATAGAATTTTTCCCTTTTAAAAATACGAAACAACACAAGACTATAAAACCACACATTAGTGTCTTCATCCATCCATCCATCAGCCTTTCATCGTCTACTGCTGGACATAGACCTCCCCAAAATGGGACTTTTACCATAATCGCCACGCTTGGCAGGCGGGTTGGCGATCGCAGAGGATGTTTTTAGTACACAGGGGAACGCTGCTGCCCGGTCCCCCGGTAATCCCTTAGTCGGCTTATACGACTCCCATAGGAACAGACGGGGTGGAGCTATTCTTGGTGCCGGCCCCACACGGCAAAAAATTAGCGTCTTACAATTAGTAAATAATTGTTCTCTGTTATGCTATAGAGGATCAGAAGGATGTAGTCTATAGTTCATCCGCCACGCCAACTCAGCACAGGTTTGACTGTATAAACTATCGAGAAACTGTTCATTTTACCCGACACGGGTAATTGTAAATAAATTATTTACACAATTTCCAGAGGTAGTACGAATAATAATTATAAGATGAACAAATGTCTGCTACAGGATATCGTTAATTTGTTTAAGTACTGGTGGTGGTGTTGGGTACCAAGTGGGCGTACTTCGTATCGAATACGGTACCTCCGTCTGTTGGAAAGGTTGAGTCCATGAGCGACGTTTACCACTTACTATCAGGTGGGTCTGCCATCTAAGCAATAAAAACATATAAGTACCTGTTATACGTACATGTCAATGAAACACCTGCATTATCGAGTTATCATAACGCTGTTTACAGGAGAGGGGTGTAAAAATCGATGATGGGTAGTGTCCGACCCACATCGACTTTGTCACGTCAAGTTTGATTGAATCAAGAACAGATGTGTGTGTGATTGTAGTGACTCACTTGTTTACGTGTGTGTGTGATCGCAGAATTAGAGTAGGCAGATAATACACATGTTGATTGAATAGTATTTGATATAATCCAATACACTGACTGGAGACTGCCAAGTACTGCTTGGCAGTCTCCATCTTATTTTAAACCCCATAATCACTTATAATTGATTTAATAAATCTATTCGACTTATGAGACAGAGAGGATTAATATGACTATCCAATTCTTTTAACGCGTGTTTCGTTATACGTCTTGATCTAGCAATAAAATGTAGTCACTAATCGCCTAGTAACTAACCTGCAGGTCTACCTACTGATAATATTGAATTAGACTTAACAAGCCTCCGACAACAGCTTTCAGATATGTGTAAGGAAATCTTGTGAGATATTTCTTTACTTATTTTAAATTACTGATATAAGAGAGAAAAAGTCCAGAATATTCGGAACATTTATTTAACTTTATTATATTTTCATCAAAAAAGTAACTTACTTTGAATGTTTGACATTAATAAACTGAAATACATCAAAAGCCTGAAATACGCAGAAACCTAATTCATTTCAATGCCGTCCCTAATTAATGAGAGGTCAAAAATATTTTCTTGCCGCTTCTAGTAGCGAGCCGACTAGACGAGTAAATAAAGCGTTCGGTGGACAAAGACGTCCGTCTGCGCGTGACATCTGAGCGACGTGTGTCGCCTGCCACCCACCTAGGGCTGTCACTGTTACTATATCATTTTAGAAAAAACTAAATATGCTATCGAATAATGAATAAAATAATAAATGCGGGCTCAGGGGTGCTTTCTTACTTTCTCGTTTATAAGGAATACTTTGGCCCCGTGATGCGTGGTGTAACATAATAAATTATATTTATTATTTGCACATAACTTTACTATGCTTAAGCCACAAGGTAATGACTTAGATTAAAAACATATTTGACACCTTTCCATCAATGTCATGAATGTACTTTTACCACTTAAGATCGCGTTATTTCCATAACTTAATAATAATAATTTATTTCAGGCTTCTTGCCCATTTTTTGTTAGTACTTGTACATTAACCTTACAATACTAGTGTTAGTAGGAATAAACAATATTACAATTAAATTAAAACCTAAGTACTACGCCTTAAAGCAAGTACCTATATAAAAATATTGTTTACAAAAACAAACTAAAAACTTCACTTGAAAGTTGATGCATTGACAATGTTTAAAAACAGTTTGCAGTCTCACAAAGTGAAAACTGCATTTTCTACTAGCAAATATATGCTCATTTTTTTTTTCATCTATCGTAAATATTTATTTTTGATATTATTAAGTAGGCAACCCTAAGTACTCCGCCCAGCCCTAGGGCTCTTTGTCCCGTCGCAGGCCCCCGCCCGCGTACCGCCGATAATGATGTTAACTCACCGTTTGAGACTAGCCTGCTTTGTTCAGTTTTTCACTAGTATTTTGAAGTTTGTGTGTGTTAATTTGGTACGTGAAATCATAAGTTTGGTGAACAGGTCCTCAGAATGAGCCTCACAGCTTCGTCCAAACGGGGATCGAATTCAATGCATCTGGTGCTGTATATAAAAGAATATTAGTTATGAAGTAAGACGGAGTACGGTTGTTAGGCTAAAAAAAAGATGGGTGGATAGTGAGAATGACAAAGAAGAGTGAATGCTGAGATAATTAGTAACAGAGGGAAGTGGAAAAAGAACTGTTGACCCGATATGAAGTGGGAAAAAGGCAGAGGAAAGAACCTTAATTTCTATATAAGATATTTATAGATTTTTTTTATAATTAAAATGCACATATGGTGTAATAAGTCCGTTATCTCCTCAACCGGGTGGGTGGTAGGTACATTTATGCCCCCCTAAAAAGTAAGCCACTAAACCGGCTTATTATAATATTTTTTTATTACTAAAGACAAACACCCTGTACTAAGGAACAATCCTTACATCGTGGGGGATTTTCACAAGCATGGTATCAAACGGACACCATATGTACATTCACTTAGTACAACCATTCTTATAATTCATTTTTCTGGAATATGTATGTCCTTTATTCCAGTTTATATGTATGCAAAGTTACTTGACGTTTGGTTCAGTAGTCACGGCGAACAAACGAATAAACAAAGCAACTCTCTTTCGCATTAATAATATTAGTAAGGATGTAATGTTTATAGAAACTCTATAAACGATCATACATTCCCATTTCCCGCTAAGAACATAATAATTTATGTTCCAGATGTTGCTATGGAAATCCCGTAACAGAACTGCAACAAAGTCACTCCAAATAAATTTCATTCCGTACGAATCCCGGACGGCGAGCTTGACTACAGTAAATTGTCTTCTAGAGCTGACCATCCCCCTCCCACCTAGGGAGAAGAGGGTTCAAAGGAGGCCACCGACA
This sequence comes from Leucoma salicis, assembly GCA_948253155.1. NCBI lineage: Eukaryota > Metazoa > Arthropoda > Insecta > Lepidoptera > Erebidae > Leucoma > Leucoma salicis. The sequence goes on from OX411809.1 coordinate 1,677,202, forward strand.
TTCCCCCCGTCTTGCTTATGAGTGACGGCCGGACAGCTTGAGTGATTGAGAGTGACTGGAGACTTAATGCACGGAGCAAGAGCGTACTCGCTGCAAAGCGCGACAAGCGACATGACATCCCCGCGCAATATATCTCTTTATCACTATAAAATACGCTCGCGTTTCCTTTGAAACTGCGCTGCATTTAGCAAATATATCGCGCTGAATCCAGCATATGTTATTATTATAAATTAAAATATACGCTGCATCGCTTTAATATGGTTTGCGAGGTGCTTGTGATTAGTGATGGGAGTTGACAGGTGATGGATGGCAGGAATATATACGGTGTGCAGTAATTATTTCGCGTTGAAGTGCGTGATGTATAAAATTAGGTGCGTGAATGAGTCACTTTTGTATATGAGTGGTGCTTTTATAACAGAAAAAGGTAGAGCTTTTGGATTACCAGGGTCCACATAAGGTCGCTGGCTATGTGTCACTGGTCATAAAAAAAGACTTGTGATTTTAAAACTTTAGTTAGCTATAGTAGATTTTAATTTCAAGACGGGCCTCGTGGCGTAGTCGGTAGTGCACCCGACTTCCGTGTACGAGGTCGTCGTTTCGATTTCCACTCAGGACAAATATTTGTGTGATGAACACAGATATTTGTACTGCTTCTGGGTGTTTTCTATCTATTATATGTATGTGTTTACAAAAAAAGTAATATATGTATTATATCCGTAATCTAGTACAAGCATTAAGCTTAGTTTGGGACCGTAGCACAAGCATTAAGCTTAGTTTGGGACCAGAGGACGTTGTTTGAAAATGTCCGAGAATATATATTTATTTATTTAAGAAACAAATTTGTGAAAGGGAAAATCGAGATTATTTGCGAATAAGATTCTGATCAGCGGCTCTCCTATTCCCAGTGGGAACGCTATAGACTGTCAAGCCGGCAATTATGCTTTTTTTTAAAAAGCTTACCTGATTATTTTTTTAGCATCTGATGTTGCTTAGATTATAATCAAAGATACATTTTTATCTTTTCATAACTAAATTAAAATAAAAACAAGAGGGGCTGGGTCTACCAGTATTAGGAGAACGTGTTGGGATAGCCAACACGTTCTCCTAATACTGTTGGAGTAGTACATCCAAGACGTCATAAATATGCGGAAAAAAAGGATATCACTGCTGTTGAGAAATCTTAGCACTAGCCTATCGTATAAAAATAAGGAGTAGATACATAATAATAATCTGTGTAGAAAACAAAATAGAGGCGAACACGCAACGTCCATCTACGAGAAGACGGACAAGTAATCAGTCCTTTCGCGTCATGTGCCTCTCACTGTACGAGAACACATCATTTTTGCTCTTAATTCTATAACCATATTATCTGTAACATTAATACTGGTTTGAATTAAGCAACGTTATGGCTTAAAGGATGTAAGTTATCTTGTTCTTTTTTTATTCTACAAGGAGGTTGCAAGGAAACATACGGCCCGCGATTAGACAATTACTGATTGTCGTCGTACTTGGACGGTAAATATTTAAGCTCTGAAGTGGCACGCACGATGATAAGTACCTGTTTTGTTTCTGTTAGTTCTAGAGTGCAGCAGCAGTTTACATGTGCATGTTTTAAACTTGACTAATTGTATTTGTTTCAATACTCGTATTGGTCTAATACTATAGCCAAAATTGTGAAAATCAATGAGGTGCTTAAACAAATATGTAATTGTTCGTAGTTACAGGTCAGTCTCCAAGTCAGGATAATTAAAACCAAATTAAATTCGAAACAATCCGTAAATTAATATTTCATTTACTTGTAATAACAATGTTTAATATGATAACTTCTTTACGTGATAAAGCAAAATATTATATGAGTTGTTTAAGTATGTAATATATTACTATGACAGTTTAAAAGTTGTTTGTGATTTTTTAAGGTAAGCTCATATATTACCCGCCCACATCAATGCGTCAACCTTATACTGAGATAGGTCAGTTTTATTTAGGTGCTTACGTGTTAAATTTTGCTTTTGTTATGTCTTTTTGATGTAATAGTTCTATAGACGTAGGAAGACTAAAAATTAAACGGTCAAAGTGTGCTCACTAATAGTAAAATTGTTTGTACTGTTCATATAAATGCGTAATTATTGTCTAAATGCTCTTACCGTCGTCTCTAGCCACGATTTAGTCTTCTCTAAGAAATACTAATAGAATAAAATCATAATATCATAATTTACATGTATACCACAGGAACTCCAAACATCTACTTATCTTTATTAACTTTCACATAATAATATATAATATTAGTAGGATTTACCACGTGACTAAGTATGTCCATAATATAGCTTTTTAGAGATCTCAACATTTTCCGATTGTTAGTTTGACCGAAATGAGTTGTTCCTACCTAACACATCTTAACATGTAGTGAAACAACTCAGTGTGCTTCAAATTTTATAATATAAATAAAATAAAATTTATATTGTTTGTATAACTTTATCAAAATCTGCGAATCGATATCTAAGTACCAGGCACATATAAGTGTTAAGAGGTTGCAAATTACTCACCGAGATTACAAACATATCTTTGCAGTTATATTATACCTAAATTTCATATAAATAAGTATCCTTTTTCATCGTTCTATATGTAGATTAGGTGTTCAGCGTAGGAGTTCAACACGATGATCGGTCGACAATTTCATTCTGAATATATGGCCACGGTCCCGCTGTAAACAAGTGTTGTAGGTGGGTACGTGTTCGATTCTCGAGCGAAAGCTCTGTTAGGTGTGTGGTCAGCAATAAAATGTCTAGTGTGTACCATAACTTTTAGAGTTATAGAAGGGATTTTAGGAAGGGTTCTGTCGTTTATCTTATATTTTAGAGAGTTTAATCATATTGCAGTGTAGCATAATATGTTTACTGGGGTAAATACACTTAAGGAATTTTACGAGGTACGATTTGGGAAATAAATTATTAATTTTAGTTTTACTTCGTATAAATCTATTCTATACTATTATAAAGTTGTAACAGAGCTGTGTCTGTACATTTAAGATACTTGAGAAAAATAGACTGTATTAGGCTATATAGACGTCTCTGAACACAAAACCTTTTTTTTTTAGATTTTTTGTCTGTTTGTTTGTTCGCGCATCACGTAAAAACTACTGAACGGATTTTGATGCAACATTTTTTATTTGATAGATCTCGATTAGACTTAAAAACTGGTATACATTTTATCCCGCTACTATATCGGGAACCTGAGATACAACCTAAAAACTAGGGTTTGATTGTGGCGGAGCCGCAAGCATTTTTGTCTGTTTGTTTATCTGTATGTCTGTTTTTTTGATCGCGCATCACACAAAAACTGCTGAACGGATTTTGATGCAACATTTTTTATTTGAAAGGCCTTGATTAGATTTAAAAACTGGTATACATTTTATCCCGCTACTATATCGGGAACCTGAGCTATAACCGAAAAACTAACTTTTGGCTGCGGCGAAGCCGCTGGCAAAGGCTGGTACTATTATAAAGCTGTAACAGAGCTGTGTCTGTACATTTAAGATATTTAAGAAAAAATGACTGTATTAGGCTATATAGGGGTGTCTAAACACAAGACGATTTTTTTAGATTTTTTGTCTGTTTATCTGTTTGTTTGTTCGCGCATCACGCAAAAACTACTCAACGGATTTTGATGCAACTTTTTTTGTTTGATAGCTTTTGATTAGACTTAACAACTGGTATACATTTTATCCCGTTACTATATCGGGAACCTGATATATTGCCTACAAACTAGCCTTTGGCTGCGGCGGAGCCGCGCATAAAGGCTAGTTTTATGTAGAGAGTTAAGATTTTTGTGATTCTATGCAGGTGATACAGGACCATTGCACTTACTTGTAAAATCTTATGCCCAGTAGTGGACTATTTAAAACTGGTGTAATCTATATTCAGGAAGCTATGAGATAACATTTGAAAAAAGGGTACCTTTACATGTCACATATATATTTCATGTTATTTGCATGTTACTTTTGTTAAGATTGTTATTTTATTATGTGATTAGTTATATGATGAGATACTTCTCTGGTAGAGCAGGATCATTCATTCTGGCCCCTACAATCAAAGCCCTACCATCCAAAAAGCTTGTAAATTATATTAATTATGTATCAATGGATCAATTATTTTGTCCTCTGTTCGAATCCAACCCACAATTGGCAGTGAAGGTCATACTACTTATTTGCTGTTGATTGATTGATATATACTTGTCAATCAATCAGCCTGACTGGTAATTGCCGTCATTGGTTGTTGCCACCATTCCACGCTGGTCGATTGAATAACAATTTATATATTGAAAGATCTTATGAATACTAGCCTTTGCCCGCGGCTCCGCCGTATTTTTGTCTGTTTTATATTGTTAGCTAGTTTTATGGCTGTATTTCTTTGTCGAGAACAAAGTAGCGAGATAAAGTGTCTACCAGTTTTAAAGTATAATCAAGAACAATCAAATAAAGAATAGATAGCTGAAAACAACTCATGTGTATAATCTATCAAATATCTATTTAATCACCAGTTAAGAAACAGCTTTGTAAACTATCACGTTGAATCATACTGTTCGTCATATATGGTATGGGTGACCTTCACTGTCGTATACCTAGAAGGTGGTTTATATACGTGGTAAATAATAAAAATACTTTGGAAAATCCAAAAGTGCACGCCTCATAATCTTCATTTTTCACAATAAAATTGATTATTTAATGAGTAACTAATAATGTATTGGTCAGTATTGGTCTATAGAAGAAGTTCTCACGAAATAAGGTATAGCACTGGTTTTAGTGTAGTGTACCATCGAATTGAGCGCAAATATTCAGTTTTTTTATTTAATAACAATTAAACCACATCGAATCAGACCGTGAAAAATGATAGGGCTCTATTCGTAATTATACTGAAGCGTGAGAAAAAAAAAGACTCGATTAGTAAAATATTTCGGTCGTTATCGTGTTAACATACATTCTCCGAACATACCTACAACACACGGACGTCCAAGACAGAACTTTTTTAAACAGTTTTTTAACTAGTTTAAATAACAAAAATGGCATCAAAAATATTATGAGTTTTAAAAATAGTGTTTTTGAACCTTGCCCCGGACGACGGGGCTAGGTTCATTTTTTCCCGCCTTAACAAAAAAAAGAGGGATGGTTAACATGAGGAAGTACTCACTTGTTGATGAAGTGACAGTGAATAACCTCGGTTTATTTTAGTTTTAGCGGAAGATTTCCGTCTATACAGTAATTTTCCATACTTTAAATTAAATAGTGAGCAGCGGCCTCTTTGACGGACGGACGGGAGCGGACTTTCACTAACTAGCCGGTGGGCCGTTGCTCATCTGTCACCATACGGAAAAAACAAGATATACTCCTGAAAAACCAAACCTGAGAGCACCGCTATTATTAAAATAAATTTACCTATAGTACACAATTTCTGCCTACTCAATAATACTCAGTTTTATAAGTAGTTAACGCATTACTCATACAAACTGGTGCTGGGCTGTCTCTGTTCACTGAAGAACTCTTCCTGATTTGTAGGGCAGGTGGGCCGTTGCACTTAAGTGGGTACTGACTTTAGTGGCAAAACGAGCGGAAAGCGTTTTTAATAAACTTATGCGATGAATTCTCTTTTCATATGTGAGTTATGTTGTTGAAATAAGAATTCTTTATTTGATGAAGAAGATTTTTTGGAATTTTGAATAACTACAACTCTTCTATTCATTACTAACATGGTTTAGATGTAACTTAAGATTTAGCCGGTATGTGCAACAAATTGATATTTTTTAGGTTGGAGAAATTGCTTATTGCTAGTAGTTGCTATTTAGTTAAAACTTTTATTCGTTGTGTTACTATGTACAAAATAAACCTAAGTTTTATTTATTCATCTGACTGATAAAATATAGGTACCTATATGTAAGCTCTCTCTATTATTTTCCAAGGACGTCGTACCCATTGGTAAGCTGCGTATCAAGTAAATGACCGCCATTGTAGTTTTGGTTGTACAAAAAGATCCATACATAATTTGGCATTCGCGTAATGAAATTGTGACCAGCAGCTTGTCAGTATTCTTGTTATTGTAGAGTTCATGCGTGGCAGTTTCACCACAAGCAATAAAAAATGCCACCATGCGAACCACTAAATACTCATATGATGCATGAAACCTTTTAAAGATTAATCCTATCCGTAATATTAAAGTGCTTCCCCGCCACGGAGTACAGAAAAAGAGTTCCCCGCTATGTTACCGTTACCATGTTTTCACCCATAAATGACACGGATCTACGCTGTACGAGTAATTCGACGCGATGTGCGATATCCCGACTATAGGCGTACGCATTGCATTGCCGCCTGATTCGCGGGAAACAACTCAGATATTGCATTTATTACTGCTGTTTTAATTAACCTTTTACAAATAACCCCGTTATTTTTCTGATAAGGTTAATCAGCTTCATATTTTCATTATTGAACTAGATGAACCCCGTATGTTGTCCTACCGGAATGTTGCCTTCCGTGCTATTAACGGCCTTAGAATTAGTTCCGATATTTTAATTACCGATAGAGCGGTGGTTGGGGTGAAAATTGGCGGTTATAAGTAGCTATATTTATAGATTTGCAAAAAAATGACTAATAAAATAAATTTTCGATGATTTTATGTATTTAAATCATTTAGGAATTTACATAAATATATACAAAAAGATCTCATTTAAATCGGTCCTGCTGTATTCGAGTTTTCGAGAGAGAAAACGCACAATCATGGATAATATAAAATTCATCGCATTTACTTGATCACTATTCCGACGTTTTCAAATCATTACAACGTTTATGGTTTCGTAGATCTTTATAGTCACGGGATGTCTGCTTTTTTCTGTCATAATATTCTATTATTTAATGACAGCCGTTACAGGTTCTTAGAATTCTGAATAAAGGCAAAGCTCTTGTTTCGAGTTCATATGTAGTCCCACTAGGTGGTAATGTAAGGATCTCCATGCAGGCATTAATATCGTACACGGCGCGGCGGCGGCCAGTGTCAACAGACACTATCGAACATACGCAGGATATATTATATAGTCACTAGAGTAATGTAACATAGTTCCAGTGGCCCGCCAATAAAGGCGGAGAGACGGCACACGGTGGGTTTATTTAGTGGGTGAGGGCTCCTACACTACCCTGTTCGTTGCCCCGAACGATAGGGTGTGTGATTAGGAACATCAATTCCCGCCGTAACAAAAAAAAAGGATAAAATATAGTGCATGAATGTGTGTGTTTCCTCACTCTCCTTGTCCATTAAGACGGCATTCTGAAATGACCAGAGACAGATCAGGTGCAGAACCAATAGCTCTACGTGCTCTCTGAGGTACGGAGTGATACACTGTGTACTTCCTCTCTCCGGGCTGCTATAGAGAGTTTCTTGACGAAAAACTCAATAACCTTTTGTAGAACTGACGCGGAAAATGAACGACCTCATGATTTTCCGTCAAATACCGAGGCAGTTGACCCACTACATGGTATTAAACCTCTCACATCGGAAGGCGACCCGAATAAGGCTAGGAACACGATCATGAATATTTGATGTAGTATTCGCGTAAACATTAGAAATATTTTCTTTTTTAAATATCCTGTTTTTCTACTTTCACATTTTGTATCTGATATTTTATTATTATTATAAGTAATAAAAAATATGTTTTTGTTTCAGGTAAGCCGAGGTGCTTGATAAAATCAGCATTAAAATTATTTAGAGATAAATTAATAGGTATGTATAATATTAATTTCGCGAGATAAGTATACATGTGAGTGTATTATAGTAATTTTTTGTAGTAGAAGATTCGATTAGTTTAATAGGTATTTAGGTACTATTATTTCGAAAGCTTTTAGTACATCAGTGGATGTTTGATAGTCGTTGGTTTTTAATTTTTATGGAAGAATTAACTGTATTGCAAATGACGACTACTATTGAATTGACGAGTGAATTTATAATATTTTGCACGCCTCATAAGCGAAGCGTTGATGTGGGTTCTACTCCCGTTTTACACGGAACAACTGATTTTTCAAACTTAAAATGTCTCTATTTATCATATATTGCACTTGTAAAATAATATCTACACACACATATAAAGAACAAACACTATTTTTGATGTCATTTTTGTTATTTAAACTAGTTAAAAAACTGTTTGAAAAAGATCTGGCTTGGACGTCCGTGAGTTGTAGGTAATGTATGTTAACATGATAACGACCAAAATACTTTACTAATCGAGTCTTTTTTTTTTCGTTTACGAATTATTATGATTAGGTATAGAGCCCTATCACTTTTCACGGTCTGGTTCGATGTGGTTTAATTGTTATTAAATAAACAAAAAAATAGTGAATATTTACGCTCGACGCGACACTAAAATCAGTGCTATCCTTATTTCGTGAGAATTATTTCTATTGACCAATGTAGAAGTACTTCTTAAAATTAGCGCTAGATGGCGTATAAGACATGAGAAGGTACTTTTTGAAATTAGCGTTATCTATGTGATTTATTGAAAAGTACTTAGTAAGACCAATACATTATATTATTAGTTACTTATCAAATAATCAATTTTATTTTGAAAAATTGAGGGATTGTTATTGTTTTAGTGTTATTAACTGATAAATCGAGTGGTGAGATTTGATTCCACGTAATGGTATCATTAAGTTACCTATATGTACTACGTAGGTACGTACAAACTCAATGAATTGTATACATACTTTGTACGATAATACAGACAGACAAAATCCTATTACCTTATTACCTACTTAATTGTTGTTTTTGCTTGTTGTTCTATTATTAGATGTCTTTATAGACATAAAATTACTTTTTTATTTCAATATCTGCAATGCATAGACATCGGCTTATTACATATTTTATTATATATATAGATATTAATATTAAGTACCTATACCTACATTTTTCGTTTGGATTTTTTTTTAATTATTTCTATAGAGATTAAATATTTATGCCTTTAAATATGTATGACTTTTTTTTATTGCATGTAGTGGAAGTCGAGCCACGGTCCATCTGATGGTAAATGGTAACAGTCGCTCATGGACTCAACTATACTAAGAGTATTGCCAAGCCGCTGCTCACCATTTCATTTTACCGATATGAAATGAAAGAATAAACGGCTATCTCCTACTACAGCCAAAACGCAACGATGTGCTTCATGGCCGGTTACACGGGAGATGGTGGTACCAACCCGATACCAAGTGAGTACTCCCACTTGGTACCCAGCTCTATCACCAGTCATGCAATGGATTATAATTGCTTACGTCCCTTAGTCGCCTCATACGACATCCATGGGATAGAATGGGGTGATGACAACTTGTATTCTTAGTCACCACACGGACAAAATAAAATTATAATTGCGAAATTTTTATATATTTTCTATATATATTTTCCCGTCTTCTTCAGTGTTATCTAGGGTCGTCTTGACCTCTGAGCGTGTAATCGCGAATTATTAATAATCGTATCATACACGGATCACGTTATCTCCACGATCTGATCTCGGGACTCGAATCCCGCCCCGAGCGGTCAGCTGATTGATGGCCGGCATGCTAGGGTTACCTTACGATCCACTGAAGGAATGTAATATAGTTCCAGTGGCCCGCCAATAAAGGCGGAGAGACGGCACACGACGGGTTTCTTTAGTGGGTGAGGGCCCCACGCTGCCCTGTTTGTTGCCCCGAACGTCGGGGTGTACGGTTAGGAACATTCTTTCCCGCCTTAACAAAAAAAAAAAGAGTTACCTGTCGCCTTTAGAATATGGGTAAAGGTTGGCAGGAACAGTTCGGCCCAACCATTTTTGTGAAGGCGGCAAAAAATGTACCTAACCGCACACTCCTTAGTTCGAGGCAACGAACAGGAAAAATTCTGTTGGTGTCGGGCCCTCACCCACAAATAAACCCGCCGTGTTCCGTTTCTCCGCCTGTACTGGTGGATTGGAACTTTGTGACATCACTTTACTGAACTCCCCTTAAACGGTTGTACCGATTTTGATTAAATTTTGAGGTGTGTATATTTTTGATTCACAATTTGTTTTGTAGGCGCAGCGATTTTGTTATAGCTTTTTTGATGAAATTTTTTTAATGTTATTTTATGGTTTTATGTTTATCAGAACATATAACCATAAAATTTTATCCCAATCCATCCACTAGTCTTAATCGAAAATCCAAATTGATTTAAAAATTCTGGAGCAAGGAGGCAAGTCAGTGTTTGAGCACAACGTCTACCAGATTCACTAGTCTTCTTACTAAACGTTAGTTAGATGCGAAAGTGAGTTTGTTTGTTTGTTAAGCTTTGACGCTGTAACTACTGAACCAATCATCATTCTGGCATAGGCTTTATCTCAGAAAAATGGATGATTGCTATGGTATAGGTATTCTTAATAATTATTCATAGGTATATTCTAATGCTCACGCAGTTGAAGTAGCGGGTATTATCTATTTTAATCATAAATTAAATACTCTAGAATTGGCAGCCCTATCTCCGGGCGCAAATGCTTCAGCGTAAATTATAAAATTTACGTTACGAACAAAGGCGATCCCTATCTGATCTTGAATGATAGAGTATGCCGTTTGTCGGTGAAACTATGTATGCGAAATTCTTAATTAGATTTCTTCCATTTTCCATTTGTTCCATGTATTCATCCCAACTTCCCCAAGCTGGCTTCTCTACGAGCGATTCTGTGCCGCTTCAATCCTTTCGAGTTTCAGTGTTTCACAAAATTTCATTTGGTCGCTAATTCTGTATCTTAATTTTCTACTGAACTACCGAGCGAAAATCTATTGGTTCGAGTGAATGGAATGTAATTTTTTGTGCTTTTCACAGGCCTAAGTCTGATTCCTAATAACTATTAATACACGTTACTTTTGAATAGGCAAGTCTTTAATTTCATATCTGCGAAATGAAATGGTAAGCAGTGGCTTCACCATCAGGTGGGCTGTGGCTCGTTTGCTACTAAAAAAGAGCCGCTAGATCCTTTCTTCGCTGTTGGTAAAAAAAAACAAAGTAGTTGATAAAACATTTGAATTTAGAAAGCTGCCATGAAAAATAAAAAACAAATTCAAAAGTAGCACATTTTAAAAGCATTTGACAGAAATAACTCACTCGCCGTTGAACACAGAACTCAGTCAGCGGCCGTCGTCTGCGCATCAATCAACCGATAAAACAATTAAATTGATTGCGTCACTCAATCAATAACTGTCGTTCCAAATTCAAAACAGGAAGGAATGTTATTATTTTTTAAATTTGGCAACTGGCCTATTAACAGAAATTTTGATGCAAGGATTTATAGACAGCCATCTATCATCTTTTTGTAAAAAAAAAAACGTAAATTCTTCACTTTTTACTTTTGATCTGTCATGTCGGTCTGATGGTAGATTAAAACAGAGATTGTCACCACTTTATTAATTCCTGTAGATTTTGATTGTATATGTACATAATATTGCTAAAACAAAAAGTAATCCGGTTGAAACTCATAGCTGAACCTGGGAATCTATTTAATTAGACAAATGAACACAAAGAGTGAAAATGTGAAAGCAAAAATAATAGTCTGGAGCAGGATTTTCGATTACACATTTTCACAATTTTTTTTTTTCAATTATAAAAGGCATGTCAAGTGCTTAAAAAATATATAAAAAATTAGAAATAATTATAAGATAGTGTAAAAAGAAGTCTGAAGATGCTCTACTTTAATATTATCAACTTTATTTTATATAATTTAGCTTTCAATTCGACTGTATGTTTTTTTTGCCGTGCTTTATTTCTTTCTCTACTGCGCTCCTGTACTCGATGCTTTCTTATACGAGATGCACCAAAGTGTACCACCTACTTTGACCTATTTTATAGAAAACACTAAAAAGCAATAAATAAATTACAAACGATATCCGCGTTAGACACCTACTGATGTGTTTGAAGTCGACCAATTGTTTTTTGCGTTTTAGTTCCCGGGTGTCTTTTGTAAGCGTTTTTTTTATTTAAAAATAATTAATATTTCATGTTGTCGTTCAGTGTGGGTATTGTATATCATTATTAGTTAATACAGTGTAATATTTCCATGTTAAGGGAGCAATTATAAACATTAATAGTATACTAAAAAACTATATGGTTGTCTGTAAAGTCGGTTTGAGGACGATAATTTAACGTCATATATGTTTTCTGAGAGTTTCACAAAATGTAATACTGATAGAAATCGAAAGGTACATTTTAGTTTTCTAGACAATTTAATTTTTTTATTAAGTAGAGCAACTTTGTTGCCAAGTCTGGATTTAAGCAATTTGAACTGTACTACCCATGTGCATTGAGCCGCTGATGGCTCGCGACTGACACTTAGCTCAATCGTCCCACACCCTGCGGCCCCCTCGCCAAATTTGGAGGGGCGCGTCTTCGTGAATGGCACTATCTATACACGTCTTAACAATAAACTATTTTAAACATTTTGATCTATATTTTAGCACTTGACATGCTCCGCTACTCTTAAAGTACAAATCGTAATTTGTGAATAATGAAAAAGAGTATTTAGTACAGGCGGGAATCGAACCTGCGTCCCTTCCTATCCGGGGAAGTGCTCTAATCCACTGAGCTACAGTACTATCTTTTAGACATACCCAATCTCCTTATCACATTTGTCTTAACGACCAACGCCCTCTATCGGAACGCATTTACATGCATCCAATATAGTAAGTTTAATTTTGCAATTAAAATTAATACTATTTGATGGCGTGTTTTTTTTTAAACATTTTGATCTATATTTTAGCATGACATGCTCCGTTACTCCTAAAGTACAAATCATAATTTATGAATAAGGAAAAAGAGTATTTTAGTACAGGCGGGAATCGAACCTGCGTCCCTTCCTATCCGGAGAAGTGCTCTAATCCACTGAGCTACAGTACTATCTTTTAGACATACCGTACCATATACGTATTTGTTACCGAATGTGAGTTTTCACTTGCCTGATTGAAACCCTCATCTTTATTGTTTTCACCTGCCGTATAACATGTTATGTTGGTATATTTTATTTGTAAGGAGTAACTATCCTGTCTCCATATTTATAAAAGAAAAAACAAAAAACCAACTCATGTATGATAAAAACAAGAAATAGCAAAAGCAATAACAAGTTTGCGTCAATGCACGTCAAATCTTATTCCGCTGCAACCAATCAGTTGCAAGTTGTACCCCAGTTCCGTTGTGCTCGTCAGACGTCTCTTGCTGTCACCGACTTCTTTTTGCCCGTCGCGTTGGGTCGATAAGGACGTCAAACGTACAAAGAACTCGCTCTGCTGTATTTTCATCTCAAATTGTTTTGTTTAAATGTTGTTTTAGGGATGAATGATGTTGGAGCAACGTGGGTAAATCGATATTTGGATTTCGGACATCGTAGATTATTTTCCTTGGGAAGTTAGTTGCATTTTTTATAGACGCATTTCAATAGATTTGAGTGTCCAGAAGACCTCCCATTGTACATATATGTATAGTTTTAATTAAAAAGTTCACTTTGCTAATACATAAATATGATTTAATTTTTTGTGTGTTTTCAGAGCTATTTAAATACAATAATATACAAATAATAATGTATATATGCTACTTACATAACTGTATTATTAGATATATATTCCTAAATGTGCCAATCTTTATAATCTGCTACTATAGGCTGAAGCTTCAATCAGCCTGCTGGTATTTATTAAGTACATTTCGCACTAAAGAAAACATTTTATATCGTAGAAGATTTTATAAAATAATATGTTTATCTATTCGTAAATTACACTGAAAATTGTCCTGAAACTACACACTGCATAGGAATTAGTCTGTATCTCAACCAATATATCTGCGAAATCGATGTCAGTGAGGCATCATATCGCTAAGTACCCAATAAATTAAAGGGTACCTTTGTATAAAGAAAACTTATTCCGTCTAAAGTGTAGGAAGATCTGAGAGCGCACTAAGACTGCAGCTCATAAAGGCAACGATATGCAAATGCAGTTCTTTTCCGTTTCACCGTTATTGCTCTCCAGGCGCCTAAAACTATAGGGCTGGGCTCATATACACTGTCTTGTCTTATCTGAGCCGGTCGTTAACGTGGATGCCTTGAGACAGAATTATTGGTCGTAGAAACTGATTAAGATTGTTCCTAAAGCTTGGATTCAACGGGAGCTTCAGTTTCAATCGATTTATGCTGGTTAGCCTTCAGTTAGAGATCTACCCATCTTTATCGTATTACACTATTTGGATATTACATTTCGATGTGATATGTACATTATTTTTCGTTGACGTTTCTCAGCAAAATGCGGGTTCTTAAAAATTATTAGCTTCGTCCAACTATCTATTTAGGATTGTTTCTAGGGAAATCGAATTGAAGCAATTTTAAGTGTCTTTTCGATATTAAACTGCAAATGTATATAATATAGAGTACAATTTCAGGTCCTGATAATACCAGGGCAGGCTGAATTGAACCAATGAGAACATTTTTAAATGCTTAAGAGAATTCTAAATCATTTTATAATAATTATTTGATATTAACACTCTAATGCTATTGTAGCTATAGTATTTTCATCGATTTTTTTTCAGAAGTTTATATTGTAGTGTTACACAAATTTATTCTTAGAAACAAAATAAAATAATATGCATTTTGTTAGCATATCAAGGGCACTTTTACTCATCAAACATAATTACATGGAAAATGCATTATAAACAATTACACGACGAATTCCAATTTGAATCACGCATCGATTCTAACAATAGTATCCATCAATCGTAATTAATTACGGTTATATCCTGAAGCCACCACAATGATTGTCGATCAAAGATGATTGACCGAGTGGCCGCACAGGTGTTAAGGTGATGAATAATATTATAATTGCGACGGGATACGTCTTAATATCAATAAAGAAGGTAAGGCAACTAATGCCTGTTGAATAAACACCCATCAATCAATAAGTGTGATGTGGAGTTAGGGTAAAAAGTGGAGCCGTCGTAGAATAGTGTGGATAAGATTTCATTATTGTTTATATCACAAAACAAATCAAAAGTTGTGGTTGTCAATCCAAAGAGGCGTTATGTGAATGAATTATAAATAGTTGCTCATACTATGGCACACAAACACTATGTGACCATAATTATATATTAATGCAAGTAATATATCTTTATTGCCAAGCTAGCAGACGAGCAAGCGGCTCACTTTATTGTAAGGGGCAACAGCCGTTCAGACTTTGGCAACACCAGGGGCACAGCTATGCTGCCTTATCGTGAAATTATAATAAGTACTTTCTGATATTTACGCGAATGTTACACATTTTGAAATAAAACTACGTCTACGGAATCTAAAATCAAAATTCTGCAATTTGTGAGCACACACAGGATCACACCCGCCATTACATTACATTGAGGTTTGTCAAACCTAATGGTTTGACAAACCTCAAATCCTCGCAAAAGAACTTCGATATCGCCCTAGAATGATACGTGAGGCTATTGAAATTAAGAAACATCCCAATTTCAATAGAGAAGACGGCTGGGCCTTACCATCAAGCTAGAATCCTGTGATAGGCCTCACCAAACTGAATACAAGAAGGCACACCACAAGATTGCAAGACACAGTTAGCGCTTATTGTGTAGATAAAACCCATAGTAGAGATTAGTCTTTGCCTTTTTAAAAAAAATATTAAAAATTTGAACTTTATTAGCTCTCAGTAATTCCGTACAAAATTTAATAATCTATAACAGTTGTTGCCTACTGAGTCTTCTGGCCGGATCTTTCTCAGTCAGGCCGCGTTCCGATCCGGTGGTAGCTTCTTAGTCTTAGCTTTTGGCAAAATCAATATATTTAATAATATAAACTAATAACCAAGATTGTCTTCTTACTGGTAGTAATTGGTAGTTTGTAGTAGAATTTTTGAGCACTAAATAAAAACAAAAATTTTTTTAAATAGAAGTATTATACTCATTTTAATATACTAACGTAAAGTCTCATACATTGTAAGCATAAACATTTGAAGTAGATATTTTCACTGTGTTTCTAAACGAATATTAGGTGGGTTAAAATAAATAAACCAAAAATTTTGTAAAATCATATACTGCGGGTAGATGAAACCGTCGAAATAACATATCAGCCTTGGACGTCTATCATCTAAGTCCACCCGTGATCATGAATGCTGTAAAGTATTCGAAACGTCGGGATAGTAGTAAAATCAAGTAAACGCGATAGATTCCGTAAACGTAGTTTTATTTCAAAATTATAATAAGTCTCGCTCTATACAATGATATGATCCGTGTTGCAGGATGTTGACTTAAAAATATATATAAGCTAGCATGTGGTAGTGTTTGCGAAATAGCGTGACGTATTCTTCTTTAAAAACATTTAACTTTGCTTTGCTGGC
Source organism: Leucoma salicis (assembly GCA_948253155.1). Classification (NCBI taxonomy): domain Eukaryota; kingdom Metazoa; phylum Arthropoda; class Insecta; order Lepidoptera; family Erebidae; genus Leucoma; species Leucoma salicis. The sequence goes on from OX411809.1 coordinate 1,693,595, forward strand.
AGAAAAGAACTGGTGGTTACTTATCAATACGTCTCTGGTTCTGCTGCTATATTTTTAGCATAATCACAAAAACAAATGACGCGCTGAGATGATGATATACATCAACTTATGCGTCCCTTTTAAGGACTGATTTCAACTCAGAAAGAGAGCAATTGTCGGCTACTTGTCTTTGCTTGACAAATGTGAAATCGGCTGCCAAGAAAGTCTCCTAGGCTTGCAAGTCCTTTTGGGGTTCGAACTTGAATGTCGTTTCTTCTCTGTATCCTCTAGATTAGTCTAGCTAGATAATCGCTATGACATTCATTTTATTTGAGCATTGGTTTTTTATTGGCAAATACAGTCTACTTGAGGCACTAAATAATGAAAGCAATAAAAAGTCATATCCACAAAAACCTCTCCCGAAAGTGTTACTAAAGCAAAAAACCGGTGTCGAGCCGACAACAAGCCGTCGAAGGAAGGTCGTCGCCACCGTGTGTGTTCGCGTGTTTCTAAGTTTTTTTGTTGCTTGCCTGTTTGTTTTTCACAGAAACGCCCGTCAGGTGTAGGCTTTTTAGATTTTAGAATCAATAGTTTACTTTTGAAATGTGTTTGAGTTTGTTAGCTTTCGAGAAATGGAATATTCTTACTCGGTGAGATTTGACTCTGTAAAATACTAAACATGAGAGAACTGTCTTATATGTTGTCTATTTGGATGATATACCTACCCGTTTAACAGAAACTAATATTAATACTGATTAATTTGTTAGAAATTTTACTTGAGTCATAGAGACATCATAGAGCCTAAAGTATTATAAACACTATGTTCTTCTGGTAAAGAAATATTTTTCTACTTTCACAAAATTTATCATAAATACATCAAACACCTGATGAACTGAACAACATCAGAATTTTATTATACGAGTATTTCAGATTTGTTTTCTAAATTCCCGAAAATTCGGAACTCAATTCAAAAACAACATCTGTCCAGTTACTATGTATTTTAAGACAGCAATTATTGGTATGTCAATCATAATCTTTGAGGTCAAATTCGTTTATAAGTACGTTCATAAAGTGAATAATCTTGGTCTTCGAAAATTGGTCTCATTATTTTCGTCAGCTAATCTGAGTCTATTATTGGAAGCTACTCATCAGGACTATTATATTTCATTTTCTGGAGTCCTGTATTGGGAATGTTTCCATTTTTCTTCTTTCCTTCCCTTTCTACAAAAGTACTAAGTCTTTCAAAATACTACCACATCGTGCACCACTAGTACTGTCATACGCAAAAACTCTGCTGAATGTTGTTCTACCTTATAAGAACCCATATTAATTTGATAGCACATAATATGCAGAGGTTCTAGTGGCAGTCTTGCGTGCGATATTGTAAGTTCGAATTCAAACAAGTCTTATTTCAGGATTAAGTACAAAAGTCTTTGTCTATGTTAAGCGCGTTTGCTCCGCGACACCGCTATTGTTTTTTTATATGTCTTTTAAGTAGTATACCCTCTACTAGGGAATAGTCTCTGTAGAGCGGGGACTTTACAGACATATAATTAACTTGATTATCCTGTTTGTTTATTGAATACACAACCACTCGAGATACGAATCCGGTATCTGAATCAATACGTCATCTGTGTAGTCAATTATTGTGTATTTAAAAAGTAAGTAATTAGTATAAAAAATATGCTCGTTGTCCACTCTAACGAACTACTTTGGATTAAGTTCACCAACATCTATAGTGCCGGTTATTTCTACTTTATACCTTTAGAGATAAGGTAAATTTTCACTTGTAACCGTAGCAAAATAAAAAGCAGCTGTGTCAATAAAGATTAAACAGCTTCTTAGAGCTGGGTTACGCGTTTCAACGAACAGACGGACTGATGTACAAAATCAGCTGACATGTGATTGACAGAGAGACCGTGGCTCCGTCTGCACGGTGACATTTGACGTTGAAGGGTTAATCTTTGTCACAGCTTGCTTCGATTTATTATAAGAGAAAAAGGTGAGTAGAATATGTTGATGTATAACATGTTTTTTTTTTAATAAATTACTGATTTCCAATTACCTTCTCCATTTTGGCCACGGGTTTCTTTTGAGAGGGAGAAGGTATAATACCTTCAAGCCTAGACCATCACGCTGGATCAGAGGGTTCTAGAAAATCTCATTAAATGTGCTTGCTCTAGCAAGCGGTACCTAATAAATTTGCAAATATACACATAATTTAAACACAAAGTGAAAAATGTGAAATCGAAAATAACAGTCAGGAGCAGGATATGAACCTGCATCTTCTGGATACCGTCCAGATTTTCGATTTCACATTTTTCACTTTGTGTTTAATGTATAGTGCTAAGCATGTCAAATGCTAAAAATATATATAAAAATATCTAAATACACATAATTTTGTAAAAATGTTGATAAGTCACGTGTGTGTGCCCGTGTAATGTTTTGGCCTCCGATAGGTGATCGATGTTCAAACCCCTGTTTTTGCAGTCCTTTGTCTAACTATTAAGCTAACAGTTAATGTAATAAATGCCTATTATACTCGTAGTATCCTAAGTTTATGTCTGTCTTTTGCTATAATAACAAACATTCGAAGCTTTTGTATCTTAATATTTTCATCCATTTTTGCTTGCAGCCAAAGATATTAATCGATTCTAAAATCGAGACTCAACAAGCCTTTCAATATTACACTTTTGTAATGGTAAAGCTTTGCTTCTCCCAGCATGAATGTGCTGGCTCGAACGGGCGGGCGGGCCCTCTCAAAAAAGATTTGCGTGAAGCAACAGTACGTTTCTTATGGTGAGTGAGGGCGAAAAGTGAGAGCCCAAACCCGTGCATCTCCATTCCGGTTGCCCTTATTGTCCACCTCATCATCACGTTTCTTTCATGCTTTCTCTCCACCTTCTATCTTATTCCCTGAAGAGGCACCGTGCGAGTGATGCCATTGGTATTGCTATCGTCTATTATAGGCTACGGTAACCTTATTTCCTTATTTGCCAACCTAGTAGTATAAAAATTGTGCTAGTTATGCCCGGTAAGCTGGTCTCTGGACTCTTGGGGCGCTCCAGCCGATCTTGGAAGAATGGGCAGGCAGCACGGGGTCCTCACCTTCCGGTTGGTGCAGGTTTTGTCGGGGCATGGTTGCTTCGGCAAATACCTGCACACGATCGCTAGGAGGGAGACGACCCCAGGCTGTCACCACTGCGACTGCGGCGAGGACTCGGCGCAGCACACGCTCGAGTCGTGCCCGGCCTGGGATGTGCAGCGCCGGGAACTCGCTGCAGTCATAGGCGTGGATCTGTCGCTGCCAGCCGTTGCGCGAGCGATGGTTGGCAGTGACAGGGCCTGGACCGCGGACGCCGCCTTCTGTGAGGCTGTCATGAGGTGGCGGAGAGGGCCCGGGAAGAATTCTCCTTCGCGGACCCGATTCGCCAACGGCGCGCGGGGCGGCGTGCGCGCGCTTACCTGCACCTGATGCCGCCCTAGCCGAGGCTGCGGACGGTGGGGTCGGGGAGTACCCTGCCGTCCGCGGAAGCCTACTGCGAAGGTGTGACGCCCACGTGTGCGGGGTGTCGCACAAGAGAGGGTGCCCGAAAGGGCTGCCGCCTGCGGATCGTGGTCGAAACGACGCGGTACCCGTGATCCGCCTTATCAAGGGCGTGTGAGGGCGCGCGGTGGGTTTTTAGAGGGTGAGAGCCCCACGCTACCCCGTTGTCTCCCCGGGCAGCGGGGTGTGCGGTAGGACATTTTTGCCCACCTAAAATAAAAATATAAATAAAGTTATGCCCGGTAAAGGAAAATATGAGACCACCAAAAAAAGAAGTGGCTCATGAGTGTCTTGCCGGGTTCTTCTCATGAAAAGCCTTACTACGGAATCCGGCCCCTTGTGGCGATTGCAATCGCGATATTGCGGATGCACTTGCCTCAAACGCTCGTGTTAGTTATTAGTAACTTTGACGATTTGAAGTGCTATATTATAAGCCTATGAAATATAGATATTATTGAATATGAATTTGATCTGCCTGATGAGAAATTTCTTCGTGATGTTTATATATTGTCAACTAAGTCACATTACGCTAGCTTAGTAAATTACAGCTTAAATTCCGTTAATACATGTAGGAGACCTACGGTAGCTCAGAACTGCAACCCACTAGTGGCCTAGTAAAGGATTTTAACGAAGTTGCTATGAAGTTTTTTACCGAATTCTTCGATTAAATAAAAATAACAACAGAAATTTTAGGTTTAATGCATGTAAATGCTTTCCGATAGATGGCGTTGGTCGTAAAGACAAATATGATAAGGAGATTGGGATGATCGAAAGATCTGTACGATAGCTCAGTGGCTTAGAGCACTTCCCCGGATTGGAAAAGGCGCGAGTTCGATTCCCGCTCGTACAAAAATTCTCTTTTTCCTTATTCAAAACAAATAATTTGTACTTTAAAAAGTGGCGGAGCATGTCAAATGCTAAAAAATATAGATCAAAAACAACAGAAATATTACATATAATTATATAGTTCGTTCATCCGTCATTTGAAATCAGTACTGCCGTCAGATTCACCTACAGATTTGGCAACAAGAACTTGGTTACTGCGCTTCCTTAAATTCGTGTGCTGTTTGCTTATGATATATTGTGACAAGCTATAACCTATTATCGCGTAGGTAATATCTGAGAATCGAGCTTAATAACCTTGCGTAATCTCGAAACCGAACGCGATTGACCTTGGACTGGAGTCCGAGGTCGAGACAGCACAAGGCACATACAAATTGACTGTTCGGTAGATATATGTTTTATTTTCTCAACGGCTTGTGAAGTCTGCCAACCCGCACCGGGCCAGTGCGGTGGACTATGACTTAAGTATCTTTAAATATGAGAGGGGCCTTGTACCTGACAATTAGACCCTTGGTCAAAAGTAAGACAGCAAAAAGTTATACAAAAAATGCACTATAATTGTCACAATTACGCAAGTATTGCGAATGCTGTTTTTATTTTGAAAAAGACATCACTCATCAGTGATTGACAGCACTTCATTTCACCAACATATATTCAACACATAAGTAATGATTGTACATCACGGTTTGTCTGTCGTCGTGTGTAAAGGAACGCAACTTGGCAATTATATCACACGTACGTCAACGCGGACTCGCGCGTGTGGTCTTCCAAGAAACGGAACGTGTTAGGCACGATGATGCGGCTGAGTGCATTTTTGTTGGATCTTAATCTAGTTTTGTAAAAGCTATGTTCTAGGGCCGTGGGATCGAATCGGCTAATATATTATATAGGTAAATCTACCTATACACCTTTGTACCTTGACTGGAGATGATATTGAAAGTATACCTACTTATAAATTTTGTAGCATATTAATTGAACTTACATTTATAACGTAATTTTGAGACTCGGACATTCTAGCGATTTTATAAAAAATATTGTAATTTTTCAATTATGTTGAAATGTGGGGTTAACATCCAAGTTCCTTATCAAAATGTCCCTAGTCAATGAGGTATCAAAATAAGTTACTAATCACCTGCCCAGTTATATAGAGGATTGTGGTTCTACTAAATAAGAGAGACGGTGGTAGCAATTTCTTTTTTTGCATTTTTATTATACTGTAAGTACCTACAGTAGCACTAACATAACTTTGAACATGTTATGGCGCTATGTCTATGGATGGCTAGAATATATAATATTTTTGGGTGATCATAGTCCGGAGCGTGCTCGTCGCGATCCCTGCCAGCCTGTAATCCACAGGCACAATCCGGCTCGAATGCGTACCGCAGTGCGGGTTAGGGCGTGCCCCAGAGACGACGCGTACCGACCCGCCCCCGTCGGTACGAACAACGGCAGATGCGGCGATAGGGGCCGCCACCCATCACGCCTTGCCCAGTTTGGCGAGTCGAGGGGAACAGAGTGTCGAGTAGGCATGTGGAATGTAAGAGGTGCTGTGGAAGGTAAGTTACACGAGCTGGCAACCGTCATGTCGGACACACAGCTTGATGTGCTCTGTGTAACAGAGACCAAGCGAAAGGGTAGCGACGCCTGTGATCTTCCTGGTGGCGGGCTAGCTCTGTGGTCTGGTGTACCGCAGAGCGATCGGGCCAGCATGGGAGTGGGGGTGTTGCTGTCCGCTCGCTTGGCCTCAGGTGTGAAAGACTACGGAATGTTCGATCCCAGACTTCTATGGGTCTGAATAAAACTAGGTGTCACCAGGGTCTTCATGGTCGCAGCTTATGCTCTCGTAAGCTCTTCGGTGGCATCGGATCTAGAGAAGTTCTGGGATAATGTTAGGGAAGTTCTGGATTTGGCATAAGCTAGTGAACGCGTGATCGTATGCGGAGACTTGAATGGCCCATCCATGGGACCAAGCGTCCAGACTTCGAGAACGTGCTTGGTTCATTTGGTGATAAGAGAGTGAATGATGCAGGTAGGCTCATTGCGGATGTATGTATGGATAGAAACCTTATTGTGTCAAACACATTTTTTCAACATAAGGACATCCATATGTATACATGGAAAAGGAATGTACAGAGAAGTATGATAGATTTAATTCAGGTAGACAGTCGCCTCCGAAGTAAAATTTTGGATACAAGAGCCTACAGGGATCCCACTGTCGACACGGACCACTATCTCGTTATTGCGAAATTTAGTGGTCTGTTCAGAAAGTGGAGACACTGGCGAGAGCGTGTCCACTTCGGAGGGCTTGAAAGAATAAAGATTGAAAAGTTGCAAGAAGAGAGTGTAAGAGCAAAGTATGCAGAGGGTGACCGTGAACGGCTGACAATGGCAAGGCAGCCGGGATCTGACATAGAAGAATGCTGGAGAGTATTGAAAGATAGTATGGTAGATACAGCGAAAGAAGTATGTGGATGCTCAAAGAAGCATAGGAAAGTGAAAGGTGATGCATGGTGGGATACGGAAGTAGCAGCTTCCGTAGACCAAAAGAAGAAAGCGTGGCTGGACTATGTATCTTCTTTGAACCTGAGTGCAAGTATGAAAGAACAGAAGAAAGAAATATACCGGCAACGTAAGAATGACACCAAAGCCTTAGTGAAAGAGAAGCGTGATAGAGCAAATATGATTGCAGAAGAATGCCTGACCAAAAACTTCGAGAGCAACACCAAACTTTTCTGGAGGGAGGTGAAGAAATCTTGGAGTGGTTGGTCAGCTTTTAGAATGAATAAAATAAGGTCTAAAGGTGGAGACATTCTTACGCAAACACAAGATGTGTTAAGCCGATGGAGTGAATATTTTGGAGATTCAGGGTGATACTGGTGTCACATGTGGTCTAACAGATCAGCATTCGGTACCGGCATCCTCTGATGACATTAGCATGGATGAAGTTGAATGGGCGATTAGAAGTTTGAAAAATGGTAAGGTAGCGGGTATTGATATGGTGTCTGCCGAGATGATCAAGCTTGGAGGCTCATGTGTCTGGGAATCCTTCCTGATGCTTCTCAATTTAGCGCAGTCATCGTGCCCTTGTTTAAAAACAGGTAACGTTATGACTGTGCAAACTACAGAGCCATAAGCTTGACCAGTTTGGAAACCAAAGTGTATGGTAAGATTATTGAAAGGAGAATGAGGATCGTATCTGATAAATTTTTGTGTGAGGCACAAGGAGGTTTCAGGTGTGGAAGATGATGCATGGATCAAGTGTTTTCTCTGCGCAACATTGTGGAGAAGCATCTGGCTGTAGGCTAGAGGGTTTTCTGCAGTTTTGTGGATTTGGAGAAAGCATTTGACACTGTTGTACGAAAGGAACTTTGCGACATTTTGCCGGAGTATGGTATTAACGGTAGACTGCTACAAGCGGTGCAGTCCATCTACATGAACTGCAGAGCTTGTGTGCGGCTGGATGATGGAATGTCACCCTGGTTTGATGTCAATATTGGCGTTAAACAGGGCTGCGTTCTATCAGCCAGACTGTTTATTATATATCTGGATAAATGTTTACAAAGGTTGAATGAAATGAATTTGGGAGTTCAGATGGGCGACTCAGTGGTTAACTCTCTGTTATATGTAGACGATGCGGTCCTATTAGCTCAGTCTGCGACTGACCTGCAAACCCTAGTCGACGTAATGGCAGAAGATTGTACGAAAAGGGGCCTACGTGTGAATGTGAGCAAAACCAAAGAAATGGTTTTTGAAAGAGAAGAAGCCAGAACATATGTTAGAGTAGCAATAGGAAATGGTGTGCTAGAACAAGTGGATGAATTTGTATATCTTGGATGTGGATTCAGTCGGGATGGAAGGTACACCACTGATGTAGAGAGAAGAGTGAATGCGGGAAATAGAGTGAACGGAGCATTGGGAAAACTTCTCGGCAGCCACTACCCTAGCCAGAAGGCACGTGTCACAATACACAACGCAGTGCTTGTCCCAACGTTATTATATGGAAGCGAGAGTTAGGTATACAAAAAGGAGCATCTGTGGAGAATTTGTGGAGTGACGCTGACTGACTGCATTCGTAACAATGACGTAAGAGAGCGAGTAGGTATGAAAGAGAGTATTGGTGTAAAGATGCGAAAGGGAATGCTCCGATGGTTCGGACATGTGGAAAGAATGCCGGTTGAGCGACTGGCTAAGAACATATACAATACGAAAGCTGAAGGATGTAGGTACAGGGAGAGACCGAGACTTACCTACCTAGACCAAACATGACCACATGTATTGAAGGAAGGTGGAGTCAGGAGTCTCCGAAACCGGCGAGCGTGTATGAAGAGAGTTATGAATGTTGAGGAAGCGAGAGATGTTTGCAAGAATAGAGCCTCTTGGCACTCTGTTCTCTCTGCCTACCCCGCAAGGGAAATAGCGTGATGATAAGTTAGTTAGTTAGTCTATGGATGGCTAGAATAATCGCGTAATATTTTGACTATCTCTTACTCATAAATTGGCAATTGAAAAAAGAGGCCCATGAGTTTCTTGCCGGGTTCTTCTCATGAAAGGATTTACTACCAATCCGGCCGCTTGTAGCGATTGCAGTCGCCTCTTTGTTTTTGCGGATGCACTCGCCTCAGACGCTCGTGTTAATTATTATTGTATTTTTGACGATTTTGTATAATAGGCCTTATAAAATAAAGATATTTTTGAATTTGAATAACACCAGATCTTTCCTAGTTTTTCCTATTTTAGTTCCTAGTAATAAACTATCAAACATACAAACTTTCATATTTACAATATGAGTAGATCTGAAGGTCCGGGACGTTCAATCGAAATCAAGGAGCTTTAAGCTATTTCGCTTTTATATAAGATACCTGTTTAAACACAAAAATATTTATGTAATTTTTTAAACCATAACTTTAAGTATAATGTTAGTACCTATAGCTTATCTATTAAACCGGAATTTTAATTGATTTATTATGGAATTACGAGATGTATAAATTACTGTGATTCTTCGAAACGTAATTCAACATTAATATTTCATTGTTGGAATTTCCTGAAGAGCCAAATAGGGTGAAGATTTAAAAAAATAGTTAACTACAGTGTTTTCTGTGGTCACGAGTACTTTGTATACGATATCCATATACTATGTACGTTTTCTGTAGATTTATATGTACCCATTTAATATAGGTTTAAAAAAGGTATTATTTCTCAATAAATCTCTAATTCTACAAAGGTGGCCAGTGACTAATAATAAGTATTTCGATATTTTTATAGGCCAGTGACTAATAATAAGTATTTCGATATTTTTATATACTTTTTTAGCATTTGACATAATTTAGCCTTATATAAATCAACACAAACTGTGAAAATTTGAAATCGAAAATCCTGCTCGTGACTTTTATTTCACATTTTCACACTTTGTGTTGATTAATAATAAGTAGTTTTAAATAGGTCTTAAAGTTTTCAAATGATTCACTGTGTAGTAAAACTATGTATGAAGATATATGTAGGTTGTGTTCTGTGGTCACGAGTACTTTGTATACGATATACATATACTATGTACGTTTTCTGTAGATTTATATGTACCCATTTAATATAGGTTTAAAAAAGGTATTTTTTCTCAATAAATCTCTAATTCTACAAAGGTGGCCAGTGACTAATAATAAGTATTTCGATATTTTTATAGGCCAGTGACTAATAATAAGTATTTCGATATTTTTATATACTTTATTAGCATTTGACATAATTTAGCCTTATATAAATCAACACAAACTGTGAAAATTTGAAATCGAAAATCCTGCTCGTGACTTTTATTTCACATTTTCACACTTTGTGTTGATTAATAATAAGTAGTTTTAAATAGGTTTTAAAGTTTTCAAATGATTCACTGTGTAGTAAAACTATGTATGAAGACATATGTAGGTACCTGCCGATGTCCTTTTCTATTGTTTGTAATCATGATGTGATTAATAACACAACATTAATTCATTTAAAAAGTCATCGTTTCCAAAGGCTTAACTAAAATTTTATTAGGGTCAACACTGGAACCACCGAAGGAATGTAACATAGTTCCAGTGGCCCGCCAATAAAGGCAGAGATGGCACACGCCGGTTCTTTAGTGGGTGAAGGCGGCAAACTACCCTGTTCGTTGCCCCGAACGGCGCAAGCAATGCAAGTGCACAACTAAATCTTTACTATTAATTTAAAAGATGTCGTCGCAAGTCGACTTAATCAACAATCAATCCAAAATATCCTTTTATAACATAAATTCGTTTACAGTTCCTGTGGTCAGTGCTATAGTAGAGGTCATCTACCTTCCTTTGTGATGATGATCTCAGAATTGAAAAAGAGCCAGAGAGAAGTCTGCAGTTAATCTCTTCAATTTTTACTTTCGACAAAAGATAACTATCTGAAACACTCGAAAACTACAAAGCCAGAGACATAATAAGCAATAACGCGAAAACCTCAATTGGACCATCAAAACGAATCGATCGCATCAGTTATAATCCGTGGAAAAAATGAAATGGGCCCTCAGATACAGATCAAATTAACGGTCAGATGACCACAAAGACGGCCAATCAGCCGCTCGATTCTTTCACAAACGCTTCACGTATTTACGTCACATTTCTTCGATTCTGCGGCACGTTCGCGAAGCAATAAGCGGACGTCCCCCGTCCGTCGCGTCCGTCACAAGGGGGGTATGAAAGCGGGTGGCGAACCAAACGGGCGTCCAGCGGACTTAATGAAGTTTTCTCGACGATTCCCACAGGTCGTCACATGTGGGCAGAGTTTGTTGCTCGCATATTGTACTCGTCGACATCAGATATTGGTCCGGTGGAAATGTTTTAATAAGCGCATCCCTGGACACGGCCGGCAGTTACGATGGCTCGGCTATTTCAGAACGTCTTCCTAATGTTTATTGTTAGCGAATTTTGCGTTATTGCGCGTATGACGACGGGTTATTATTTTTTTAGGCTTTGTCTGTAAATATCCTTGTACTTATTCCTATCTCATTGAATGAAATTTTTGGTTGCTAGTGGTCATGCTTTTTTCATTAGTAAGCGTTCCTGTTAATTGATATTTTATGTAACTACAGTCTAATTTAAACTGAAATTACTTTTGGTTGCACTACTATTCATTTTTAAATAGGAAATTTCTGAAACACGGTAGTAGCGGGGCACCTATTGGGTCCAATTGTGAACCAAATCAACCAATAGCCCTCTCAAACAATCACAATAAAAGTTGATCAAAATCGATCTGGCGAAAGAGGAGTTTTGCAGTAAATATAATATGTTTCTTTAAAGTAACATAAACTGATCTTTATTCGTGTATAAATTAGGTAAAATTTTAACTACCTTTAGCCCGACGTTTTAACCGCGTTTTTCCGTGACCATGACTGCTGCAACGCGGTTGAAACGTCGGGCTAATGGTAGTTAAAATTTTACCTAATTTATATGCGAAAAAAGACCCGTTCATGTTACACTAAATATGTGTACAATTTGCGAATCTTTAAAAGTTACTATATGTTTCTTTTACAAATACAAGTTATCAAGTATGTACATCTATTTCCACTAAATTCACTAATCGATCAGACAAGAAAAACTATTGTACAAGAAAATATTAATCCTTTACACCTGGCTGCCGTTAAAATATCTATGTCTTAGACCTTTTTACTACCCATTACTGTCCTACTATGAAGCACGGATTTCCCCATAAAATAGGAGGGATCAAACCATAGTCCACCACACACATATATACTAGGTAAAATACTTGTAGAGAGTACGTTACCATCAAGACATTGCCAACAATCAGTTAGACATTTCGTAGTAAGAAAACTCACACACAAAAAAGATTGCAGTCTTTATTTCGATTAATACCCTTGCATTAATTATTCTGTTGTGAGGGCTCACTGACACAGCGGGGCCAGGTTAACGCGTCGCTTGCCCGCTGACCTTGACCTGTGTAATCGGCGCTCGTAAATCTCAATACGCCGGTATGATTTGACGTACTACGTTTTGGCATAATTTAGGATAAGTATTTGTATTTTTGTGATGACATGAAGACTCTTTCATAACGGGAAACTTTATATATATACAATAATGAACAGAATACTTTTGGCTCGCATCATGTTTGCATTAGGAAACATATCCACAAGGCAGGCGTTATAATTACATTACGGTCCCTATTCTCATGCTTAATCATCTAATCCAGATCCAATGATAGCACCGACTTCCATTGCTCGATAAAGACAGCCTTTTATGTTTAATTCCAAGATGCCTAGATTTGTTTTAAATTCAAAAACGAATTGTATTGTGTTCCTTCATGAAGCTAAATTTAATCAAGACGCGCTTAAACCCTTGGCTCCAGAATATACTATCTTAATCAACAAAGCCAGAATGTCGTCCAGCTATTTATTCTAAAGCACTTGCAATCCAAACTTCCTGTGTTCGACGCCACCCGACTCCCCTACGATGTCGTCCAAATTAATAAACTTTGTGAATGTCCCTGTCGGATACTTTTTACCTCTGCGATTTATTTACATGTCAATTGCTAGAGTTTAGCTCAAATGTTTGCATATACTGTAAATCCTTTATGACTTGTACCACTCTATATAATTTTACTATATACATTAGGATAGTATGAAAAACATACTACTTATTCCAGAAGAATTTTGTTCGGTGATTTTGGACTAAAGTTCCCGAAAATAGGGAAAATATATAAATTTAGCTTTTCATATGCTAAAGGCACACATATTTTACGTACACCAAGTGTTCCACTGCTTATTGATAAGTGATAATGCATGTTGCAGTCTTTGGGAGTGAATAGGATGGTTACGCTAAATACTGATGACAAATCCTTGCAAAATCTTAAGACTTCTGCTCAGTGATCTTGACCACCTCAAAGATGAAAATTTTATGCAGATTGACTGTAACACTATAGTATTTTTACTCATACCAAATTAACCTTAATCTCCCTAGATAGGAATGTTATCAAAATTATAATTTCAATGCTGTGCCTTTTCTGGGATAAAAGTGAACACGCGTCACTCTTTAGTAATCTGTCAATAAGAAAAAGCTTATTGACGTATCTATCTTCATTACTACATCAAAGAAGAACAAAACAACAAATAACATTTTCGCATTTGCAATATTAATAGCGACTGTTATCGACAGAAGCATTACCATCAACGATAAGAGCGAGACTGGCCCCACTCCAAAGCACTCAATAAGGCACAACGGGAGTGCATTAATGACATTTTTCACATGTTTCTTACTCCGATCACAGGTCAAGTTGGCCCCCTTCACCCTCTGTGGGTCGGGGTGGTATAAAGGCGCAGGCGTCTCCCGTCAATCAGTTCGACTGGACGTGACCGGAATGTTGTAAGAAGTTCGCAGACCGTTAAGATGGGTTTTTTTATGAAAGGCGATTATTCGCAGTGGTAATCTCGTCGATATGTTCGATGGTTTATGTGGTGTTTGTATTGGTTGTTCGGTTATACGAGGGTGGGAATGTTCTGGTGGTATTTTATACGGTTATATGTATTTGGATTTTTTAGTATCTATGCATTTTAGTGAAACACATTCGCTTTGACATAATTTTATTAGTTGTATGAACTTTTGAGTGGAGTCTTGGTGGGAGACTTTTTAGATAAACTGTGAGTCACTGCGAGGCATACGAACAATTAACACGCTTTTAGTAACTACGCTTGTATCTATGAACGTGATTTTGACTCCTTCGAAATGTCGGATTAAATTGAAACTTTGTACTGTTTATCAAAGACCGATGATAATTTGAGAAGTTTATCCGTTTTTAGGGATTTGTTGCCAGCAAGAAACCCTTATAGTTTTGACAAGTCCGTTGTCCGCTGTTTGCAGCTTAGCTGAGAGACTTAGTACATGAAAGCTATAATTTTGCATGAATATTCATATCAGTCACGCCGACAAAAAGATAAAATAAAATGTTGAAGCCAAAATATAGGGTACCCTCTACACGTAAAGTGTGAATGATTTTTTGTCTCGTCGTGCAGGGCGTAGGTCTTTCAAAAATATTGTGAATTTGTAATAACAATTTTTTGAATAAGGGATCTGTTTTGAAATATTAGGTAAGCCTTAATAGCTATTTTTTGTTAGAGTCAAGTGAGCCAGTTAAATGGTTGTTTTTGGATATATTATGTGAAAATAATCACGATAGGAATATACTTATTGGGTAATTTCATTTTTCTTTTAAATTAAAGTACTTTCGTTGCGACTAAAAAGAAGAAATTAAACTCTAGTTTAAAAAGTAAAAAAAACACGCTTTAATAGCTAGTTGAACTAAATATGTAGTAGAAAATAATATTCTATAAATAATGATCAATATAAAAAATCTTAAAAATCATAATAGATCTTATAAGCTGTTATCAATTTGATAGTAAGCACCCCACGCTTTTTTACAATAATTATTTATTATAATACTACTTTTTAGTTGAACTAGTTATCAAAGTATGTTATTACATTTTTTGGACTAATTTATTTTAAAGTCTTACCACGTCAGTATCGATGTCAATACAATCATTTCAATACTGTAACAGTCACAGTATTGAAATGATTCGCAGTGTAACCATATATGAAAGCATAGTAAAAGGCTTTTACTATGCCCAAAGCATATGCTTATTAAACTTAAGAATAAGTTTTTTTTTTATTTAAAAATCAAGTATAAATTATAAATTTAAAAAACCTCCAAAATGCTGTACATCTTGTTAACTCCATCATGATATCCTGGTCACAGTCCATATAGAACCAATACCATAAATTGATAAAAAAAATAATCCCATAGCCTTCAAACGGCTGAACATATATTATTTTAAATTTTAAATCATAGGTTAGAACACAAGTGTTAGTGGCCCCAAAACGCTGTTCATCCCTTTCCTATTATCAATCCTCTCAACTTATCCCTTCTTTGGAGTTAGCGACACTAGAGTAAGGCCTCTGATGTTGCTAGCGTTTATAGGCTACGGTAACCACTTAACATCCGATGGGCCGTATGCTTGTTTGCCACCCACGCGGTATAACAAAATTTCAGAATCTGACTAAAATTTTAATTTGAAAATATTGACAGCTTTGTTGTATTTGTGACAGCCCTGTGTTTGTGGATTTCATCAATGTGTGACAATTTGTCTTGTCTGTTTTTCGCACATTATGCAAAAACTACTAAACGGCTTTTGATTGACTTCAAACTGGTATACGTTTTAAACCGCTATACCGAGTACCTGAGATTATAACCTATAAAAAACAGCTTTTGTCTGTCGCGAAGCTAGCTGATCATGTCAAACGTTAAAAATCACAATAAAAATTATAACATAACCATAAAATTAAATTCTAATATCTATTCAAATCATTAATTGTTAGTAATGATTCTATTAGAATAAGTTACCTTTTAAAACGAGATAATTTAAAAAAGAATACACAAGTGCGCAATCGAAACTAACACCGCATTCAAAAATCACTGGCCATTTGTTCGTTCCTTTTTTAAATTCAGCTTACGAATGAATAAAACCGACGTAAGGTGATCGGTGATCACTCGAAACCGACGTCGCAGTGAATGAATGAACGGATGAATGAAGTGAGTGAGTGAATGGAGAGCCGCAGGACACCAGTTGATCAAGCATGATGCGCTCGTGTCCGTCAAAGTCATTTGAGATGTGTTAGGGCGGAAAGAGTTTTAGTTATTTTATTCATTTGTTTGTGTATTTCATAAACAGTTTTATTGTGCTCTATTTAAAATCACTGAATAAAGGATTCTTCTCTATTGGACATGTCTGACTTTTTAAATGATTTTTAAAGACACCTGTTAGTTTTTGGTTACACTAGTGAATGCTATCCATGACTTTCTCCGCGTGGACTTATTTTCTTTCTTTTTGTGTATAACCCTTATTATTTTTCCTAAACCTAGCCTAGAATACTACTCATAATATCAACTTTCTGGCAGTAAAAAGCCAATCTAAATAAGTTCAGCTGTTTCAGAATTTAGCCGGAACAAAGAGACATACAGACAAAAGCTTTTTTTAGGATAACGTATATAAAAAAGGGTAATATATATATACTTTCATATGCATTTATAAAAAAGCTGGTATTTTGATATTACAAACGCTTCAATTTTATTTATTTGTATATACATATAAAAGTATTAAGTGACTCAGGAGTTCAGAGAATTGTAAACTTTTTCTTGGTTTAGATTTATCTTTATAGCAATACACTTTAGATCTCTTTGATTTAGGTAAAGGATCGTAAAATAAAAAACAAATATACATTTGTGTTTTATTATGCTTGATAATCTATCAAGCTATTTCTTCTTCCTCTTAGCCAGTATAGGCTTTTGTGAGCATACAGTTGGAATGAGCGGAAATCACAACATTACTATTTATGACTTATGACGTATTTCTATTTATGACTTTTATTGAGCGATTTAAGACTTTTATTTACAGTTTCAAATATCGAACGAACAATAAAATACGTTGGGAGTAGTACTCTTGTAAATCAAAAGCCCATAAAATGCCACAATTCGGGCGAAGCCGACTCCATGCTAGCGTAGCACTTGATTTATTCGCTCGCCGTTTGCCGGTGCGAAAACGTATCTCGTGACGTCACGGCTTATGTTTTTCTGATTTTTTTACAAACTTTTTTATTGATGGCTCTCTGATAAAATGTGGCGGTGATAGGGTTACCGTCCTAGGCATTAACGGAAGGGGCGTTGCTTTGGTTTGTCTTTGGGTTGACAGATTTTTAACTGAGCTTTACTTTTCGAATGGGATTAGGAAATGCCGACACGCGTGCAATATAACTGCAGTATATAATGACATTGTAAATACCACTATAATAAACATGAATAATTTGACAGTAATTTTATTTATATTATCCGTCAGTTAAGCACAATATATTTTTACGGTATATATAGCTGAGTCCATAGGTGCTTCAAGTGTATGGATAAGGGCTACGAAATAAAATAACAAATCAAGTAAAGGGCATTTTTCATTAATACGTTCTTAAATACATATACGTTGTACATCGTATATCTATACTCCACATCCTCGTCGCAGCCACTTAACGATCACAGAGATTTTCGATTTCACATTTTTCACTTTGTGTTTGATCACAGAGCACTTTCAAACACACTTACACAACAACACTTACGTAAATCATCCAGTTTAGTCTGTGGTGTAAACCCTATCACTGAAGCTAAGCGTAGCGTCACAATTTGTGAATGATTTTTGCGTTCAGTGTCCCTGGCTGGGCCGTCCAGGCCATTTTATAGCCATTTGTCAGCCGAGCGAAAAAGATGCATGTTGGACGGCCATTTTTTGTCCACTTTTAGGCTTTTACGTGGATCCATCGACACGTGAAAGTGTGTTAGCTTTCGTACGGTTTATAAATCTACTATGGTGTTATTTTTTTATTTTGTCGATCAGTTTACGCAGCGCCGTTTAGTTTATATTTTTAAATGTTGTATCTCGAATGTGGCTTTTGAAATATTGTTGTATGAGTTTTGAATTTAAAACACTGTTTTAATAGGTATTTTGGTTTTAGTCAGTTTTAGATTATACTAGCCTTTGGCCGCGGCTCCGCCGTAGCCAAAAGCTAGTTTTTACTTTATATCTCAGGTTCCCGATATAGTAGCGGGATAAAACCTATACTTACCAGTTTTTAAGTCTAATCAAGAACTATTAATTAAAAAATCAAAATCCGTTTATTAGTTTTTGCGTGATGCGCGAATAAACAAACAGACAAAAAATCTAAAAAAACGTTTTGTGTTCAGACACGCCTGCCTAATACAGTCATTTCATCTCAAATATAAATTAAGAAAATGTACAGACAGCTCTGTTACAGTTTTATAATAGTTAGGATATATTTTGTAACGATTTGTTCACATTTTAAAATTTTGCTTATTATTTTAGATTTCTTCCACTCTTTCTCGCCATGTCAGAGTAGTAAAACTACCAATCTGTCTTTGTAAACAGAATATATTACAGAAAACATTTTAATTAAACATTGAAGGGCACCGCTATGAATATAATTCATTGCCATTAATACAGCCGACCATTAACTATGCATGTATTGCTGTTAAATGTTTGTTGAAATTTTTGACTTGTCTACAAATCTGAACCGTCGTACTCAATGTTTTAAAGAGTATCGTTTCGGTTGTAGGAAAAGATGCACCTACTCACTTCTTTCTTGAGCTTAGTGGTCAATCATTTGTTCCTCTTTTACTATCAGTTAGGCATATTTCGCTATCAATAATTGTCAACAATGTTCTTACTAATCATTATTTTCCTTTAATATTATACTATCAAAATAACAAAACCACAGCTTACAATAACTAACGCACACATTTCACAAATCGGCTGATTGAAGCGCCCCCACAAAAATGTCCGCCGACGACCGACAGCGCCAAACCGCGGCCGATTTATATTTCACTATTAAACACAGCAACTGTGCCGATTTACGATTTCATTATACACAGGCTAGCGACTCGGTGACCCGGTGATTTAATGTGCACGCCGATAGTGCACACTGTACTTTTTATTTTTTCGGTTTTATTGGAGCTTTTGTATGTTGATAATATTCATTATTAGGTGTTTTTCTACATATACTACCAGACACGGCCACGCGTTGCAGTGGCACTCAAATAAAATTTGTTCAATGATTATTTCTGTTAAAATACTTAATAGCCGTTTCTAGGTTCTCTCTACGAAATCCCTCTCCGGATATAAAAATCGTTAATTTTGTAATAAAAAGTAAATAATCGGGATGAAAACTTTTTTATCTTTTAAGTTGGAACAATTAAAGTATATAAAAAAATACACTAAGATCAGATACTTAGTTTTGGAGTTCATCACAGACAAACAAGATACGAAATTTTTGTATATATCATAAAGTTTATGGTTAAGCTGCCACCATGCCCGGTATCTTAACAAACAAAAAAGCACAAATATGACACGTGGATCGCCTTTGCGCGAAGTATCATAAAAACTGTAAGGAAACAGAATTGTTTGTTCTAACCTCTGCACTACTCCAAAGGTACACCCAAGCCGTTGCCTGCTATGAAGGTTCAATTCAAGACAGGATTATAGAATAACCAGTTGGTTCGTCTGTGACAGGACATAAAATTATGTTTGATAACATTTGACATAGTATGATGACGTTTGTAAAGCGCAGTAAACGAAAAAGCTTGTTCAGTTTTAACTGATGTACCCAAATTGCCTCAGTTATCCGTCTGAACCATTAAAATAGTGAAAAATGCCAAATTAGCGATATCAATGCGCTAAATTTATTGAATTGGCATTTGAACATTTGGTACAAGCAACAATAAAACTAACGTTAAATTTACACGGAGCGACATATATGTACAACTAATTTGATTAAAAATAAATTGCTTGTTGGATGCAGCAGTAGATATCATAACGAAATAGTTACACATCATTCATTATGTTCACTAAAGCTGTCTCGTTAAGCCCAATGTTAAACAATGGGGTCGTTATATTTACCTAAAACCAAAATATTAGGGATTAATTTCCAACGGAAGCTATGAACTGGGGTCCTAACTTCTCTACTCAACAACACACAGCACTGGAAACAATAAAAAATAATTTATCCTAACGCTTTGCAACATAAATAATCATTATGAAACGCATTCAGACACAATTACATACTTGGGGATGGCTCGTTAAAATTCACAATCTAAGTTCGCGTGCACATTGCGCGATTGCGATATTCACACAAAATTTTGAACAAAATTAAACTTAATAAGATGCTATAATTATATTTTGTTATTTTTATATATAATTCAAGCAGTCTTACATTCTCAGCCATTTATAACCAAAACAAAAAAATGCAAAAATGTCACGAACAAATGTCATAACTACGTTGGCAAAAGCATCTGATACGGTTATTCGTTATTCAGGAGACCCAGATTCGAATCCTGCTCGTGCATATTATTTGCAAATTCATATTATCGCACATAAATATTTTTTGTACAATTTTTTATCTATTTTAACAACTAAGGAGTTGTTAAAATAAATTCATACTTGACAGCAAAAGCGGTGCCAACTAAGTGTGAGGCACCCTCACCTCACCACCCCACCCTCTGCCGGCAACAAAAGGTTAAACTCCGAAAATTCAGGTATGTTTAGTTACATATAAAAAAATAATTTAGGACCACAAAGGTGGTCCCAATGCTGGGCCCGGGTGTCTTCTTGAAATGAGCAAAATTTAAGATCCTATCCATCATGTTAGTCCATCATTATGTTTTGTCAGATTTCACAGGACCTTAAAAATATTTTAGGGTGTGTTTCCTAGCGATGTTCTTCTTCACCAAGCATTGAACTTACGATTTTGTACTAAGCATCGAACTCACTACAAGTCTATTACAGTCCTTGTATGCTTACCTACTATATACAGGCATTTATTGCAGTGTTTTTAAGTAATTAGTGCGAGGACAGAATAAAACGCACACGCCGCAAACAACTTCAAATTAACCAAGACCTCTGTGTTGTACGCTACTTATCTTTTTCACTCAAAGTAATTTCACAATACACCACACAAAATTGCCTTTCAGTCGTATCGCAGTCGCCCGTGTGCACCAAGCAGTTAACACGGTTAATAAAAGGCTCCTTACCCCTGCTTCTTATCTGCAGTATTAAACCATAAAACATTATAATTTACAACGCCATGTCGCTACTCTATGACGTTCCGCGGGTTCTCAAAGTTTCTTCGTAATATGTCGGGGGTGTTGTTTTGAAGATTTTGATTAATTATTTCATGCTGTTATTAAACGAATAAGTTATGGTTTTATTTTCGAATTAATAAGTTATTTACAGTTGTACTTTTTGATAAAGTACAAGTACGATATTAATTGTATGAGGAAAACTCAGAATCTTATTTATTTATTTAAGTGAGAAGTAAATTATGAGAATCAAATGACCTTAATTACTGATCCATTCAATAATATCAAAGTCAAATTACAACTAGAGTCTCTTATGTGTATGCATCATGTCATATGTATGCATATATAAATCGTTCCTTATAAATATGTATTCTCGTTTAGATATACCATCAAAGCAAATAAAATAATTTAATACACAAAAAGCAAAGCGTAATTAAAAAGGGAAGAATCCTCATTTAAAATTCTTTAACATTAATTGCTAAACCCCTATATTTCATGGCCCCTCTCAAAACTTTGAGAGCCGTTTGATACTTAAAAATAACGATATCTAGCAAATATTGTAATAAGCCGCTTCTCGTGTGTTTAGTTCAAAACCATTGTTTTAATAATGTTTCTTTGCTGATTCGCTGGGGTCGTACCGCCTCAGCACCTCGTCAATATTCGCCCCCATGTTTACTTTTCATCGATATATTCTTGCAAAATTCACTTTCCCATCCCTAAACATATTATGGTTGTGTGTGTAATTGAGTATATTTTAATGGTCGACAGTATGTGTTTAGGGATGTGTGTATTGTTTTCAAAATGTCGGCATTTTGTTTCTAGACACGTTATTGTTATTGCTATTTTATTAGGGAGAGTATGTTTTTGATATGTTTAAGCAATAATTTTTAGGAATATGTTTTTGGGATTATTTTAATGTGTAGGGATAAATTTTGTTTATGTTGTACCGCGTTTATACCTTTTTAAATGTATCTTCTGTCTAGATTTATAAACGATGGTATGAATTTGTATTTAGATTCCAGATAATCGTATATAAGTATGACTACCTACTTACAACATGGTTAAGGAATATTTTAATAAATTCATGTTCACTAATTTTACTTTGTACTCGATATATTACAGTAATACACAAGAGGTCTTAGTATATTTAAAACCATCGTAAGTACTCATTTGAAATCAAAACATATTATCTCATCGTGGAAAAACCTTCTTGTTGGAAATGATTCTTACATTCTTGCGTTATTTCCTAAATTATTCCGCAATCATTGTTGCGCATTAACCCTGGGTACATCTGCGAGGCCTCTACGACCGTCGGATTACATTCTTCAAACAAGCTGATAGCTTTGTCGGTAGAACTAAATGACCCAATAAAAAAGCAAATATCAACTATAAGACTTGTATAATCCAGGCGTTGTGTGCAGTAACAATTGTAACTAATATTTACAATATCTCAAAGATAAAGGACACGTGGGATTGAGTGCCCGCCGTCTTAACTTGGTTGGTTTATACGAAGCTTCTATCAATATTGCATGGTAATGGGGCGATTGTAAGTTATAAGCGTAAGCGGGTGAATTTATGTAGTTTATATTACACTGATTAATATTGTTTTTTCAAAAGAGGCTATTCATATTTTGGTCGACTGTTCTCTCGTTAACTCTACAGATATAAAACATATAATAATTATACACTACTAATTGAGTTTCATTATCAACTAAGTATTGTTTCATTCTTAGGTATTATATATATATATATATACCCCTGAAGGAATGTAACATAGTTCCAGTGGCCCGCCAATAAAGGCGGAGAGACGGCACACGGCGGGTTTCTTTAGTGGGTGCAGGCCCCACACTGCCCTGTTCATTACCCCGAACGACGGGGCGTGCGGTTAGCAACATTTTTTCCTGCCTTAACAAAAAAAAGGTATTATATATATAATAGGCAATATAATTATTTGAATTAAAACTGAATTGATTGATTTAAAGTTAACCTAATAAACTAAAGACTAGCTCCAGAATTCCTTCTTCCTCCCTCAAATTTACCACTCTCTTACAGCCTAAAATTACCATAGATACTCTTGCTGTTGCGTTTCTTTTGGTGAGTGAGATCGCTGGAAATAAATCAGCTCTCATTCTCGCCTTATTATTTTTGTTTCCACCTCTTATTCCTTTCCTTAGTGTAGGCGACGCGCGAGTGATGCTCTTGCTGTTGACAACGTCTATAAGCTACGGTAACCGCTTACCACCAGGTGGATCGTATGCTTGTTTATCACCCTCATAGTATCAAAAAAAATCTGACTTAATAGCCAGTGTATTATCACAAGAATTTTCTAAGTTTCTTCATAATGATTGCTACAAAACTAATATATTTACACTGCTTTTACGAGCATGGACTAATCGCTTGTAACTTAAACCACGATCTCCTTACTCTTTATCGACGGTGCGTTTGCCGAGATTACTGCAAATCTACTGATTGCGAGTCCAGAACTATTGATACAGGCATTAACTCGGTAACTCCACATCGCGTACCGTCCACTAATCTTCCCTAATGTTTGTTTTGTTTCTGTAAATTTACTTTGGTTGTACTTTATCGTGTGATGTGATAACAAATATTTCATTTGTTTCATTGTTTTAATCTGGTTTGCGGTATTCAATGTTCCTACCTTGATTATGTACTAAGGTATGATAATCATTTTTTATTTTAATTGTTATGAAAACAAAAGATGAATATGCTTCTCCTCTCTCTTTAACCTTGAGAGAAAGATGTGATTGGGTCGTAGTAGTTATACTTATATTTTTGAGTGAATTTGATATGAAGATAAATCTTAAAATATAATAAAGTTTACCTGAGGAAAAAAGATAATAATGAAGATGTTAAACATATTTGATATAAAATGTTAAGTCATCCTACTAATAATATAAAAGAAAGTTGGTCACTTAATCACGTAAAAACTGTTAAACAGATTTGGATGAAATTGCACATACAGCTAGTTTATTACTTATCGGATCTTTACCAGATTTTTAGGTCCATTTCGAAGTCCCCGGCTGCATCTAGTTCATAAGAACCTTTGTATGATCTTCAATCAGTAAAACTCGATTGGTTTGCTAGACGAAAGTATAAAAACGATAGGTCCTCAATTTCTTTTCGTCAAATATGAAATCCAAGCTTGAAGCTATTAGCCAAACAAACGCAGAACAAAAAGCCAAAGCGAAATCTTTACAAAACAATTCGCTTTAGCTTATTGACACTACGCAAGAAAAACGCAAAACAGATATTCCGATAAAGATCCACTCCAGCCGAGATAAGTGTTGCGAGTATTGGACAGGTATCATTATGCGGGCATACTTAGCCGGAAGGTAAGGGGGAAAGGGGCTACTGGAGGGTGGTGGAGAGGCAATTTAATTCTGTCCACGTTCTAATAATGACCGTCATAATTCGTTCAAAGTGTCCGGTCTGGGACATTTTAGCCCCCGCGCCGCCGTCGGGTTGATTCCTTTGCATTTGCCCCCCCCCTAATTCCATTTTCATGCCACCTTGCACACATTTGCGCTTCATCTGTGGGATTTGATTGTGTTGTATTTAAAGTAACTTTTGGGTGAAGGTGCACATCTTTATGAATTTGTTTTGGGGTCGCGTACAGTTGTAATAAATAATGCCGGGAAAAAACAATTGAAAAAAATACCCTGTACGCGAAATATTTGTCTAAGACTTTGGATTTGAGGTTATAGTCAGGATAATCACTTGACTACTAGAAATAATCAAACATGTCTTGTTTAGCCAACATTATTTTTCTACTAGATATCAGGAAGAGTCATTACAACTTCTGTAGAAATCCCGTAACTATGGTTGTGGTGGTTCTTACAACCGCAAATTACGACTACGACTGGTTAAAACTGACAACATACTAAAGACTACTCGTTTGGTTCCTTTAAATCTCGCTCGTATTTTTAACCGCAATACCTGAAACATTATAAGAGAATTTTACAATACTTTTTACGCAAATTCAAATGATGTATATGAATTTTATTAAATTTTGCTATTGTGTGCTTTTTGGAGCCCCTGTTTAGAGACCCCTTTTAGGCGTGTTGACCCTTGAAAGACATAAATACAATTCATAATATATTAGGTCGTTAATGTCCATAGCTGGATGTCCCCAACGGCAAATCCCTGGGGAGACACCGCAATCACCAGTCACAGGTGGACGCTTAACATTTACACACTCAAATCACTAGATTTGAGTGTGTACGTGCAGGTAGCAAGCTTACAATATAATCATTGTTTTTCTCTTAAGTTTTTGAATTATCGCGATTCATAACTATAGATATTTTATTCATAAATAATTGAAAACATGATTTTAACGTGTATAATAGTTTTCTCCGGAGGTACAGGGCTTGCTTGCTGGCTTGTTTGGCGGGTGCAATCTAATCAAAACCTCGGTTATGATCGGTTAAAAAGTATGAATACTTGGTAGAATTCTATCATTAATAGATACGTAACATCCCATTCTGATTCATATGTTTTTGATAAAATATTTGAAAAGCTGTATAGAGAGTTGTTTAAACGTCATAAATAATGAATTAATCTATTTTTTCGCAATACATTTTGTCACGAAAATATAGCTATACAACTTGTGTGTTAATTAAAATTGAATTAAGTACACCCGTGCTTACGTGAAACATACTAAAATATACTCAAAGCGAATACAATAAATAAATAAGAAAATGTTCAGGGTAAAAATAAAACAATACGCATTCGTCATTATAATCCGAAACACACATTAAAAAGATAATCTCACGTGTTCCCGCCAAGACACCATCTTGTTAAAATGGCGGGCTTTATCAACACATGTAGCTAATATTACATTTGATTTATAACTGTTATATCGTAAATGGATTAGGGAAACGTCCCTTAGTTAGAAACGTGTGCTATTATAATAATTTCGTTTCATATGTGTGAGCATGATTGTCCTCTGTATCTGAGAGTAATTAGTGACGCCATTTTAATTTTTGCCTTCTTTTTTTTCAGGTATGTTTGGCAAAGGCAACCCTGGTAGGTGGTACTACTCTGTGAAGAAAGTACCGGGAATGGATGATTTGTTTATGGTTCCAAATTCAAATTATTGTTTTTTTTTGTTATTGTTAGGTTGGCACAACTGTTATCCATTTTGGTGCGGAGTTTGAGTTGCATCTGTTATTTATATTAAATACAGTGCTATTTTTAGTTATATCATGTCTAGTGTGTATTGCGAATTTCATAATGGACAAAAACATCGAACAAAGAGTTTGTCTTAAATTTTGCATCGCTAATGTAATTTCGTGTTCGGAGTCATAGAAAATATTACAGAAGGCTTACGGTGAATCGACTTTATCAAAAACACGTGCTTATGAGTGGTAAAAGCGTTTAAAAGCGGTCGAGATGTGATGGAAGATTTGCCTCGCTCTGGTAGACCATCAACGTCTGCAACTGAAGTTAACATTGCAAAAGTGAAGGAAATAGTGACTGAAAATCCTCATTCAACTTTGAGAGAGATAGCCGCCGAACTTTCTGTGTCTCATGAGTCGACCCGTACCATTTTAAATAATCACTTGGGTATGAAACATGTTTCCGCTCGGCTAGTCCTAAAAGACCTGAATTTTCTCCAAAAACTCAATCGCACGAGAGTCGCTGAGGACATGCGAGAACGAGTCAATTCCGACCCAACATTCATGAAACGCATTGTTACTGGTCACGAGACGTGGGTTTACGAATTTGACATGCAAACTAGTCAACAAGCTTCGGAGTGGCGACTTCCAACTGAACCGAAACCGAAAAAACCACGCCAAAGTCGAGCAAAAGTCAAAGTCATGTTGACTGTTTTCTTTGACTATCGCGGTGTTGTGCACTCGGAATTCTTGCCAGAAGGTCAGACGGTAAATAAATAATATTATTTGAGCGTTATGCGGCGTTTAAGAGAGCAAATTTGACGAAAAAGGCCAGATTTGCGGAACGAAAATTCTTGGACTTTGCACCACGATAATGCGCCTTCGCACAAGGCCATCAATTGTGAATGAATTTTTGTCCAAACACTCAACGAATACCATCGAGCAACCACCATATTCACCAGATATGGCTTCAGCCGACTTCTTTCTTTTTCCTAAACTCAAATTACCATTTCGTGGCACCCCGCCCTACCCGTGGTTTTCAATCGGTAGAAGACATAAAGGAGAATTCGCGGCGAGAACTGAACTCAATTCCGGAAACAGCTTTTAAAAAATGTTTTGATGATTGGATTATTCGTTGGCGTGAGTCTATCGTTTCTGAAGGAGCATACTTTGAAGGTGATAAAATAAATTTGGATGAATAACAAAAATTTTGTGTAGGTATTATTGATCTTTTCCCAGTACTTTCTTGACAGAGTAGTATAAGGTGATGTAAAAGTTTTAATAAGTCTAGATAACAAAAAATGGCTGGCTGGAGGGCGCGGCTGGAGGCGTCCCGGGCCGGTCTTCGGACGGTAGGGGCGCTCCAGCCGGTGCTGGAAGAGTAGGCAGGGCGACGGCATGGAGTCCTTACCTTCCAACTGGTGCAGGTGCTGTCGGGGCACGGTTGCTTTGGCTGATTTCTGCACATTGTCGCAAGGAGGAAAGCGATTCCGGGCTGTCACCATTGCGGCTGTGACGAGGACACGGCGCAGCATACGCTCGAGTCGTGCCCGGCTTGGGCCGAGCAGCGCCGTGAACTCGTCGCGACAATAGGGGGGGACCTCTCGCTGCCGAGCGTCGTAAAGCGATGCTTGGCAGCGACTGGAATTGGGCTGCGGTCGCTGCCTTCTGCGAGGAGGTTATCTTGCGAAAGGAAGCGGCGGAGGGCCAGGGAGGAGGATTCTTCCGCTGACCCGAACCGCCGCCAGCGACCGGGGCGGCGCAGGCGCAGGTACTTGCGCCTCATACCGCCCTAGCTGTGGCTGCGGGTGGATGGACCGGGGAACGTCCGTCACCCGCAAGACCTCCCGTGAAGGTGCGACGCTCCGTGTGCGGATGCGTCGCTCAGTAGAGGGTACCCGAAAGGGTAAGCTGCCGGCGGACCACCGAAGGAATGTAACATAGTTCCAGTGGCCCGCCAATAAAGGCGGAGAGCCGGCACACGGCGGGTTTCTTTAGTGGGTGAAGGCCCCACACTACCGTTGCCCCGAACGACGGGGTGCGGTTAGGAAATTTTTTCCCGACTAAAAAAAAAATGTTAGACAGTTATAGGACATTAAATATTGGAAACAAAAACATTTTTGTAAGTCTAAATATACATGTTGCACGTTATTTTAAATTAAACGAAGTAATTACATATGATATATTCCTTATAGGGAAACAACCGAAATGAATTATAATAAAACAACATTCTATAAAACGAAGTGAGAATAAATAACAACGATTTATGGTCACCGTGAATCATTATCACGTTTAATATAAGTTTTTGTTATCGTGTCTATAACTAATTCTTATTTTGATTGCGAAATGTTTTCCGTCTTAAACTTATAAGTCAAAAGGTGATATCTATTTGAGATCCTTTTTAATATGCCAACTTTATCTAGAGATTTAATTGTCTGCATATAATTTATTGCTGGACACTATTGTATATTTTTAATCCTTGCTCCAAGAACTAAGGCTAGCTTTTTATGGTCTATTTAGTCACTGACTATATAAAATAAGCTACCCCACCTTAAAAATCAACTTCTTAATAATTAGTGAATCACACGAGATATTTTCCTATGTTGAAATCGAACCCATAACACTCAGCATGCGAAGTTTGTATCTAAACCATTCTGCTATCTGTACAGTCAAGTATTGTTAAGATATACGAGTAGTAGCAAATTAAATCTGTTTCAGTGTAGAGGAATTTCGTGTCTGCCTTGTAAAAATAATATTGAAAGTATTAAACATTTATTCAAGGGCCTTGACTTGTCATTTTTGGAACTAGATCCACGTGTTATTAGAGATAATGGGTTAGTCTCCATGACGTTCTAGCTAATTACAAAAATCTTAGTTAAAATACGACAAAGAGGAAAAATATATTTTGCCACCAATTAAAAATATCATAGTGCAAATTTATATTTGGGAAAAAAACTTTTGGACATCAGCTTTCATAATTATTATCAGTTTTCATCATAAGTAATTAAGCACGTCAAGGACTTAAAAAAAAAGATCATTCCAAATTCAAACTTTAAAGTAAAATACATTCTCGCTGCCTAAGTAATTAGGGTGCGCACACACTGCAGCATTCATGTTTACTGTGTCCATGTTTACTGTTTTTAATTAAAGCGAAGCCTTCGATGCAATACGTGACGATGGCAGCTATATTCACCGATCTGTTCTCTGTAACTAGAATAATAATCAGTTTTTTTCAGACAGTATCTGTTGTAGAATATACCTAAATCTGGTAGGGCAAAATTAAACTTAGTTGACCAAAGACTGGAAATAATACAAAGTTTCTATTTAGGACTGTTCGCCATATCACACGTATTTGGGTGATCGATCAAATTCGAATCGATTTTGTCACATCAAAAAATAATGTTGATGGGCAGTTTATTCTAGAGCTTGACGAAGTACCTGAGATATATAGAGATATAGTTAAGTTAGCTAGAAAAGTCCTGAATATATGAGAAAACATTACCAATATCGTATGTAACCTGTATTTAATGTACAATCAACACTCCGTATTCGAATAAGGGTAGATAATATACAATTTCTAAATGAAATACCGTTTAATATGCACCATACACACTCAAAACTATAAACAAAAGTGTTACAAGCTTCTACATCAC
Organism: Leucoma salicis; assembly: GCA_948253155.1. Classification (NCBI taxonomy): domain Eukaryota; kingdom Metazoa; phylum Arthropoda; class Insecta; order Lepidoptera; family Erebidae; genus Leucoma; species Leucoma salicis. The sequence continues at coordinate 1,723,441 of OX411809.1, forward strand.
GACTGTCTCCTACTATCACGTACCAGTAGCACATTAAAACGACTGTTGCAAAAAAATCACCATTTAACCTCTCCATAGTGGATCGTTTGCATAATTAATGTACGGTATATATTGGACATCGGCGAGCGACAATAGTATGAGACCGCCTTTATAAAGGAAAAAATAAAAATAATTAGAAATACAAATTTAAACTCTATAAGGATGTTAATAAGGTCGGGACTACTTAAACGAAAAATAAAATTTCCTTACACTAGTTACTAAGTAATTGTAATAAATAAGTACTAATTGTTGAGGTTATTGTTATTTTAGATGGTGTAAGAAATTTTTAACAATGTTGCTGAATGTTCCGTTCATACCATTATAATTTGAATTTTAAGAGCATCTAAACTTAGCATAAATAATGATATTATTTTAACGACAATGGAAAGAATAGTATCAATAAGTTTTAAATTGTTATTAAAAAAATGTGGATTAAAGCTTAGTAAATAAAACATTTTATGGAATCTATCGCATTTAATAAATTGTTTGCCACCCTAATGCCTCGTTTCTTGTATTCATGGTCACGGGTAGAAGTCCTATGACCATACAGGCTGTATATTTATTTCATTATGTTTAGTATTCGAGAAATCAGAAAAAAAAATTGATTAGATGTTGTAGATGATGGTTATCATTAATTTGAGACTGGGATTTGATTTTAGAACTGAAACAATATTGATGTGATTAGTTGCTTGTAGCTTCTAAGGCAAATAATCCATAATGTCATCAAAAATATTGATATTTTAAGCGCAGTGATAGCCTGGCAGTAAATTTAAGTACTGCAATGATCGACTTCGATCGCCAGTCAAAGGTCAATACCTCGCAAATCACACATCTCTTATGTGTGTATTTTTGACAAACTGAAACCGAGCTGTGAGCTCGGTGAAGAAAATCATTACGAGGAAACCTGCATGAAGCTTGAGAGATTTTATCGACGGTATCTAAAGTCTATTGACCCACGCTGGGTCAGTGTAAATTTCTCTCACTCCGAGAGTACACCCATGCCTAACTGTGGGACAGTAATGGCTTGAAAATCAAATAGCAGATAGGAAATAACGTTTAATAATTTAATCACAGACCGAAACATTTGTGTTTACTTTATATATTTGTAAGTATGATTTCTTATTAGCCGTTAATTAGTTTCAGAACGCCTTTTTTGATTGAACAATTAGAGGCATAAATGGATAAATTTAAAGTTGGAGGTATACTTTCAGGTTTTACTGTCAGAAAGTCTCAGTGACAGCACTGAGCTCAGTTCTGGGTTCTACAGATAACGGTAACTCTTCCTCCATTAATATTACTATAACAAATGAAGCTAAATCAAATGCAACTTAAATTATTAAAATTTACATCATTATCTCACAAAATAAAACACAAAACAAAATAGCGATTGTAACGAATAACAGCACGCTAGACAAAACATTCCAATTTCACAGAGAATCACAGTGAATTAAGAAAATGCATTCGTAGTAAAGTTCATCAAAGAACCCCAAACAGAGGAGACATCTCGTCCACTGAATACAAAGAGGACGAACAGGAGGGATGGGAGGACAAAAAAGCATTTGCTTCTACTAACGAAACAATCGCAGGCATAATTGATTTCAGTAAGGAGGAGGTTGCAAATTAAGTTGGACTCTTGACTTTTAATGCGGCCTTAATATTGGTTGGGGTTTCTTCGATAACAGTTCCAACATTCACATCTATTAAGATATTTTATATTACACATGTGTGTTAAAATACAACAACCAAATAATAATGTAAACTTCAGATAACTCTTTCTTTTGTTATTATGCAATATCACACTGCAATGGAATAGTCTGTACATTTTATTTACTTCTTATTATTCTTATCAATTAAAAATTATGGATGACAGTTCACAAATATATCTAATTGATATTCTCCGCTGTTATTTTTACACATATATAATTTGTTCTGGTAAATATGACGTGCTTAAAAATATATCAAAATAATAACATATGACATAAATATTTTCGAAGTGGCATGTTAGGCGGCAATGCGATGATAATTCACTCAAGCACATGAGTCATGTTTAGGCATATTTGATTCTAATAATATAGAATAAAAATAATCTCCAGAGCCATTGCATTATGGTGGGCCACCATGCCATGGTAAATGGTAAATGGTAGCCGTTGCCCATGGACTCAACTATACCGGGAGTATTGTAAAGCCGCTGCTCACCATTTCAATTCAGATATGTAATAAAAGAATTAACGGCTATCTCCTGCCAAAACACACTGAAGTGCTTCATAGCCGGTCACATAGGAGATGATGGTACCAACCCACTCGGGCCCGATAGCATGTGAGCACTCCCACTTTCTACAGAGCCCTTCCACCGGTAATACAATGGGTGATGACTGCTTACTTCCCTTAATCGCTGTGTACGGCACCCGTGGGAAAGAATGGGGTGGTGACAATTGTATTCTTAGTTCGTTACCACACGGATTAAAAAAACCACACCAATGAGAAAAAACTATTCAAAAAAATTTACAGTATATTAATCCCGAGTCAAAAGGTTAAACTAGTTTTTAAGTTGATATTGGAGTCGATTGAACTACGCAACATCATAATTGATAGTATAATCCTAGCTTTTGAAATAAAAAATACATTATATTCACAAGCTCTATCATTATGTAATTTTAAAATAATTATATATGTACGTTTATTCATATATATTACTGAAATGTCAAAGAATTTATTTATAATGTAGATCTAATATTACCATAAATTAAATACTAAAAACAAGGCCTTTCTTAGATCATAGAATTATTAATGTTTTAACATTTTTCATCCAGTAGTTGCTCATAATTGAATGTACCAATAAGTGTTCTGTGCATGCTTTGAACCCACCTTCTTTGTCGAGCTATGTTAGAAAAGAAATCACTCATGCACTAGAAATGGTGAATAATGTAGCTATAGCTGAAGTCTTTCTTTAGACAAAGCAGGTGCAACAAGAATTTCACATACAAACTAAAAATTCTGAGAACACTTCCTAGAATTTTTTGTTTAAATTTTCCCCTCTAGGATTAACAATTGAAGCACTTGAAACTTTACACAAGATAAAACTGACTCTATAATCAAGAACAGTGTACCTGATTTAAATATGTACACGGTTCTCCCGATGTTGCATTAACCAGACTGATTCATTAGTGTAGGGCAAAAATACCTCCTTGTGGACTCCTCTGTGTGAAATTTCCAAGCATCTACTGTTTCTCGGATTACGGTGTCTGTAATGAGTCCAATTGTTTGATTTACTCCTGATAGCGTGTGGGTAAGGAAAATTGATATTAAGATGCGTATTTAGTAAAAGTAGGGCTTAAAGTATTTGGAAAGCTTGAAATTAATTTATAAAATATAATAATGTTTGTATAAGAGTATACACATGTGAAGTCCAGTTGAATAAAGAATTATTACTAAAACTAAATGTGTATTTTACATATTGTACGTGTTAAAAGTTAGTTAGAGTGAGTTTGCTATCAAAATATACACATAAACATAAATACAAATACACCCCAATTAAAAAAAAATAGGCGTCGTGGGACGTCTACCAGATGTGAAACGTCGACATTATTTTGTAGAAATAAAATGGTCATAACTTGACAAAGTACTCCTCAAGACGAACCAAACGAGTATAAACTCGATAGGGTTGCGTTATTTCATTACAAAGTTACTGTGGCCACCTTCCAGCTCCATCATCAGACCTTGGATACCATCTAGAGACAAAGTACTCGTCAAGACGAATCATACGGGCCCAAACTCAATGGAATTATGTCGTTTTATAGCGGAGTTCCTATGGTCACCTTCTAGCTCCATCACCAGACCCTGGATACCATCTAAAGACAAAGTACTCGTCAAGACGAATCAAACGATTCCAAACTCGATGGGGCTGCGTCGTTTCATTACAGAGTTACTGTGGCCACCTCCAGCTCCATCATCAAACCCTGGATATCATTTAGGACTGGAATACTAGTCAAGATATTTCACACGAGCCCTAACTCGATGGAGTTGCGCCATTTAGGTAATTACAGAGTTTCGCATGGCCACCTTCCAGCTCCATCATCAAATCAGCTCCATATCATTATCACGCGAAATACACATGCGTGTAAAATTTCAGCTCAATCGGAAACCGGGGAGTGTGTCAAATTTAACTTACAAGATTTGAATAGGACAAGTAAAATAAAAGCGTCGCCACGCTAACAGCCGATTTTACCCTCCCTCCGCATTAGATGTTTCACATCAAAAATAGATATACATATCTGTATATGGTTCTTTATTATTAAGACATACCTCGGAATTAGTGCATGAATGCAGTAATACTAAATCACTTTAAATTTAATAGCATAGTATTCTGTTTGTAAATATTTATATTTACTAGGTAATAAAATAATCATTATACTATTGTAGTTTTAGAATCGAGAATGAAAGTGGTTTCCATCATCCTCAAATATTTCCTTATTTAGCTTAAACATATATGTGTTGAAAACAAAATCAAGTTACAAAAATGGGTACTTACTTAATTTGAACAAATCGTAAATATTATTAAGACATGACGTCTTTAATTTTCAAGAACAAGGCTGACAGAGATCGACTGTCAAGACGATTAGCCAAAATCGCAAAAAAGAAATAAAGTATTAATAACATAACTCGCACAACAAATAGAGGACTAACGCAACTTATAAATCAAAATAAACAAAAAATATGGACATCAATGTATCTAAATAAGGCCCGTTCCAAGCTTGCTACCGGTAGATGCGCACGATCAACTAAATATTCAGATTCTTCGTTCGCTACGATTCGTACCCGATGCATGAGCTAGATAGCCAATTTGCAGTACTGCTCCGTCCATTTCGCTCGCGATTCTCAAACGCAGATAATATGGTAATCTTTGAAAAAGTCGCCGCGCAGTCGCTTGCGATTGGTCGCGCTTAACGTTTGCCCTAGGTCAGTTTATTTGAATGAATAATTTATATATTGAATTATGTTAATGGCAATTGACTGAGATCTGGTGTAGGCGAATAGTTTGATCTGATGGTTCATACTTTTTATTTTCTTATATAAAGTCGTTTTGGCCCTGAATTTAATCTGACAAGACTTTTAAAGACTTGTTTATGTTGTACATTCATATCTTCATCGGTCCAAGAAGATTGTCCACTGTTTTTAGTGCATTTTTTATATAATTCCTGCACTGAATATTCGTTGCGCCGAATAATATAGACTAGAAGCACATAGTGAAAGAATTCTATTTTATAATTAAAATATAACAATTCTGAGTATAATATGTATCAGAAATACAACAAATAGTTACTTATTAAAAAGTTTTTAATATTAAGCATATTGGAAATTGTAGGCCCCGAGCGAATTTTACCATAGCTCAGTTTGCAGAGCATCTAAACGGTATTTAGAAGGCGCGTGCTTCATCACCGCATGTGGCTATCATTTTCTATGTCACATTTCCGCACTTAGTTTTCTGTGAAATCGCCAAGCATTGCGACTGTGCTCTTTTATAGGATTCGAACCTCGATTCTAATCCAGCTCGCATTAAACCTCTATTTTTCCAATTTCACAAATAATTTGTTCTTTAATAATAACATAGTTTTAATATAACTTGTAATTTTATCAATTCAAATATATAAAGTAAGTGGAAGCATTGCCAAGCTTGCAAACGCTAAAAACCTAGCTCGCTTCGTTGCGTCGTTGTCTAATTGATAATTAGTATTCAGTCGGGCGGTGCAGGCCTACGTGTGGGCCCTGTTACGCCCACAGGGGCCTCAGGCCTCCCCTCCCGGGGGTGACCATCGCTGCATCAGCACGCCTAAGACGTAATATTGACGTAAGACGCCAGCCGTTGGGATCGCTGGACGTGATTCAGGAATGGAATTGTTTGTTTGAGTGATAGACAGTGAATGTTCGGAACAGAGAAAACCTTTTTTATTACAAAATATTGTTGTTAGCGTTATTGTGATTATATTTGTTTAGCTGTGCTCGCGGCGAACTATACACTTATTTATAGATCTTTTTGAGTTCTAAAGCATTTCTGTAGAAAGTATTTAAATATTTTTTACCGTTAAAGCAGCATTCGTAAAAGAGGCATTCCCTTGGGTGATTTTTTTTTTGTTAAAAGTTTATCTATATTCTATCGGGATAATATTTATCGCTATATCCTCCGAGCTCGTTCAAAATATTAGTAAATTATTTTTTAAATCGATTAAGTGGTTTCGGAAATTACCTGACATCCACAATTACTAACGTAACATCTTTATATAGATAAGAGTTATATATAACCAAGAGTGAAGTAATGACGATTAAAAAAAATAATATAAAACTAAATAACATGTTAGAAATTTACATCCCTTTCTTTTGCAATCGATCCACAATCGCCATTCCAAAACATATTCTTCCCCATTGCATTTGTTTCATTGAAGATTTGAATGATTCATTAGCTTTGAAAAAAATTAGTAAAGCTTTATTTTGTTTCTTAAGGAAGTAATCGAAAATCTCTAAGCAGACATCCAAAGAAATATTAACAGATAAAAAATAATGCACCTTAAAGTACCACGTCATAAAAAAAGTAATGACGTGTATAAAATAATCTGTACATTAAAAAACAGAGATTTTCGTAGATGGCGCCTTTGTAAATGTTAATCTTAGTCAGCAATTAATAAGTAATAAAACTATGTCGGTTGAACAATAAAAACTGTTAATAAAGATTGCAAGGTGCAATTAATTAAATATGCATAAGTCGTAAAATTGATGTTCTTTTGGTACAACGAAAAAATGTACAAGTCATAACCATTTGCGGATTAAGGGCTTTTATATTTTATTGATAAATATCATGAAATCATTAACAGGTCGTAAAATTTCGGTTTAAAGGTAATAGTTAATTAACTAGATTTTGAAATAATACAAGTTATTTTATTTATACTACGTGGGTGGCAAAGAAGCATACGGCCCACCCGATGGTAAGCGGTTAATATATTGGTCATGCAATATATTAGCCATGGACGTCTAACATCTAAGTCCACCCGTGATCATGAATGCTGTAAAGTATTCGAAACGTCGCGATAGAACGCGATATATGTTTTTTTATTTTTTTTTATTGCATTTAGTGGCAGACGAGCCACGGCCTATCTGATGGTTAATGGTAACCCTCGCTCATGGACTCAAACTATACCGAGAGTATTGTTAATCCGCTGCTCACCATTGCATTTCACCAATATGAAATGAAAGAATAAACGGCTATCTCCTGCTTCAGCAAAAACGCAACGATGTGCTTTATGGCCGGTCACACGGGAGATGGTGATTTCAATCCACTCGGGCCCGATACCAAGTGAGTACTCCCACTTGATACCCAGCCTTACCACCAGTCATGTAATGGATGATAATTGCTTATTGGCTATTGTAAATATCAGGAAGTATTATGAAATAGGAACATTGATCTGTACTTTTTTATAAATCAATGCATAGGAACGATAAAAGTGAACGAGGGAATTTTCACGATGGGTTTCAGCTGTTCGCAATAGCTAAGTTATGTGTTTTTTTCGTTAGATACCATGTTTTTTCTAGTATGTTACCCTGATTGCTTAAACGTTACTTTATAATAATGATCTATCACCAGATTAATGAATATTATTCTATAACAATCTACTATATTGATTACGATCACGGTAACCACTGTCAACGGGCACTAACCAACTACACAGAAGTTTTATATGCACGAGTGTGTTTCTGCACAAATGCACTATCTATGCCCTGAATGTCATAGTCCGATGGGGCGGTATTCCGACACGACCATATAGAAATTAGGTGCAGGACGAAAGGCTTTTTTCTGAGGCACGGGAAAACACTGCCAACATCTAATTCTAATCTTAAATTAGATGTTATCAAAATTTTTTTACCGAATCTTAAAAAAATGTTGCTGGGCCCGACGTGAGAATTGTACTCGAGACCTTATGATGCGTACTCTTTTTTATATTATTTATTTATGATAATTAGTCACTAACGGCATTTCTTAAAAAATTGTGATTAAAATGTTTTCTCGCTTTGCTCTTATGCCTTGGACGTAACGAAATTGGTTCAATTTTAAACCCTGTTGGATTTAATCAATTCATCTCCATGTGAATTTACTTGACGGCAACATTGCTCGTCTGATCAGTATTTAAATACAATAATCTTGTAAGCTAGACCAGTATAAAATTTAAATTTACAGAATGCTCGACGTACTGGACACGTGAATTGGAGTCTCTTTTACACTTATCGATAGGTCATTCATATTATTTTGAGTTGATGTCAATGAAATCAATCAATTAGTTTACGGATAGTTTCCATCAGTACATTTGTTCACGACAAAATGGATTATTTTATAATTATTGTAGGTTGTTGCTCGAAATTTTAAATATCCTTATAATATTATAAATGCAAATATGCGTTTGTTCCTTTACGTTACTTAAACGAGTATCATGAAATTTAGTGGTAAGTAGGGCCTTACGAATTGCTTATATAATTGGCGGATATCCCTAAAAGCTCTATCAATCACTTTGACTAACAGTGACACTAAAATATATTAACACTTCTTTCATGTCATAACTAATCGTTACCTAAAACAACCAACGCCTCTCGTGTCGCAGTCGTGTCGTCAAACATAAAAGTCATATTCCATTCGCTTGATAGATATACAACGTATTCTTCCGGCCCTTTAGATCTTACGACTTTTTTATATGAATTTATCATGTTGAAGATGAAACGGTAGACGCTATCTTTGATTAGTTTGACGTGATTGAGTGGTGGAACTTCCGTTTTAATTAACGTGTCTCTTGTTATGTATCTATTTTTGAGTGTAAACTATATCAAGAAATACAGTTCCGTAAGTTTAGCTTTAAATTAGGAAGGTGGCGATGGATGTTTTATTGGATTTTTTGTATGAAAACTGAGTAGTTCAATTTAATGAACGCATTTTATGCATTATTGTATTGCTTCTAACAACAGTATCATTATTTTTAACTCTTAAATATGTGTTATAACTGAATAATGAACAATAATGCAATGATTTCTAAATTATTTGTAGTGGTTTATCTATACTATATATAAAACTATGACAGAGCTGTTTGAATGTTCAAACACAAAACATTAAGAAAATACACAGATGGTGAATGGTTTAGATTCCCATTCGAGTATTGTCGGTTCGATTCCCACACAGGACAAGGTTTGGATTGTTCTAAATTTGGGTGTACTTTGTGTCTATTGAATTGTATGTTTGCAAAGTCCTCCCTCGATACAAGGATAACTCCGTAGTGCAGGGTGCTATCAAAATCAAAACAGTTATCTATAACCCAAATTATTTAAAATTATTGTCTGTTTGTCTGTTTACTTCGGCGTTTGTTTCTTTGCTTACGCATCAAAAATTTAGCATTAACGTTTTTAACACAAAATTGTAGTACATATCTACAAATCTTCAACCCATATATGATTTCCATATACGGGGATGAACTTAAAAAACCTGGTAAATTATTTCATTTCCTCTGTTTTTTCTTGGTATTTAGTACGAAATTTCATCAAAATACTTTCAGCGGTTTAATCGTGAGAGCGTAACAAACGGACAGTTACTTTCGCATTTATAGCATATGAATGTTTTATTAAATTTATTGTGTTTCAACGAGTTTTCACTCTATCTAGTTTTTATTCCCCATTAAAATGAGCCCCATGAAAATTTTATGATTATTTGAAATAATGTCATAAACGGCGTTTATGTTTTTATGAGCTGAATAGGAATCTTATAATGTTGGAAATGCGACTGTTTCCCATAGAGCTGTACTGGTAATTAAGTAAATTTGAATAAAACACTCGTAATCATCATTCTTCTTTGAAATAACTAAGTGGTTTCTACGGATTGTCAATATTCTCTCTTGCCTCCACCGCCTCATTACCTCATCATGCCTCTTCTCTATCATACTACTTCTCCACTTCATATCCCCTTACCTAGATTTGGCACATGTGGAAAGAATGCCAGCCGAGCGACTGGTTAACAAGATATACAATGCGAAAGTGGAAGGGTGTACCTACATCTTTCTGCGGAGACCAAGACTAATCTACCTTGACCAAATCAGTCATGTATTAAAGAAGTGTAAAGTCAGGAGTCTCCGAAACCGGCGAGCGTGTATCAAGAGAATTATGAATGTTGAGGAAGCGAGAGATGTATGCAAGAATAGAGCCATTTGGTCTGTCTGTTTTCAATGTGTGTCAATCTGTTTTCTCTGGCTGCCCCTCAAGCGAGATGGCGTGATGATAAGTAGATTTGGCAACGTGCAAGTAATAGTGTTGCCAGTTACTGGCATGCAGAACATACACGTTCGCCACAATTAGTATAAAAAAAACATGCGTGTATCTGGACATCATATTTCAATATATTTAGTGCTACGTTAAAACTGTCAAATGAGTTACTTTTATTGGAAATCCGATAGTACATCTTTTGTATGTAACCAATGATTTTTTTATGGGAATCTTTAATGCGTACGCCGGTAGATTAATTCCTATTGTTAAACCTTTTAATAGCTTTTTAAGAGTTCTTTTGCTTTTATATCGTTCGGTTTTATGTCGCGGAGTTGTCCTATTAGTTAAACATCTATTAAATAGCCATTAATGTTTTAATCACATAATATACAATTTGTTCAGTAGTTTTCTTAACAATTATTTGAACGTAACTTATCCACATTCCTAGATAATTTGGCCGCTAAGCTACTGCAGACTGCTAGGAGAATTTCTACATATATGATGTTTTTTTTTATTTAAATCTACGTTATATAACGAAAATGTACTTGTATTGCCGTGTAGGGCCGGCACCAAGAATAGCTCCACCCTGTCTCTTCCTATGGGAGTCGTAAAAGTCGACTAAGGGATTACCGGGGGACCGAGCAGCAGCGTTCCCCTGTGTACTAAAAACATCCACTGCGATCGCCAACCCGCCTGCCAAGCGTGGTGATTATGGTAAAACCCCCATTTTGGGGAGGCCTATGCCCAGCAGTGGACGAAATCATGCCACATGATTGTTGATCTGCATTGCGATCGAACTCCATACCACGGGCTTGACAGTCAAGGACATGAGCCCTCAGCAACACCAGGACTTCACTCATCTACCAAAATAAATAAATGTCAGTAGTACTCTAATCAAAAAAGTATTTCGTTATTTAGATATTTTTATATATATTTTTAGCATTTGACATGCTTAGCACTATACATTAAACACAAAGTGAAAAATATGAAATCGAAAATGCGTTATTATTAGGTAAAATCTTAATTGTAAAATTAAGTTTACCTGGTCGGTATAATGTATGAAAATACTTCCGACAGATGGCGCAGGCGTCACCCAAAGACGTTAAGTATGATGTGTTATCGAAATTAGCAGTCAGGAGTAATTGTCCATCTGTATCCAGAAGATGCAGGTTCAAATCCTGCTCCTGACTGTTATTTTCGATTTCATATTTTTCACTTTGTGTTTAAAGTATTTAATTCTTAAATAGTTGCTAATATTCTTCAATAGTAATATACCGGTTTGTAGTTCTTCAATCACGTGCACCCACGTTCAAAACTCTTTATTTATAGCTAAAACGGTTGTGCCATAAAAACTTTGAGTATGTCATTGTAGTTTTTTCATCAATGTTGAGCTGTTTTTGATAGCCTGTTTACGGTTATGGCTGAGTTTTGTTTGTGAAGAAGCCGTCAGCAATGATTGCTTGTAATGGCAATAGAAAACGCGTTCTGCGCTGTTACTGTGTTCTGTTCTTTTTGAAGTTATAATTATTATTTTATTTTTAAGCAGTATTCGGTCACTTTCTAGAATATTGTTTTTTTAAATATATATTGATATTGAAACTGTCTTTATTATGCCAAAAAATGTGTCGTGGGATCTAGTCTCTTAACAATCCAAGAGGCTTAGCAGCCTATTAGAGACATACATAATATTTTTTTTTTATTAAACAAAGAAGTTTGTGTCTATGTGTGTGTGTGTGTGATGTGTGTGTTTGGTATATGTGGTATGGAGGTGTTTGGTTTGTGATATGTTGTGTATATAACTATGGTATGGATATGGTGGTATGGCGGGTAATATATATAAATTACTATAGTTGGGTTTATAGCAAAAACAGTTCGATCGATCCCTAGTTCAGGCACAGCACATACCTCTTAATGATCGAGATTAGTCGAAATTATATGCGTAACTATTTTTTCAAACACCAACCCTAGAAAGTTAAAAAAAAAAGAACTCAACTCTATCTCGCCAAAACAACTGATAATTAAACATTTCTGATACATACCATTAATTTACAGACACAGAAGGCTATACTGTTTTATTATATATATTTGAAAATGAGGTATCAAAGTCTTACTTTTGTTTACATGTTCTTAATTATTCATAGCTTTCTCTTAACAATCAACTAACTCTATCCCGCAATGTCCAAACACGTTTCTAACATTTACTATTTTCAATGTTCAAGCTCGAAGGAGAGGAAATTATTTGCTTACTAAACATTAAAATCCATTACTAAAACATTACTGTTAGAACATTAACGCGAACTAAAATTCGTATTTCAATTGGAATGGTCCGCTCAATACGATGTCTGGAACTATATTAATATATCAATGCCAGTGCGTTATCTAAACGCCGTTTGAAATCCTTCCATCAACGAACCGTAGAGTGTATATCCTTGTTTATAGGTGAATCAATGTATCAATGCCGACAATTTATTTTTTTATTAACTTTTTTTTTATTTAAAGATCGATCTAACCTTTTTAAAGGATCGGTTTGGATTCTAAATTTAAATTGCTGTCAATGGTTTTTCGTTGATATGTCAAAAGGTCTAGGTTGGGTGAAGATACCTCTGAAGTAATGTAACACAGTTCCAGTGGTCCGCCAATAAAGGTGGAGAGATGGCACATTGCGGGTTTATTTACTGGGTGAGGGCTCCACACTTGCCTGTTCATTGTCGTTGAACGACGGGGTGTGCGGTTAGGTACATTTTTTCCCGCCTTAACAAAAAAAGATGGGGTAAAAAAATTTTTTATTAAACACCAAACATTAATATTGTATCGCGGGGGGGACTTTAGAAACATACAATTTAACGAACACAAAGTACAGCCAGAGTTCAAACAATCATTAATGGATCACACAAAGGGTTGTCCTATGTGGGAATCGAACCCTCAACACTTGGGCGGGGTTGGTATCTAAATCACTCAATCATCTGTGCAAGTAATGCTATAAATGTATTTTTGGGGATATACTCGTATAGTTTGTCTCCAATCTATAGATTTCAGTTAAAAACTAGTAAATAGGTTATAATTTCTTCATGTGCAATTTTATTCTATCCCTTATTTTGTATAAAACGTCCATCATCAGAGTCACTTACCTCATATAATGTGTAATTTAACAAATAATTATTTATTATTATAAAACTTTTTAAACTATATTTTTAGCATTTGACATTCTCCGCTACTTTTTAAGTACAAATTATTTGTGAATGAGGAAAAAGAGGTATTTGGTACGAGCGGTAAGCGAACCTGCGTCTTTTCCAATCCGGGGAAGGTTTAATGCATGTAAATGCATTCCGATAGATGGCGTTGGTCGAAAAGACAAATGTGATAAGGAGATGGGGATCATCGAAAGAATGGTACGATAGCTCAGTGGCTTAGAGCACTTCCCCGGATTGGAAAAGACGCGGGTTCGATTCCCGCTCGTACCAAAAATCTCTTTTTCCTCATTCACAAATAATTTGTAATTATTTTTAGTTTGCAATTACTTGTGAAAGATTTTCAGAAAACCACTTTTAATAGCGCGCAGTTTCGTATTTCCATTATACAAGTTTCAACTTTAATTTAAAAAACCGGCCATGAGGCCTCAGCTAGTAAAAGTCGTTAAGTATTTTCACCTCACATTATGCTTATCTCAAGTATTAGCACCATCCTATGGGACCGTATTTATAGGACAAAGTAACTCTCAGCTCAATAATTACTGCGTTCGTACCGGTATCTTATGCGTGGGTTAGGGTGACAAAGCGTCGCATGTCTACGGACAATGTGCTCGGGACACGCGGACAGCGTGTTCACACGATCAGATTGTGCTGTTTTATGGCACCGAACCTTCGCCATTAGTACCGGCTGCTCGAATTACCTAATTAGAATTACAACGTACAACCGGTTTTTAGATTTCGCTATTCCTGTTTTATTATCTAGATTGTGTGTTTTAGTAAGTGGGGTTTAATTGTACGAGCATGTACAATGTTCTGAAAAATATTTCAAATGAACTCTCCTTAAAGTATTTTATATTTTTGTGTATCCTGTATCATATTTTTCACGTTTCTTTTGTAATATTATTTCACTGTGTTTAGATAAAAATGTTAATGATAATAATATAATAATGTCTACTAGATAATATTGGCTTAGTTGCGATGGAAAGGTACACTGTCAGCAGACAATTAATGAACCTATTCGATTACACAATTTGTATTTACATAAAAGTTATTATAAAATTGTAACATATGAATACATGTCAGTATCCAGAGCTCGGGTCGAGCGTACTTTAAATATTAACTTTGGCGGGTACTGTAATATCTCTCAATTGTTATTATTAGTCACAGCATGAGCTATAAACTTTATTATAATCGATTCCCACTATCATCCGACTCTCGGATCGTATAAAAATCAAACGGACGCGAACATAAAAAGTATCTTTATCCGACACAACACAATAACGTTATCGTTGAAATATCGATACAATTTCCATGATCAGTAAAATAAAATCGGACTGTCTGACGTTTGTTCAAATTTATATGCGCGCGCGTCCAGCGCAAGATTGTCGTAAAGTTGAAGATGTTATGTCCGTTGATAAGTGCGATGTCGAGTATCGGACTGTCCTACGTGACAGGTTTATTGTGGACACCCTACTAAATGGGTGATTCGTTTTTTCGCAAAAACATGAATTTTATGGGTGTATATTAAATTTGAAACGAGTTTTCCGATTTGTTTATGATCGGTGTTTATCGATTGCTAATTTATTTTGGTGTGTCCGTTTTAATTTGCCAAAAACTGGGGTGTTACGTTGTCAAAATATGTGACGGCTGCGCGTAATCACCGAAGCCTTTATCACTGATTTGTTTGCATTAACTTTTTTATGGATTCAGCGAACACGATATAATAATTTTTACTCTTTTTTATTGTTTCTTGTTTGTGATTTATAACATACTAAAATGTTGCTAACTTTTTAAAAGTTCGTACAAGCGCTCTGCGGTTTCTTTAACATAGAATCTAAAACATAATACTGTCTTAACAGTAAAATATTAACTACCTACTGTTTCAAGACAGCATTTAAACATTTACAAAATGGATCTGAATTTTACTTTTTATTTTAGATCTTCACAACTCTCTTTATATTCAACAGTTTAAAATGATAGATAAACACAAAGCAATAAAACTGTATGTCGCAGAGTAATTCTAACTGCATTGGACGCGTGTAGCGTGCTGGACTAATAATACTCCTCCTGGTTACAAGGGGATCCCGCGTAGAACAGTGAAATATTAATTTAAAAAAAAAACGTGAACTATATGGCAAATATATAGAATTTATGTAAAAGAGATCTTTCCTCGAAGAAATTATTAATGTTTTTTCTTATTTTTTATAACTCCTGTTCTAGCAGGTATCACAATATTTATTTCTGTTTATCTGTCGACATTCGCCCGTTCGATCCCAAAATTATTTTCAAATCATCAATCATTACTGCGAACAGACAAATCCATCATTCGATTAATTAATTTATCAAACTTTATTGACAAACTTACTGAGTGACCTACACGCAAAAATCTTCCTTTTTGCTTGCAAGAAAACTGTTTCAGCCAATTTAACGGGTGTTAAACATATGTTTGTTTGTATTTCAAAGAAGACGTCATTATAGTTTTAGTCAAAATGCGGTGTTTACCTGGTGTTAAATGCGATCGATCAACGCAAGCGCCGGCGCCGACGAGTCGCCATAAATCGATAATCGTGATGGGAAATCGATAATCGTTTCCGAATAAGAATGATGAAGTTATAAGAAATGTAGGTTGATGTGTCTCCTTTTAGGTAATTGCCTCAGACTGAAAAGGAAATGGCTGATGTTGAACGATTGGACACGATAACTGATCTACCAACTACCAATATATTATTCACTGGAGGTTTAAACCACTCTTAATTACTTCATTGTTATCCTTCCTTTCCATCTCCTATCCCTTTCCTCGCAGTTGCTGTTTGGGTGTTACATGTTGCTAGCGTCGAGAATCACTTACCACCAGGTGGGCTATCCTCGCAGTGTATAAATAACAGACATATATACGACTATCACCATCTTATCATAGGTACCTTTGTGACTTGCGGACTCCAGCAGGAATTGTAAGTATCACCCGGTAGGTGTTCAGTCCTACTGTTGCTTTTTTGAGAGTGAGAGCCTCACAACACCTTATTCCTTCTCTGTCATCGTTCCTCTCTGACTACTATCCCCTTCCCTGAAGAAAATGCGCGAGTGATGCGGATATTCATTAATAGGTTTTTGTATATATATTACGTGGGCTGCAATTTTTACACTCTTAAAAATATACTCTGCGTCGTGTAAATATGTCAGAGAGCTACATCTGTCAAAAAAAAAATACAACTAACTCCATTGCAAACTTTATCTAAGGAGACCTAAATAAAATATAAAAGACACTTTCTATAAAACAATAGGGCACTGGTCACGTCGTAAGGCTCGGACCACACTGGCGACACGATGATTGATCGTGCGATTGTTTAACAGCGCGTATCAATCATCAGTCGGCGGACAGTCGCCGTTGTCACGTGACGTCTTGATCAATCAAAACCCTTTTAACGGGTGTATTAACGTGCCGTTTGGCTGTGTGGCAGAATATTTTAAAAGATTTGCGCTTTAAATTATTTTTGTATATATGACAAAGGTGATATAAGTAGTGGGGCTAAAACTTTTTTTAATCCTTTTACTGCCCCACTACTGGGCACAAGTATCCTCTCATAGTGAGAAGGATTTATGCCTTAGTCAATCACGCTGGCCAAGCTTCATAAACAGTCTATAAGATCTCCCAGGCATGCAGGTTTCCTCGCGATGTTATGTTTCACCAGGCACGTAATTTGTAAAAAAATAAACATATAATTTTGAACATTCTCGAAAAGTTAGAAGGTGTATGCCGCGCGGGGCCTGGACCAGGGACTGGGCATCGAACTCGATGCTACTGGCTTTGTAGTCCTTGGTTTTATGGCTAGGTTATTCTAGTCAGGCACTTTTAATCAAAATGAATAGAATCTAAAAGCAATTAATGATTTTAACATTCATTTAATTATTCCAAAGAAAAGTCGTGAATTCAAAGCCAGCTCGTGTTTAATACTCAGTCTATGATTATATACCTCACGGCTGTAATCAATGTAAGTTGTTTGTTAAAACAATACTTAATTTTAACATTCGTCGTTTGCATGTTATTTGAATCGCTTTTGATTATACTCTCCACATTATATAGGTAAATAGTGTGTATTGGCCTTATTTGTAAATAACGATCAATTATGTTCTTTTTTTAAACTTATGTAACTATTTATGTATTTTTTTTTGTATGGATTTTAAAAAAATATATCAATCCTTAATGTTAGCTTTTAGTGGTAGAGCCTTGCTTATCCCAACATGAATGGGCCAGCTCCATCGGGGAAATACCACCCTCTCAAAGAACATTAACCTGAAACAACGGCAGGTACTCTTACTATTGTGTTTCGTATGGTGAGTGAGATTGTTGAATGCCCTAACATTCTTATCTTCTTATTATAAAAATGCCACTTAAAAAAATAGGTTTAGTAATTCAATGGAAATGAAGATAGAATGTATTTTAATTTATGAGAACGTGTTAAAAGGAAATAATCCATATATCGCAATGGACTTTACAAACACACAGAGAATAACAAAACATTAATTAGCCTTAATACTATTTGTAGACTTTGCAGTCCTTGGTTTTACTACTAGGCTAGCACTGCTCCAATTTGTTTTTAGTTTAATTATTGGGGTAAAAATTTGATTAAAATCCCTATTTTAATTACTTGGACCTAATAACATTGTTATCTGCTGAAATGATATAGTGTAGGCGTTCGACTAATATTTTTCAGATAGATCCTTTCAATCACAATGGTCTAATCCAGTTTTGTGGGTGAACTTTTACATATTTTTCTTGAACTAGGATTATCAAATCTAACGTCTTGTAATAGAACAAAATTTGCACACATGATGCTAAGACAGTAATAACCTCTAATAATCTCGATATTATAATTAAAACAGCTGCTTAATTTTTGAAAGTGTAAAGTAAATTTTAAAAATAAATAACCAGGAATGCACCAGCTATTACACCCATCTATTTCCCAACTGACACCCACAGGTTAGAGTTATCTAAAATCGCATGTTTCTAAGCAAAATGAAAACCTTGCGTGCAAATCCCAATTTATTCTAACCTCTCAGACTATTTGTCAATTACACGTCCGCATATCCGATCTTCGGCCATCTTGGTTTCTTGTAAATGTCAAACCGCGGTCGACCAATTACAAGAGTGCGCAAGAGCACGCTGACGGCAACAACGCACTTCAGATACCATAAAGTCTCGCGCCATTTATAGAAGTGAAATCTACTCGGTGGATATCGTTTGGTCCAATTAATGCAGACGCTCGATCCCTGATAGCGGATGCAGGACTTGTAAGTTAACTGCTAGTGCATATACTGATTTTTTTAAAATTTCCAATAGGAATTTAATTCAAAATGATGAAAAAAGTTTGAGGTTTTTATGGATAATGATGATTTTTTGAGCTTAGTTTAGTTGATATAATATTTTTATGACGTTTTCAATATGTATTTTAATAAGTTTTAATTGATTATTTCTTCCAAACTCTTCTCCCAACGTCTTAAAACAAATGACGATCTTTGAACTAAACAGTTTGTCTATAATAATCAAGCTTTTGTTTGTGTTTCCTCAACACATTACTGTCTCAGTATTGATTACCGGTTTCCTCTAAATGAGTGAGATTTATGCTTTAAAACAAGCTGGCCCAGTTTAGATTTACAAGTTGTCTAGGAATTCTCTAAGATATGCAGATATTCTCACAAGGATTTGCGTCACCAACCGGTAAAAATTTCGACAAGCCAGAGGGGAGTGCCTTCCGAGGTCTCGACCATGGAATAGGGATCTAACTCCACATCGTTGCTTTTGTGTGCCTTGTATACTACGCTACATCTGCATCTCAAATGTTTTAATCCATTTAAAAAAAATCTCCCATCTCCATCCATCCATCAGCCCTTCGATGTTCACTGCTGGACATAGGCCTCCCCAAGAGAACTGTGTGCTCATTATGGGGGTTAATGCCGTAATCGCCACGCTTGGCAGGTGAGTTGGCGAACGCAGTGGATGTTGTTAATACTCCAGGGAGTGCTGCTGCCCACTCCCCCGGTATGCCCTCAGTTCTTACTACTCCCGTGGGTAGAGAGTGGTGGGACAATTCTAAAGTCGACCCCACACGACGAATAATATATTTATTTAATTGTAAAAGTACCTACAACATTTTGTTATCAATGTAGATTCAGTTTTCAAGGATGCAAACATTCAAAAACAAATACAAAATACACCCAGACAAAGATCAACCATTTGTGAATCACATAAATAATTGTCCTGCATAGGAATTGAATTAACAATACTTGGCACTGGAAGTTCGCTATATAATCATCATTCATTGATGCAATATTATCCACTTTTACACGAATCTATCCCTATTCTTTCAACTTTACGATAAAAAGCGGCTTGACTGTATTTCTTGTAATGTCGGAGTCTAACAACATGAAAAGCGATTACTTGTTGCCACCAGGTGGGTCTTGGCTCGTCTGTTATAAATATTAAACTATATAAATCCTAAAATATAACATTTCATTTCTAAAACATGCTCATATATTTCCTTCTATTATACAAATTTCTAAGTAATAATGTTTGCACTGTGTAATGCACAAAATTAATACAACAGTATTCCGGCTTCGTGAATTACTACCAGGCATTGCATTGTAGGAGGACATCAGCGCGTCCGATAATTTAATAGCATCGGTACCTCGCCACCCGCAATTTAATGTAACACGTACAACCTGCGGGCATTAATAATTTTCTACGGGTCCATTGTACCCACTACTGGAGAGACACGATCGTAGACATCATCGGTGCCTATCGTAATTCCACCGCATCCATGTACAGAGCGTTCTAACTTAATATGTGCATCACGACAAACGCGTATATGGTGCGCACCCCGCCCAGCTTCCAACAACCAATCCTATCCCGCATTTTAAATGCCGATGAGCATTGTATGTATATCGCGGAGAATATATTGAGTGTTTGACGCGCGTCACCCCGCGCCCGCAACACCGATCCAACGTCTCGCGATAATCCACCGCCGATTTAAAAGCGCTTATCCCCGACACTCGCCCGAAGGAATCTCCCTCTTAAACCTACAAATCAATCGCACACCCGCACTCCATAAATTAAGAGTCGAAACAATGACCCTAAATTATTGGGCCGTCTACTTTATCGGGCGCCTCTGTATTGTTCGT
Organism: Leucoma salicis; assembly: GCA_948253155.1. Classification (NCBI taxonomy): domain Eukaryota; kingdom Metazoa; phylum Arthropoda; class Insecta; order Lepidoptera; family Erebidae; genus Leucoma; species Leucoma salicis. The sequence continues at coordinate 1,744,122 of OX411809.1, forward strand.
TTTTTAAACGACTCCTTACACAAATGAGACTCGCTGTGGACTTATTAGGTTTGGGTATTTCGCTCGCAGCAGATCGACTGCCACGATAGCGTCTGTGGGAATGCACGCTGGACTGACGACGCAGGCCTTAATTATGCAACTTCCTCGTGCGTTTGAGACAATGGCCGGCATTAGGTGGCGATCGGCCTGGCCTCAACAATCGTTATATCTGGTATTCCATCACAGTGGACGTCGCGTTATTTTTGCAGCTAGCCGTTTATGCTCCGCATTAACATAAAACAAGCGGGCATGCGGCAGCCTGACTCCATATTTCTGCTGCCGTCGTGACGACCCGGTATTGTGCGCAGCGATACAGATCTCAGACGCATGCGCATACTGCCACTGGATATTTAGAAGCTGTCTCTTAAATCCGCTGTAATTTAATGAGTAGTTCGCATTAAAAGTACCGATAATTTGCTTGAGTATAATACGAATAGAGTTTTCTAACGGGCGAGGTGACGCGTTCCATTAGGGCTGGGGATGGTTTCATAAATATTATATTGGTTACGAGGAGTGGTCGGACGCTCTCATTACGTGGCGCAGACGCCGGAGATCATTAGTCGGTGATAAAATGCGGTCGGGACGCGTCCTCTCGTAGTCGGTGCATTCTTAACAGGTTCAGCCTCGCCTCCGCAGCCTTTTGTTTTAGCATCCACCACCTTTATAATTACTGGCGTTTGAGGGTTAATGGACTGGTTAATGTTCGTTTTGTTTGCCTTGGTTTGTTTTAAATTGATTGCGAATCGGTACTTATTCCCTGATTCAGCTCTCGTCTACACAGCTCTAAAAACCAATTGTCATTTGAAAAGAGGTTATAGAAAAGAACGTATAAAAACCCTAAATTGGATTTTATTTTTGATTAAATTCTGTCGATTTTAATTTTTTTTAAATTTTATTTTAATGTTAAATTTGATTTCTTTAGTGTGTAAAAAATATAGATCTAAAATAAATTCACTTTTCAAACAGTCTATCTATTAATCTATCTTGTCATTTGTTTTGATTTTGATAGCTCGTGCAGATACATAATATGTTAAGGACTAGTTTCTGTATCACTCAATAAACTAGATTAGAATTCCCATGTGGATATCATATTAATAAAATTATAGAGGTCTGCCGTTAGGCGCACATCATGAAAAAACTACTGGATAGATATTTTTTTATTGGTATGACAGACGATGGCCATAACTGATGGCAGACGAGCCACGGTCCACCTGATGGTAAGTGGTAACTGTCGCTCATGGACTATATGCTATAGCGAGAGTATTGTCAAGCAACTGCGCACCATTTCATTTCTCGGATATAAAATGAAAAAATAAACGGCTATCTTCTGCTACAGCCAAAACACACTGACGTGCTTCATGACTGGTCACACAGGAGACGGTGGTACCTACCCGTTCGGGCCCAATAGCAAGTGAGTAGGTACTCTCACTTGGTGCCCAGCGTGGGTGATAATTACTTCCTTTAGTCGCCTTGTACGACACCCGCGGAAAAGGATGGCGTGATGACACTTGTATTCTTCGTCCGTCACCACACGGACAAACACTGACAAATATACACAATACAACACGGACAAGTAGATTTCGGTTAACTTTTCTACGTTTTATATTTCAAATACTTGACACTTAACTAAAACTCAGATTAAGTTAACTTCAAGAGGAAATAGAGTATAAGAAAAATATTTTTAAGACAACCTTAATATTTTAATTTGAAATTTTAGTCTACGATTAAAAATATTTTATGTATCACCAATTTTCATGTCTCGAATTTCGATTTAACAAATTTAATTATTAAAATGGAAATTTGAAGGCCTGTGATAAATAATATTAAATTTGTTACCATATCTGTCTTTTGTGACACAACTTTTAACATTGAAAACTTCTAACAAATTCTTAGCAAGCGCGATAACAAGAGCCTATCTATACCAAAGTAATCTAGTCTCAATATCATACTCGAGTCTAGGTAGTCAAGTGTCCCCAACAAGCAGTATGGAAATGCATCCCGATCGGAACATTCTCCGCTTAAAGATGACTCTTAATGTGCATCTAAATACTATATAAAATAGCTTGCGAGTCTGTTGCATACGGTCCGGAAGTGTGACAAGCGGAGGTATTTTGTATCTATTTTATTGAAAACAGTTTATTTTAAATGTTTCTTTTTCAATAGTAAGTGTTTTAGTTTTGAACAAGAGCGCTATCTGTGGTACCTAATCGATAAAAATATCGCACTTGACATTACTTACGGTATTCAGGCAATAATTGTTTTTAGTGGTAGAGCCTTGCTTGTGCCAGCATGAATGGGCCGACTCGACCGGGGAAGTACCTCTTGATTGGCGTGAAACAACGGCAGGCACTCCTACCTTTGTGTTTCGTGTTAGAGCGCCGGAATACCGAACCCTCTCCCTATCCTTACCTTATTATCCTTATTCTCCACCTCCTATCCCTTGGAGTTGGTGACGCGCGACTGATTCCTCTGGTGTTACTACGCAGAGACGTTAGAGGCTTATTAAATTATTTTCAAGCCATTAAATCTATTATTACTAAGTCTAATATACCTAAATAAAATAATAAACAAATATACCTTTGATCTTTCATGCTAAACATCGGAAAAGATTTTACCTATATATTTACAGAAACATGAAATAAAACTACTTTTATAGAATTTTTACGGATATAAAGTATCAGATTTCATAAAGATAAAGTTCAAAAAATAAACTTGGTGCTCCCTAAAAATGAACTAGTAAATTATAAACTATCAATTAAATTAAATTGACCCGTTAAAACTGCATATTATATTTGAACTCCATGTTCAATAGCTTTTCTACCCGTGTGTCATATTAGATGGTCAGTGCATCGCACAGCCCCACACTCGCGTTATGGTAATGTGATCGAATACTAAATTGGACGCCCTGACCGCCGAAGGATTTCACACACTCCAATTTATATAGAAAGCATATTTTAGCGCGGCCTTAGAATTTGTCCGGCTCTGGATAAGAGTAGTTGAAGTGGTAAGTTTGTTTTAGTTAGTGCAGAATGTGTTCGATATATCGTGGAGCTTAATTGTAACTGATGTGTGTAGATATAGGTGTAGAGTTCTTGAATAATGACTTCCAATGCAGAACTTTATGCTTTCTAAATATATTTATAAGGATAAATAGCCTCGACAAGCTAATTGCATGAGTTTTCATGCTGGGTGTTTTTTGTCAGAAGCTTCTTAGTAGCAGTGTGAAATCTGGAACTACATCTAGTACACGACAATAGGGTCTCCTTTCTTTATATTTCGATGGCTCGTGTCTATAAAAAAAGTATTACTATTTCAATCGACTAGTGGACACAGACTTCCCCTGTTCCCACTGCAATATCGAATACTGTATCTTCAGCACCTAGTCTACTTCAGTTACGTTCCGCATTATTGGTCCATCGAGCCGTGGTATGTCCGATTTACCTTTTTTCTATCTCTAATACATATTTGTTTGCTTGGCGTCAGTTAAGGAAGTCGTCTTCTACGATAATGTCGTCCAGAAAGAGAATCCGTTCATATTCCTATTTTAGTATGTCCCCAAACGGACAAAGACGTCGTCTCTGCTAACAGAAAATCATATTTCATAATTGCGATCGGTCGATCAATCTTGTCGACGGAAGCCACTCAACCTCGATCCACCATAGATTTTTGTGTTATTGTTGTTTATTTTTGACTGATAGCCTCCCATGACCCACTTGCTTATCACACGCTATTAAGCGCTTGAATTAAATACACACGATTTCAGTGTTACGAATTTCTACAGCGCTAGATGTGTCGTGTGATTACTTTTAATTAGCCACTATAATTTTGGTAAATCGTTACAATTAAACCTAATACATATTATATTTTATAATTATTCTAATCTTAAAACAATTACAAGCATAATTAATGACTTAAGTTATAAAACGCATAACACATACCCAAATGTAATATATAACATAATTACTAGCTTCGTATTTTTTATTAATGGCTTGAAGATTGGTACGTCTATTGTAATAACTAAGCTGGGACGTGCGTAAGTATGAAGGACCAAAAGTAAATGACAAATGAGTGGGACAATAGGATATCGACAAATGTTAAAAAATAAACTGAGCTTATTGGTATGCGCGTCAGATATGTTAAACCTCCACGCTGCTTCAAATTTGTCTTAATTATTTATGCAATAACAACGCTCACTTAACATTAATCCATTCACAAAGTAATTACGCTTCTATGGAACGTAACTAATTGCAAAAAAAAAAATTCCTTGCGCCAAATATTCGTTGTCTAAATAAAAACAAAATATAAAAAAGAGAGAGTCAAAATCATAACTCTAAACCAAACATTTACCTAAATTAAAGCTTCAATAAATCGGATAAAAAGATCAACTCATAAATTTAAAAGACAACAGAACCGATAGAGAATAAATATATCAAGTCCCAGTAAAGCCTTTGGATTCCAACCGAAGAAAATATCGCACCCGAATTCCGGTGGCGGTTGACGGGACAAATCGAAAAAAGGGTAAAATCCGTGCATTCCGAGCAGGCTCCGCCCACGTGCGCGCGCGCATTGCGACAGGTGAATGCGACGCGCTTCAGCTGCCGCCACGACACCATTTAATGCCTTCTCAGATCCTACCTCCAGGAATATGCTAAAAATATTGATATAGGTACAATGGGTGCTGACGTCGCGTGCGATTCTGGTACGTCTCAAAAGCTCATTGTGATGGCTCGTTCGGTGTTCTTTTTGTTTTCAGAAATGTTGGAATTTTTGAGGGACGAGTTTATCTTTGGGACGACTAAACCATCTGGATGGCATTTCAATCGAGCTATTGATCAAGTAGTGCACTTTATGAAGTTTATATAATTATGGTGATCCATTTGTCTCCTAATATGCTAAAGTAAATTAATTCAAAAAAATACTTTTGTCCTTTGAGAATTAACAAACTCTTTTCTCAATTGACTGATCAAAGTTTCATAAAAGAACTTGTGTTTACAGTTCCAAGTTTTGACGTGTTGTGTATGTCGGTAACTTAGGCAAGGTATGACTTTTGTTTTTTTATATTGTGCGGGTGGCAAACAAGCACTCGCGCGTTGCCAACACCGAAGAAGGGGATAGTATGTGGAGAGATACTATAATACTTTTATAGACTGTAACAGGGCTCCATCAACAAATCTAGTCGGTATCCGATAGGATCCACAGAAATAAAAGTTTAATTACAATCGTAACTCACAACTGGCCGAGTCACGAAACATAAAAAGGCAACAAAACGCGATATATCAAGTTACTCACTTATCTACATACGAATATGGGTTTGTAAGTGTACAGTAAGAGAAAGACATAAAACAATGAACAATGGGAGCATAAATCAGTATAATTAGTTTTGCTTGGACGGAGCGAGATCATTGGTCAAAACGCACGGAAACCCCGCCCCTGGACGCAGTGTGCAACAGACGACCACGAGGTTAGACTGTAGACTTGTACACTGCTCACCGCTTACCGGTCACCGAGGAACACTCATTTGGATTAGGTGTAGCGTCAGCATGTCTATGGCAAGAACAAATTTGTCTAAATATGGAAAAAGATTTTATATGGGCGTTATTCTAGTCAATGACCTCTGGAAACTGAAACAGCAGGGAATCCTATGTCTTATGCTGACTCGTTATTCGGGATGCACGCCATCTACCGGATGTATTTGCATACATTTTTGTGATCGGTCGTCGAGTGTCGTTGTCATATTTGAGCGTGTCAAATGCTTGAAAACGCGGGGTTGCGTATTTCTGGTTCTAATATGACAACCACATTTTTTTTTATTGCACGTAGTGGCGGACGAGCCATGGCCCATCTGATGGTAACTGGTAACCGTCGCTCATGGACTCAACTATACCGAGAGTAGGTATTGTCAAGCCTTGCTCACCATTTCATTTCACCGATATGAAATGAAAGAATAAACGGCTATCTCCTGCTACAGCCAAAACGCAACGATGTGCTTCATGACCACGTGTTCACACGGGAGATGTTGGTACCAACCCGCTCGGGCCCGATACCAAGTGAGTACTCCCACTTGGTACCCAGCCCTACAACCAGTCATGCAACGGATGATAATTGCTTACTTCCCTTAGTAGCCTCCTACGACACCCGTGTGAAAGAATGGGTTGGTGACACTTGTATTCTTAGTCCGTCACCACACGGACAGATTTAATGATTTATTAGTAATATATCTATAACAAATTTCAAGTGATTAGGTAATGTAGTTAGTTTTTGATAATCCGAGAACCTAATATTTTTACGTGATTGAGTGAAATTAGTAGGATTAACTTAAATGTAAGAAATAATGCTGCTTTATTTCGCTATGGTCAAATCTTGTTAAGGTGCTTTTCTGTTGCTTATTACTGTCAATACTTTAGTACTTTTCCATCAGTATTTGTATCTAAGTCCAGCTTCAAGGGAGAACCCATATAATAGAAAAGAATGTGTCAAGTTCGGTTCTCAATTTAAGTTCGTGGATGCGAATCAGTTCGAGTAACCAGAGCATAGAACTACTTCACCTATGTGATAATTGAACCCGTTGCACACGAAATCCCTTACAGTCATTTTACCATTTACCATTTTAAAAAGTTATATTTTGCTGTCTGTACATGTACTAGCTAGTTTTAAGTCTGGTCGAGTCCACGATTGCATGTGTACTTACAATATGTTATCACCATAAATACACAAGAATTCTACACACGCTTATTTACTAAGCATAAATAAATAAAATAGCACCGATAGCTTAGTGGTAAGACCAAGGATTCCGAGGATTTCATTAATGTCTCACTGTGGCCTCAAACTGTGAATCGAGCCCAATATCAATATCACTATCTATGCAGTGCTTGATTTTGTATTAATTCATAAAATCTCTGCTCTGACAAGGGAAATATCCTGAGATAACTTACATATCTCTCCTAATTATCCTTCCTATCATCTCCTTATTATCCTACTTATTCTTCCCTTAATATCCTTCCCATCCACCTCCTATTCCTTTTCTTGGAGATAGCGACGCACTAGACGAGGTGATGCCTCTGGCATTGCCAGCGTCTACAGGTTACGGAAACCGCTTACCATTAGGTAGGCTGTATGCATGTTTGTCACACGCGCAGCATAAAAAAACAAATGCCATGCCTTGACTAAGTTACCATCATACACGCGTTAAAACTTGGAACTATAAACACAGTTTCTTATGAAATTTTGAATAGATTAGAAAAAAGTATTAAATGAAAAAGACCCTTGCTTAACAGTAAAATAATAATAAATTGTAGGTAAATACACAGAAAAATTAGTACAGCTTTAAATTATTGCTGCTGTTACCTTACAGGGAATCGAACTGACTATCACTATTACTTTTAATTGATAAACCACATGTTATTAGTATGCAAATATATAATTATTTACATAGGAATGTAAACTTTCTAATGATTTTTAATTAACACATCGTTACGGTATTTATGGGTGCCACACAGATGCAGGCTTCTGATCGGAGGTAAGGCACTATAATCCGGTTTGTAATTGGATGCGTTGCGTTTGTCCGAGTCAATTACGTAGTAGGTGGCAGTCGTGATCCGAGAAATCTAAAGGCGAAGGTATCAAGTTTGATTCCTGGTACAACATTTTTTATTGCCTGTATTCAGTACTAGTGGTAAGACCGACTGTCAATATAGAGGGATTGTTTTCGATCGCAAATCTGAACTCAAGATATTCAAAAAGCATGACTTTACAAATAATGTACTGGATTATTCATATACATATATTTTTTTATATATGTTCATATTGCATTGACAGCTTAGTGGTAAAACAAACTAAAAGGACAGTAAAGATAGTAGTGTCGAGTTCGACCCCTGTCCGGAGTCTACATAGACCTTCTGACTTTTTGAGATTTCTGGATGTTACGATTCCGTTGTCCATCAATCATGCCTAAAGGACTAGAGGGATTTGGATGAAATTTGGTATATCTTGAAAAAGTAGCTCCTGAAGGATATTTTTAAATTCCTTACACATTTTTTAATTATTTTATGTCATATCGCAAATGAACCCACAAACAGAAACTAGTATAACACAAACGTAAATCTCATTGCGATGTGTTTTATGTTTCAACTTTTCTTAAAAAAAAAACAAGTTGCCATAAATCTATGGTTAATTTCCATTAATAGTTGAGATGTTTAAAGATTTAAATCAATATGCCATTAAGAACCATTAAGCTAATATTTCCAAGTACAGGAAGCACGATTAGTTTACATTGCTTAATTGATATATTATGAAAATATGTGCTTAAATAAAAAAATATTCAGCTGATTTGCCATATATATTTTCTTTGGCACATTTAAATTAATTAATTTACTAATATTTAAAGGTGATTTTACCCATGCTTGTGGAAGAAAATATCAGTTTCACTAATGGCCCATCTGCGTGAATATTATGTAGTGATGGCTCGTATGTGTCGCGGGTTCGATTCACAAGAGACAATTATTTGTACGATCAATTTATAGTTATTTTTATCTGAAGTTTTGGTGACGTCTCGGGTTCGATCCCTGGGTCAGGCAGTGTTATTGAAATTTTTCGTAAAAAGAAACATTCTCAGCAGCACGGAGTTTGGAAATGTGCCTGTCGCAATATAAGCTCACCCCCCTTTTTTTTTTTTTTTTTTTTTGTTATGGCGGGAAAAAATGTTCCTAACCGCACACCCCGTCGTTCGGGGCAACGAACAGGGTAGTGTGGGGCCCTCACCCACTAAAGAAACCCGCCGTGTGCCGTCTCTCCGCCTTTGTTGGCGGGCCACTGGAACTATGTTACATTCCTTCGGTCACCCCCTACTATTTGGGACTTAAACATAGCTGGCGAACCGTGGGTGTGTAATACACCTCTGCCTACCCCTTCGCGGAATACAGGCGTGATGCTATGTTGTTATTGGTTTATACAGTTACTCGTAAACAAGAGTTATAATGAATAATTTAAACCATTAATATATATTTTTTTTCCACCCATTACTCTCACACTATTCGGTACGTGTATCCTTTCAGAGTGAAAAGGATTCAGGTCACAGTCCCCCACGCTGGCCCAGAGCGGGTTGGCAGACTTCACAAGCCGTCGAGGAAATCTCTCAGGCATGCAGGTCATCACGATGTTTTCCTTCATCGAGCAGTAATAATTTGTAAACATACACACAGAATTAAAATAATTCTCGACATTTCGCCGTGACTTGACCTTGGAGTCGGGGTCGAAATCACCATTCCGTTACCGCTTTATTCCATTTTTAATAAGTTTCGGCGTGTTAAGTTAGGTATACTTTTTGTACCCTTTACCCTTCTCTTCACGCTGTGTCACAACGCGCAATCGCCTGTAAATATTATATCATGAAAACTAAGCCCCCATCCCCGCTTCCTTACCACGCACATGACTCATTAATATGCATAACAAATCCATTAAACATTTTATTACTTCAATCACAGATTTAAACGAGATTCGAACCCGCACATACAAGCTATCTTTTTTATTTATCTTAGTTCCTAGTCGATCAAGTCAAGAATAAAAATAACCGATAATTTCAATAAATGATCATGTCAAAATCGTCTATATTTAATAATAACTATTTTAAACATATTTAATGAAATAGAGACGAAAAAAAGCTTTTAACATCAAGCAGATAATTTTCTAATAAAACAACGATGTAACTTGACGAAATGTTAATTTAATTAACAAAAAACGTGATAAATGTTAAAAATTAAAATATTTCCTTGTTATTTGAATAATGTGTCGACGTGATATCAGTGAAATATCAATACCACTAGTACTATTGACAAATCTTACCCAATACACAAAAAAAAATCTAATATATTCTATTCTAAGCTACGACTCGCAACTCCAAATCAGGCCCCTGTTAATCACTACAGAAAAATATAGAAATTATAGGTCACAAAAAGGTAAGACTTAGGTGCCTTTATCACGTTTTAAACATACTAGTAATAACTAGCTGTGGCCCGCGGTTTCACCCGTATTTGAATTCAAAACAAAACCAATAATTTAAAAGCGGCTTGCGCTCAATCTTAGAAAAGCGCCCTCATACGTACCGCAGTCCTTTTTTGATTTTGTGACGTCAAAAATATTTTTTAGCATTTGAAATGCTCAGCTACTTTTAAAGTACAAATTATTTGTGAATGAGGAAAAGTTTTAAATTCCGATAGATGGCGTTGGTGGTAAAGACAAATGTGATGAGGCGATTGGGATGGCCGAAAGGTCGGTGCGGTAGCTCAGTGGCTTAGAGCACTTCCCCGGATTGGAAGGGACGCGGGTTCGATTCCCGCTCGCACTAAAGTTCTCTTTTTCCTCATTCACAAATAAGTTGCACTTTAAATTATGCTTATTTGTTGTTTTTGCTCAGTCCTTAGAAGTCTTAGCGTTTGATACAACGCCATTTATCAAAATAATTCGTACTAATTACTGTCCATTATGATTTTATGTTACAATAAATATATATATCCAGTGCATATGAGCTCTATTTAGATACATAAAAATTAATGACTCCACGGCTGCCTATATTAATTTTAGCTTACAATTTCTTAACAACTTATTTGTGAACAAATTATTTGTGAAATGTGGAAAAAGAGACCTAATGTGCGAGCGGGAATCGAACCTACGTCCCTTACAATCCGGGGAAGTGCTCTAAGCGCTAAGCTATCGCACTGAACTGACTTTTTCCACATTAACAAATAATTTGTTCTTTAAAATAGCTGAGCATGTCAAGTGGTAAAATACAGATGAAAAACTTTCTTTATTGATATATGAAGTATATTTTGAAAACCACACAGACAAGTTTGAGACAGAAGTTAGTTTATACTATTATAAAGCTGTAACATAGCTATGTCTGTATATTTAAGATATTTGAGAAAAAATTACTGTAATAGGCTACATAGGCGTGTCTAAAGACAAAATGTTTTTTTTTTAGATTTCTTATCTGTTTGTTCGCGTTTGTTCGTGCATCACGCAAAACTACTGAACGGATTTTGATGAAACTATTTTCATTTGATAGCTTTCGACGATTACACTTAAAAACTGGTATACATTCTATCCCGCTACTATTACGGGAACCTGAGATATAACCCAAAAACAAGCTTTTAGCTGCGACGGAGCCGCAGGCAATGGCTAGTGTAATATAAACTACTTAAAAATATTTATTTAAAACAAAGTAATAATTAATCAACCTTCAAATTCTATCATTCAAAATCTGGTGAAAAATCGGTATGGGTCAATCGCACCCCATCTATATTACCAATGAGTACAAATGTGGCAGACTCTCGCTGCTAATGAAAATGATGCTTGGACGTCGGAGCGTTGACAAATACGGATCGCATCGAGCCGGACACCATTCGTTTGGGATTTCCCAGGGCCCGGTTAATCCGGGGTCGAATAGACCGATATGTCCTAATATTTTTTTCGATACAGCTGTTTTTTCTGGCCTGTATTTACAGGTTAGAAGTATATTTTCTATATGATGACATATACGTTATTTTTACTGACGACCATATTTTTAGCTAATTGTTTCTATGATAATTATAACTTAGGGGTACAGCGTATCTATCGACCGTACTCTAAGCACAGGTTCGAATCACACTTAGTTTTTTTTTGCAATGCTCTACTTAAAAATTTTATTCCTTAAAAATACTAAATCATAGTTAAAACCGTATCAAAATCTATTGTTTAGTTTAAAATAAGTAAGCGAAAAAACAGACAGTGACAGAGAACGCCTCAAACGCAATATGTGGGGAGGTGTGCTCATGAGGCGGTGCAAAACTGGATTGCGGATGCTCTAAGGTTTAATGTAGGCTAATATTGTCACATAAACTACTATAATAAGATACAGTTATACATACATAGATTCCCACCTGTTTCCTAAATTTTACCCCTGACGTGACTTGTGGCGAGCTACGTCGCTGCCATTCGGGTGATTGTTACTAAAAATCTCCACTGTGTTTCCCCTAGCAAGTAAATCATCCATCCATCCATCAGCCTTTCAACATCCACTGCTGGACATAGGCCTCCCCAAGAGAACGCCACAACGAGCGGTCCCGTCATGGGGGATAATGCCGTAATCGCCACGCTTGGCAGGTGGGTTGGCGATCGCAGTGGATGTTGGTAATACTCGAGGGAGTGCTGCAGCCCACTCCCCCGGATTTCCCTCAGACGGCTCTTACGACTCCCGTGGGTAGAGAGGGGTGGGACAATTCTAAAGCCGGCCCCACACGGCCAAGCAAGCAAGTAAATAGTAATTTATTAAAATATTTTCTATATTTCGTCTCAATAATTATCTTTATGCAAAAGTAGGTATCCCACAGGCACCTAACATTTTTACGGGATGAAATCTTATGTTAACCATCCATCCATCAACCATCATCTTTGCACCACCATCCACGTACTGAGCTATCTGTGTGCCAAATTTCATCCAAATCTGTTTAGCTGTTTTCGCGTGTTTGTACAACAAACATACAAACTTAGATATTTATAATATAAAATATAATGAATTATATAAAATTTATCAATGATGAATTACATAAAAATAATTGTAATAGCCATCACCTTCACATTTAACAATTCGATCTACGAAGATTAACTGAAGCAGTCAAACAAAAATGGACGACATATATTTGGTTTCTAATTAATTTGCTCATACTATTATATAAATAATTGAATAATTAATTGAATATTAGAATAATTTCTTGATTTATATATAAATATAAATACGTTTGACTTTAACCGGTTACTAATTATGTATGAAGCATAGATAAATAACTACTAATATACTTGGAATAGATACGTCACTTTGGATTCAGTTTTGGATATTTTGTTTCGTGGTCACTAGATGGCGCTATGTACCATGTATGAAGCGCGGTGATACCGCCGCCGCTAGATGGCGCTTTAGTTAATATTTTTGTTTTTGAAATTGCGTGATCCGTACGTAATAAATTGATCACACAATAACTGAGCTCACACTTGATTAGGGATTTTGTAAACTGTTATTCAATTTTATAAAATTGTTGCATTTTAAAGTATTTTTTGGAAATATTTAATGAAATAATGCGCCTCTATTGAGAAAAGCGCCATTTATATTATTTTCTAGACACTAAGCTGCTAAGTAAGTACTGTTCCTGCACCACCAGACGGCGCAAAATAGCACACTATTTTTTGGTGAGCCAATGTACGACAGTTGCACCCCCCTGGTATGAAGGCTTTATAATTATCACGTCATCGGTAGCAGGCTGGGGTTTTAATATTAGATACAAGCTTAAGCCTAATCAAGAGCTATCAAACAAAAAAAGTTGCATTAAAATGCGTTCTGTAGTTTTTGCGTGATGCGTGAACAAAAATGAAGACAAACAGCCAAACATTCTAAAAAAATGTTTTGTGTTTAGACACGCCTTAATAAAACATTCATTTCTCTCTAATATTTTATATGTACAGACTGTTACGGCTTTATAGTAATTAGGAATGATACCTATTTACAATAATAAATATTACTTTGAAGTTCTCGAAAAGTCTTTATTAAAGAGATTTCCCGTTCTGTAAAGTATCCAAAAAGTTAAAATATTAAAAAATCGGTTTCAGCTTACTCAAAAAAATCGGTTTTATATCATAACAACGTTATAATTGTTTTTGATAACTACTTTTTGGATAAAGAGCAAATTATTTGTGAAAGTGGAAAAAGAGAGCTTAACTGCGAGCAGGATTCGAACCTGCATCCCATCCAATCCGGGGAAGTGCTCTGAACCGCTAAGTAATCTCAGTCACTCAATCTCCACTTTACATTTGTTTTTAGATGTCTTTAAAACCCACGCCACCTATCGGATGTATTTGCATACATTTTTTTCCAATATAGTAAGTTCAATTTAATTATCATTAGTATGAATTACATCAATTAGTATGAATGTTACATGATGTTCTAACAAACAAACAGTATAGAATTGTTACAGTCATTTATTTCTCTCATTTTTTTAACGTTCGGACAGCTCTGTTACAGTTTTTAATATTACTTACAGATGCCGATATTTACTTAAACACTAGAACAACTAACTATTCTTAGATATTCAAACTCATTCCGTTTTAATTAAAATACTTCTAATATTTTCTGATATTAGAGCTTTCGAACTTACTTGCGTGTCAACAACCCCACCTCACATCTGAGTTTATTATAAACTCACCGCTAATTTTACAAATGAACATCACCCATCATTGATATTGATATTCGTCGATAACATGATTGATACTAGATTTTGTTTCGCCAGACGACAGCTCCAATCAATCAACGCCACATTTTGATTGATAAGCAACGACATTCGATTCATGAGCGTATTAATTTAACTCGGCTGCGACATTGATCGATATTTTGTGATATTAACGAGGATTATAATTATCGGTCCCTGATATAATATTCTCATACACATAAATATATTTTCTAACTTACGGGAATTCCCAGTAGCATGAAAACTAGATCATTGCCCGGTAGAAATGGAAAAGCTCGATCACTTACTTGGAACTAACGTTGTAATAATGTGTGTAACACATCTGTTTATTTACCCTCTGTGAGACTGGTTGAATGTATGAGATTATTTACTAAGTACTAATTGTATTACGAGTCCAAATAAACATACGGCCCGCCTATGGTAAGCGGTTACCGTAGCCTATAGACGCTAGCAACATCAGAGGCATCTCTCGCGCGTTGTCAACTCAGAGGGAAATGATAGTAAGGAGATAATGGAGAATAAAGTAGGGGGATTGGGCCTCCACCTCTCTTACTTACTATACGAAATACAACAGTAGTGATGACTTCATAGACTGGCAACACCAGAGGCATAACCTTATATTTTAGTGTACTTATTTAATTTCCCGTAACGTTGGTTTATTAAAAAAAACTAAAGCAGCAGTCGATATGAAGACGTTAACGTAAGCCGAAATAGTTGACTAAGCCGAGAACCCCACTTGGCGACGAGTGACAGCGACAAATTGATACTTGTTGCGTCGCTTTGTACTGCGCTGCGGCCGTTTAGATACTTGATATCACATATGTTTTATTAATGTTCTGCGCTACAAAACTATCGTGGAAAGGTGTGAGATGGAAGATTCTAGTTACTTTAAAAAAAAAAAAGTAGGTAAATTATAAGAAAAATCGCCGTATGCCTTGGGTGACGATTTATGTGTCATCGAAATTGATAGTCCCGCGCACATTTTACGATGGCTTAGTTGGCAAATTTGCCAAAAGGTTCCAGGTAATTACCAGGTAATTACCTGGAACGGCTATCCAGGAGACGCAGGCTCAAATCCTTTTTGTGGCTATCACTCGCACTTTGTGTTCATATAGGTATATGAACAGCAGAACCAGAAAATTAACGACGATCTTTGTACCATTTTCATAGGTTATAAAAATTATAGAAACAGAATAGGTAATAGTTGTAGGTATTAGCCTCTCCTGTAAGTTCAAATACATAGTTAAGCCGTGGTCAGTGTGCTGACGGACTAGGAATACCAAGTGAAGTGTCACCACCCCATTCTTTCCCGTGAGTGTCCTACGAAACGACTAAGGAAAGTAAGCAGTTGTCACCAATTGCATTATTACTATCGGGCCCTGTGAGCTTCTGTTGTAGCCTGAGATAGCCGTTCATTTGTACCCATCCTCGAAATGAACAGGTGAGCTGCGGGTCTTAATATTGTTGAGTCCATGACCGGCGTTGACTGGTGATTACAATCAAGTGGTATCATAAGCCATAAAAAAATTTGGGATCCGAACTCAAAATCTCACGGTTAGAAGTTATACACTTTCGCCAATAGAACAACTAAGCAGTCTTGTTTAGTCCTGAGATACTATAATCACTTTTTCGATACAGCTAACAGCCTCACCAACTGACCTCTGTTACTATCGGCTGCACACTCGCAGAACGCGGTATCTGACATTTTACGAGCGAACACCCGGGGACGGCAACGGTCAATTACTGTAGATACCGCGCGTTGTGTTCGGACAGCCACGATTCAATATTGTTGGTTTTTTGTCAGTGTACTGGAACATTTTTGCGTTTAACAAGAATTATTTTGTATGACATTTTTTTAGCATTATGTTTTATTAAATACGTTGAACAACTGTCGTGAATTAAGTGTATAATAAAATATATTTCGGTGCGCCTGTTTATTAGAAATATATTTTAGATTATTAAACATCACACTATGACGTTTAGAGTGACGCAATTATAAAGGAAATGGGGACAGGCAGAAAAGAGCTGCCCTGTGAATGATTTTGGTATGTATCTTTCAGAAATAAAAAAGGTGGTACAATGTTACTCCAAGATTTTAAGTGTTAAATGGAATGAAATAATATTTATTTCATAACCTATTAATTCATAAACATTAAAAACAACTTTTAAATGACTCGCGCACACCGGCACAAAAACCTGACACCCTGAAGTTAGCTATAGTCAACATTTTAGTTTTTTTGTGATATTTAAATAAAGAATAATAAGAAGTATAACTTCTAACGCGTGTACATAAGTACACACAATTGTTTTTTTTTTTATTATTTAACGAAAGTATGTCAGATAGAGATGATAAATCCGACTTAAAAATTAATGTAATATCATTTCTATAGCATTTTATAATGACTATGTATATATTAGTTATTTAAATAGTTATTATAATATGTAATGTATGCATGTGTAGTGTATATGTATGTATATATATGTTTATGTGTATGTGTGTATGTATATATATATCTGGATGTTGTACATGTGTAATATACCTATACTTATTTCATTTATGTTGTTTTTGTCTGTGTATTGTGCCTAAATATGATGTTGCCTAACGGAGGCCCAATATTACAAACCTTTTGTAAACCGGTAACCATCTCGGTGCCTACGACACAAGTGTCTGTACACTTAGTGTGGGTACCACGGGATATCTCTTTGGCCTATGAGTTATAAAGTGTTCTTATGTAAGTATTTTTTGTGTAATTTAAAAGTTTTTTGTGTTTGGTAAATAAATAAATTTTAATTTTTAATTTTAATTTAATATATTTATTCCTTCAACGGCAGCTATCAAGTATGTTGTGAAAAAGACAGCTAAGAAACTGGTGAATTATAATTGGATCACATAATAAGAGTCTCGAAGGACAAATTCGATACATCTGATCACCGATCAAAGGTGAGCAGGATTTATAATGTCCGTGCGTGCGTGCGTGCGATTTATCGTCACGCACGAGCCGGTGACAGCAAAGTGATGGTGCACCTTGGATTACAGAAGAACACTGTTCGTAATTAGTAGGAGGTGATATGTGATGAATTTTTGTTGCAAAATTTTGGGGTACCCTTTATTTATTTTTTGTTAAATCACTAACGATAAAATGTTAGTTATCTTATTATTATTTGCTTGCCTGAAATCTGAAAACGAATGTCATGGTATAGTTTTAAAAGTAATACTACGAGTAGGTACATACATTATATAGTTTCTGAGATTATCCGGAACAAATACACAAACACTTAAAAAAATTGTATTTGGCTATAGGTAACGTCTATACTTTCATGTGCATTTAATTCAATTCAAATCAATTCAATTCATTTATTGCATTCCATAATATACATTTACAGGTGGTATAGGCTAAGTAGGTAACAATTTATAGACCCTGTCGGGCACAGCACTATTAGAAGAAAGGAGGAGCTGTTTGTATTTGTTTTTATGATAATAAATAATGGCAAAACAAAAATAATAACAATTATATGAATATTTAACACATCAAGTTAATTAAATCTTATATTTAAATTAAAATTTCAGGTTTTATTAGTTGGTGGTAGGCACAATTTATCATAATATTTAGTCTATTTTATTTTTATTGCACAATGTTATCACAAAATTGGTTTACTAGATTATATGTAATTACTTATTAATTAAATGGTAATATGAATAAATGGAGGCAAGCAAATCAAGTTTCTTCTACGTTTGTTCTATGATTATTAAAAAGTTAATGTCAAATAACAATAATTATTTTTAAGTCATATTTATTTATGTTGTCTATAAATGTGTGTGTAATTTTTAGTTATTTTAATTATTATGTATTTAGAACTTAATTTTCTTCTAGGTATTCTTTGACATTGTAGTAGCTTTTACATATTAGAAATTTCTTTAACTTGCTAACAAAGGTATTGAACTTATTTTCGTTTTTGATGTCGTTTGGTAGCTTATTATATAATTTTATTGACATGACGAATGGGCCAGAGGAGTGCATTGCTAATCGTGAATTTGGAAGGTTTAATCTATTTTTGTGTCTTAGAGTCATTTTGGATTGGATGTCTTCGCGCTTAGTGTAGTGTTCTGGATATTTACGGACAAGCTTACATACTTCCAAGATATAAATGCATGGCAATGTTAGGACTTTGAGTTCTTGAAAATGAGGAAAAATGAGAGGAGATTTAGTAAAACATTGTGCTTTTGTTTGAACATTACAAACAGACACTACAATTTTATTTAATTACTAGCTGACCCGGCAAACGATGTTTTGCCATATGACTAGGACTAAATGTATTTTTTAATGCCACACCATAAAAAAATTGTCTAAAAATTTAAAATACATTTTTTGGAGTAAGCTACCCTTAACACTTAGGGGTATAAAAATTAGTTATAAACCTATTCTCATAATAATAAAAAATTAAAAATAAATACATATAAAATTTCATCAAAATCGGTCCAGCCGTTTCGGAGGAGTATAAACACTAAAACTGTGACACATGAATTTTATATATTAGATAAAAAAAATACAGATAAATTTACATGTTTACTGCATAGGTATGTTGTATATTTTTATACTACATGGGGGGCGAACAAACATACGGCCCACCTGATGGTAAGCGGTTATCGTAGTCTATAGACGCTAGCAATACTAGAGGCATCACTCGCGCCTCGCCATCTCCAAGGAAAGGAATAGGAGGTGGATAGGAAGAATAATAAGGAGAGGATAGGGAGGGGGGTTGGGGCTTCCGGCGCTCTCACTCACCATACGAAGCACAAAGGTAGGTACCATTGTTACACTCTGATCTTATGTGAGAGGATGGTACTTCCCCGATCGAGTCGACCCATACATGCTGGGATAAGCTAGGCTCTACCACCAGTTTAGTAGTATGTAGTTTAAGCTAAGTCCACGTTTTTTGTATGAAATTGAAATTAGATATAAGTAACATTTCTTGAATTTTTCAAATTTGTTTTAAATCTGGCAGGTAGGAAAAGGTGTTAGAAAAAAAAAGTCAAAAAGTTCGGACCCAACAGCTTAATATCGTAAAAAATATATGGTTGTCTGTAAAGTCGGTTTACAGACGATAATTTTACATGATAACGTCATATATGCTTTCTGAGAGCTTCACAAACAATGCATCGGTCGCCATACATTTTTCGGAACGTGACACTTTTTCGTGCGTGAAGCCGGCGTTCATCAATTTATAAGACGTTAAATACATAACTAAATGGTCCTGAAAAATCAAGGTGGCGCGCCCCATGGGAATAGAAATTAACCTTTGCGTGCCAGTTGAGTACTTTTTTTATTTTATTAAGAAACAAACATCTAACCGCCTTTATTGGAGTTGGTCGAAAACTACCACAAATGCAAATATACTGATAATCGCCACCAAACCACAAAGTAAACACATCACCGTGGTTATTGCGAAACTGTTATCACACAACATGTTGATTACTAACATCTGCCTTTGATTGATCACGTGATAACGGTATGATAACACGCCGCAAATGAAGGTAATCATCATTGCAGAAATTATATGTCCGTTTTATAAATATCATTTGAAACATAGAAATTGTAAAACTAGAAGTGGTGTTAGCTACATTGGTTTGTCAGAGATACTGACTATAAATAATTCCTAACTTAACACAAAATGCGAAATCGAAAATAACAATCACGAGCAGAATTATTTAAACCTGCATCTCCTGGAACCTTTCCAGATGATTTGCCAATTCAGCCATCGTGACTTGCGATTTTGGCGTGTGGGGCCGGCTTTAGAATAGTCCAACCCCTCACTACCCACGGGAGTCGTAAGAGCCGACTGAGGGACTACCGGGGGAGTGGGCAGCAGCACTCCCTCGAGTATTAACAACATCCACTGAGATCGCCAACCCGCCTGCCAAGCGTGGCGGCATTATCCCCCATGACGGGACCGCTCGTTGTGGCGTTCTCTTGGGGAGGCCTATGCCCAGCAGTTGACGATGAAGGGCTGATGGTTGGATGATGGATGGACTATTGCTCAGACCGTGAATTTTGATAACACATTTCTTCTTAATGTCTTGAGTGACGCACGCATGCAACATGTCAAATGCTTAAAAAATATACAAAAGTATCAAAAAAATCATAACTTTGTCAGCATTTCAAATAAGTTGCTTCGGTACCAAGTGGGAGCACTCACTTGTTATTGGGCTCGAGCGGGTCGGAACTGCCTGCTACCGTGTGACTGTTATTCAACAAATTAGTGTACAATAGTGCAATTAATACCGGAGGCATTCTCTACCAGTCAACCATGGGTGATGCAGAGATAATAGAAAGTAGGTGCAAAAGCCGCGAAATGAAATGGTGAGCATCTGCTTGATAGTATGCTCAGTATTGTTGCTACAAATTACCAATAAAAAAACAAGCTTATGGCCCGCCTGATATTAAGTTTACTGTACTGCGAGTTAGAAGATGGAGAGGAATGATTTGGGTTAGGCTTCCGACTCTTTCACTCGTCGAAACGCAACAGTATATCTATCTTTTTTGATGCTGACATTCTGTAAGAAGGTGTCCCTGGTAGAACCGACCCATTCATGCTGAGATTAGCAAAATTAAAACTAATTTCTGTAGACCCATTAGTCATAGTCATACTAGAAATTGACAAAGAACATTGAATTCTTACGAAACAATAGGTCAATTTCACCAAAATCGCCGTGAAACTGATACGATTGATGATTCTCGATTATCGATTTTTGAGGACAACGCTAACTAAACTGTTTCTTAATAAAACGTTACGATTCTTGATTTTATCGATTCTTTAACGAAATGGGTCGATATTTATCAAATAAAAATTTGAACTCTGTACAAAAGTTTTATTTCGTCTGGTTGACTTCAAGTGCAATTTGTTAAGTCAATTGTTGGATATTTAAACTTTCATAGAAATCTTTACGTTTATCAGATATACGGTAAAACTTGTTTGTCTTAAGGTTTGAAAACTGCTCTTTAAAATACTTTCTAGTGTGTACTAGGTTATTTAATTATTTGACTTTTGTCTATTTCATTTCACTTTTTATGGTAAGACCTGTCTCTTTTTAAGAAGGTAGACTGACTGTGGTCAGAAGACGTGAAATTTACGTTTTGATTCCCCCCAACTTTGATCACAATAGGTTTTTGAATTGTTTTCTTAAACATCACACACTATGAAACTCTGTGTCACTGGGATTTAAAAACAGGTACAATTAATGAAAACCTTTCAACTTCGCCCGATAGACGATAAACATGTGAGAAAGAAACTTATTATGCGAGCACTCTCTACTAGTATTTGTAAAATAATTTATTCTATCATCTCTGTGTTTTTTTATTTCGGACATAGCATCACGCCTGTATTCCCGGAATGGGTAGGCAGAGGTGTATTACACACCCACGATTCGCCAGCTATGTTCGAGTCCCACGTAGTAGGGGGCGAGCCTATTGCCGTCTACCGGGCACATTTCCAAACTCCGGGCTACTATTGAGAATTTTTCTTTTTTTTTCACAAAAAATATCTATAGCACTGCCCGACCCGGGGATCGAACCCGAGAACTCATGATCAGCAGTAGATTACATTAACGCTGCACCACAGAGGCAGTCATTCAGTCGGTTTTGGTTTCTACATAGCGAATAATCGGAGTATCTTCAAACAATAACTAAAGAGCGATTCCTGTTTGCGTTCAACTCATAATTCTGATATACCCGTTTGTTGCCAACGGCAAAAGGTTTTATAACCGGGAATTAGTGCATCATAGTCACTTGCAGAGTCAGCCAGAGGCTGGCCAATTCCTTTGATCAATTGACTGGCCTGCACACACGTAGGGATGGGACCAAGCGGGATTTTTATCGTAGTTATTAGGGTGTGATGTTAATGGCATGTGAAATTTTACGAAACTAATATTTCTATTACAAAAAATTTTGTGAAAGCGGAAAATCACAAAGTGTAAATATTTAAAGTAGAAATTAACATTACTAGCGACGATTAAACTCGCATCTTCTCGATCGTCGTTAATATATTGTGATGAGTAACACTGTGAATGTACTTTTTATCATTAGTTGCAATTTATGTGTTACAATTATATAGATACTCATATACTCATAGTAATAAAACTAAAATAAAACACATAGAACAATTACTAGTTTGAATTTATAAAATACTTATATTGTCATCGGAATCACAAACCGATACGGCAAATGAGTGAATTTACAAGTATTCTAGCTTAGGAAGATGTAAAAAAAAAACTAAAAACGTCCCGAGTCATATCTAAATGTGTATGTCCCATCACTAATCACAGTGCAGACCGCCGCGGGCGATTCGTCCCCACCGCATCTTTGCCATCCGGCCCAGATTGACACGTTGCGTTTTAATCAATTAACAAGCAGAAACGTGGTTCACGAGCCATTGGGCAGTGAAATAAGCCGACTGGCCACCGCGGCGCCAATTCGGCTATCCGGTTTCAAATACGGCTTTTTCCCCAATGCTTTTTTCGGACAGACGATAACTTCATAATCTGTGCGTTCTCTTTTTACGGCCCGTTTTCGTTACGGTCAAACGGACGCGTAGTTTTCAGATTAGACTTTTAAAGTTTCAAAAATTATCCAGTAGCCTTAAATTAATTGAAATTCGTTCTTTGTGTTGTACTATACTATAAATATTAGTACTCCGTTTTTCTAAAAACATTATAAAAAGTTTCTATATCTATCTAGAGGTTGACAAAAAAGTGTCACTCGCCATGAGTTTTTAAACCTCATAACAGTTTTACTTCTCTTGTTCATTTACTGACCCAATATTGGTTGGTTTGAGCATAAAAATGTGATCAGAGTTAGCTATATTCTACCACAGTTTTATATCTTTTGATTTCTTCAAATTAGTATCTACCTTTGGAGATTAGGTCCAACGTTTTGTTTCAAATCGATGTTAAATTCTTTTGCCTTCGTGTTGCCATCAAGTTTAATTTTAAAAAGTTTCTGATGTTTGAATTTGGAAACTCAATATTTTTATTTCTTTACCTTTGCTTTTTATATTTTAATCGATTTGTGCTCTAGCAACCCTACAGATTATATCTATAGTATATTATCAGCACAAATTATGTCCGAAGATAATAAGCTGTTCATAATCTATACATGTTACTAGGCAGAAGCAATCAATCATAAATCGATCAAGTCTTGCACAACGATGCCCCCATTACAACTGTTTGTTCCTTATTTTATCGATTGGATATAAACCATATCGATATGTTATCGATATTTAGATGATGAATAATCGCAATAAAATTGTATCGCGTTATCATTTCAATTTTAAATCAACCTAAATACGGTATTAAAATGTCTTCTTTATCATGATTAATATGTGTTTTCAATTTTAATTGATACCATTGAAATTGTGTGTCATTGTTTGTGTGATATACCTATGCGATGTGGATATTTTACTCACGACCTTATTTTAGTGATGATTTATTGGTGAGTTGCGGTCGATTGGATGGTTATCGTTAAGTAGTTCCAAAAATAACAATTATGTATAGTGCCGTAATTACCACGCTTGGCAGGCGGGTTGGCGATCGCAGTGGATGTTGTTAATGCTCGAGGGAGTGCTGCTGTCCACTCCCCCGGTATTCCCTCAGTTGGCTCTTACGACTTGCATGGGTGTAGAGGGGTGGGACAATTCTAAAGCCGGACCCACACGGCAGAAATATTACTTAAATTGAATATTACTTAAATTAAGACTAATCAAGGTTCATAAAAACTTCTAATGATGTATTATGATGATTCTGCATAATATTACTACGGAATGAAAGAGTACACCATGACTGACTGCAGTTATGGTATAGTGGCAACGTCCAACCGCCGTATAGTGTGGGTTCGATTCTCATACAGCACTATAATTTATTTGTGCGATGAACACGCGCATATGTTGAGTTAAAATGGAAATGTGTCTGTCAATTTTGTTACCAGCGACACCCCAGGTGACCTTAGAATATCAATCAACCATAAGTAAACCTTCTAAACTTAGTCTTGCATTGTCCACAGAAGAAGACCAGAGTCCAGAAAGTGGAGTGAAGGAACGCAGCGACAGGGAGAGGCAGGAGGGTGGCGCGGGCGTCACCTCCCCCTCCCCCGCCCCGTCGCCCGCATCACGCGCGTCTTCACACGACGATCGGGACGACATCGAACACAGCATACCAGCCACCTTGATACAGGACCCTAACGCTGAAAGGTCAGTTTGTTTTAAAGAACAAATTATTTGTGAAAGTGAAAAAAAAACGTTTTAATGCGAGCGGGATTCGAACCTGCGCCTCTTCCAATCCGGGGAAGCACTCTAGAGCGCTAATCCATCAAAGTCACCGACCACCAGTCTCCACTTCACAATTGCTTTTAGGTGTCTTTACGACTCACGCCATCTATCGGAGGCATTTTTTCTTTTTACTGTCCTCTCTGAGTGTGAGAGATTTGGGCCATAGCCCACCACGCTGTCCCAGTGTGGATTGGCAGAATTCATATCTCTCAGGTATTAATTATTTCATACATGTGCGTTGAAGTTCTTCAGAAATTTGGGTTAATTAACTTACAATTGCTCTGAATATAAATTTTTCTAGTGCCTACCAAGTATGTCTGTCTGAAAGAAACCGTCTTACACTATTTTTACTTGCTTTAGCTGTGGAAGAAAACAAATCAGGGTAAAGGTGCCTCAGAAAGTACGTTAAGACTTACATACGAACATGGCCTGATATCTGACATAATGACAGGCAGTATTCGAATTCAGTGACCTCAAATAACACGTGGTCTCGCTTTACAAAGTCTTTCTCACAAGACAGTAAATAAATAAAAAAGTTATGCTCTCCGACCAAACAAAAAGCTCAAAAATAAAACTATAGGGGCTAAAAACTCATAAACAGCTCTTATTCTGTAAATAGCTTTTTAACTTGGCAAAAGCTACCTCATCCTACATCGTAACCCTCCATTTTTCGAGATTATCAGCAGCCTTTCTCTGTACTCCAGACTATCCCATCCATCCATCCATCAGCCTTTCGACGTCCACTGCTGGACATAGGCCTCCCCAAGGAGTGGGGGATAGTGCCGTAATCGCCACGCTTGGCAGGCGGGTTGGCGATCGCAGTGGATGTTGTTAATACTCGAGGGAGTACTGCTGCCCACTCTCCCGGTATTCCCTCAGTCGGCTCTTACGACTCTCATGGTCCTCCAGACTATATGTATGCTAAATTTCGTGATGATCGGTTTAGTAGTTACAGCGTTAAGAGGAAACAAACAAACTCACTTTCATATTGATAATATTAGTGAGGATAACCAACCAAATTAAGTACAGGATTCTTATCGCACTTTACGTCTATAATCTAGAACCGATCAAACTCATTCATAATATACCATACTTATTGTCATCGAGGAGGTCTGCCCATCACTCCAAGGTGTCCACTTTAATGATACCATTGTTTCCACTGATCAGTCGACAATAACCGTTCACCAAAAGCACTATTTATTAAACCAATATAAATTTACAGCTGACGTGATCCTTATAGCTAAGATACAAGGTATTCAATTCAATATTCCTTCTGAATTCGACTATCAGATAGAGAAACAAATAATTTAAAAGCATCCAGAGTGTATCTTATTACAAGTAGATATAGTTCAATTTGTTTTTATTGGAATGTAAAATGAAATTTGTGAGGATATGGAATGGATGGGTCACTGACAGATATAGTGGGTGGAACAACTAAAAATGATACGGAATTTTCGAACTGACGTACCATCAATTTTCATTTTTGAATGGACTTTGAGTGAATTATTGATCTCGGATGTCTAATGATTGATGCGACGATCTCGCTGATAAAGTCAAAAGCTAAATATATATTGATATCAACTACCACTATTCTGTTGAATACGGGTCTATTGTGTATAGGTATTTACGATTTCATTATACTTAGTGAAATCAAATTTAATAAATAAATTCTGGTGTAAATAGAATAAGAATGGTTAAAATAGTGGTAGAGCCTTGCTTATCCTTTTTTTGTTAAGGCGGGAAAAAATATTCCTAACCGCACACCCCGTCGTTCGGGGCAACGAACAGGGTCGTGTGGGGCCCTCACCCACTAAAGAAACCCGCCGGTTGGAGGGCCACAAAAAAAACGTCAAAATAAAAATACCGTTTCTTTAATTTCTCATTCTGAAACCGACTACATATTTTCAACCTTCAAATACATCTGTAGGTGTCTAGCACGTAAATCGTATGTAAACACCAATTATGTTTTGCTTTTTAGTTCCTAGGTGTCTATTGAAAGAGGTTTTTTTATTTAAAAATAAATAATTTAATTTTTTTATTGGTTTGGATTTTAGAGAATAGTAATAATCGAAAAATGCCTTATGACGTCACAATTAGGTTTAATGAGATATACCTATGTCTTTTTAATTAGGTAGCATTATGATGTATTTCATCAAAATTACGTCAATCACGTACGATCAACAAAGAAACAATTGTCAAACTGACAGTGTCATTTTATTTAATAGACCAAAGCTTAGGCTGCTGCATAGATATAGTATACGTTACTATATTTATGGGCTGCTGACCACCACATAAATTTAAGCAAAATAATCAAGAGAACATTGTCATTGGCGGAATTATCAGGATCGCCAAAAGTCAGACAAAAAAAAAGCTTAGACTGCAATGCTGTCCTTCCTGCTAGTGCCGCCATTTAACGCTTAAGACGTTATAAAATTAAAAAAATTTAAAAGTAAACATGTTGAATGAAAATCATTTAATCATGGTAATAAAAATGGGTTTCCTAATTTTGTATCTAGCTTTATTTTAATAATATGAATACACAGAAAAAAATAAAGCTGTCAATTAGTGTATCATACAAATAATAATTGTCCTGCGTAAGAATCGAACTAAACACACTCGGCACGGGAAGCTGGTATCCTAACCACGACGCACTGTGCAATCATTGATAAGGGCGTGTCCTGTTTTCAGGCTGAAAAAACAATTAATAAACATATATTTAATTGAACGATGTCTAGATTATACTATAATTAATCATAAAGATATAAATAGATAATCAATAGATTCGTATCTTAGGCGGACATGTTATTTGTAGTCAAAAAATACATTAATCACTTAGAGTAATAATATTTATTGTAATAATATTTATCCATCCATCCCCGTTTATTGTCCACTGCCGACCTCCAAGAGAGCGCCACATAGAGTGGTATTATGCCGCCTTCATCCAACAGCTCCCCATGACGTTCCCTTTATCTTTCATCAGGTTGCCTGTTCACCTGACAGGAGACCGATACGTTACACTTGGTCGATGTTCGCTAAACTTTCTGTAGTTTGGTTTCTCGCATTTTTTTTCTTTATATTTATTCTTCTGTAGGTGTGTTTTCACTGAACTCCTAAACTTTAAGCCTTTTTATGTGTTTGAAAGGGTTCATGGATGGTTTAGATTTTCAATTGGATTCGGTAGTCGGTGTGACCGCGACCAAGGATTTTTTAATTAATTATGCTTATCATCACGCTTCTACCGTTAATAGTCCGGGCAGATATTGTGTCAACTCTGAATGCTGAATTTTCAAAATTATATGCGCTGTTTTGCAATAAACGCTAAACTCTATGAGCGTGCGAGTATGTTCCTTACAGCTCTGTAACGGTGTAACAACTTTTGAATTACAGAGCCGTGAATAGCCCATGAGTGTAAACGTTATTTACTCGTGGACATAGAGGTAAGTATAGAGAGGCACCCAAGCTGTAAAGGCTTGGAATTACACACATTTTGCACCCTTAAAGTGGGGATATATTTCTATACAAATTGAAACATACCGAGGCATTTGATGCTTGGTTCTTAACCAAAGTGCGATACCGTTGTGGTCTGGTAAAGTCTCACTCAGTACTAAGCCTCCATCAGGCCTTACCATCAGGGTTGTTTCAACTTTTTCTTTTTTTCCTTCTTGGGTATACTTGCCTCAGTCGCCTGTTTAGCCTGTGAGGTGAATAGGTGACGATAGCCTATCTGGACAGTCTGAACCACACCGAAGAAAATGCAGCAACTCACAATACCACCAAACGAATAATAACATAGCATCAAGCCTATATTCCCCGAAGGGGTAGGCAGAGGTGTATTATACACAACCACGATTCGCCAGCTATGTTTAAGTCCCACGTAATAGGGGGCGAGCCTATTGCCGTCTACCGGGCACATTTCCAAACTCCGGGCTGCTACTGAGAATTTTTCTTTTTACGAAATAGCTCAATACTAATAATATTCCTTAAAAAAACATCAAAAAAAATGTGAAGTTAAGGTTTAGAGCTACAAGTACGTTTCTTCAATAGCTTTGCAGTCTAGAGCGTTCCCCCACAGATTGGGTAAGACGCAAGCTCGGATTCTGCTTGCAATTATGTCGTTTTTCACTTCCACAAGACAGTAACTACTACAACACTACAAATGATACAAAATTTTGTTTTACTCTCTCATAATGACGATAGTCTCAATATAGAATATAAACCACATGTTACCCAGTTGCTCAATTGGCAGACTTCACAAGCCATCCACAAAACCTCTCAGACATACATTCGATAATGCCATAAGTCACGATGATTTATTTTGTTATTTGAATCGATAATCAAAGGCGAATCGAATTGGGGCGTTATATGGACAGGTGCAATGGATTGACATCAGTGTTTTAGTTTTACTCAAACTAGTTTAATTACCATTGCTGAACGACTTACATAATGGCGGCGTGATTTCTACGATAGCTGAGCTATTTATAGTGGCATGTTGATATTTATTTATTATATTTTGGCTCGCCACGTAAAAGACGACTAATTAATACAATAAAATATCACAACACATTAACAAAACTTATATCGAACATGGACATAAGTATCGATAATGATTTATTCTATTTGAATCGTTAATCGAAGCGGATCGAATCGAGTCGATATATGGACAGGTGCAATCGATTTCAATTTCTTAGTATTGACGTAATTATTTTTAAATTATATTGTGGCACTTGAGTTTGATCACCTGTTCTAATTAATAAGGCTTATAGAATAGAACTTGTTTTTATTTCTCTTACAAACTTTAGTTTTGCGACTGTTGGTAAAAGTACTTAGGTACTCTAAAGATATAAGTCATTGCCTAACTCCGTTGGACACCAGTCAGTCTATTTTTTTCTGTATTGTATCTTTCAAAGAGAAATACCTATTGTTTATCTAAGAATTGTCAATCTCCATTAGCTTAATTACATAGCAATGGTACTAGTTTGCAAGTTCAGAGTATATATAGTTTTATTTGTGGATTACAAAAATATTTGTCCTTAGTGGAGATCGAACAGCACGACTCCAGACGTCATCTGCAAAGCGTACTTCGTATATAATACTTATTATTTCTATAGCTTAGTCTTTAAAATAATTTCAAAATCATTAACATATTAATTATATTAAAACTTCTATTTTGAGTCCTTACCTTGCGTCCGGTCAGCCTTTATAAGCATAAATCATGTGTAAAACTACTTGGTATACAAATTTAAACTTTAATGTTATAGTGTTATAGACTTGTAAAGTTTACAAGATGGAGTACTAAGTTAGTTGCGTCCGAAGTCTGTTCAATCAATGTCAATTAGATGCACTGAGGTGGCGTGATCGATCATTTTGAAGTCCTAGTGCGTATTCACTATCCGTTGTTTAGATTCACATCTACGGATTAAGTTTGTGAGTGTATGTATCCTGAAATTATATACAAATATTGGTCTCAGCATTTGACATGCTTAGTTAGAACATTTTTTTAAGAGATACCTCTAAAAATTGAGGGTTGTGAAGTCTGTTTACATAAATAAATAAAGTGTAGTGTTATTCTTGTAATTATGTACTGGCATTGTTGAGACAAAGAAAGCATTAAAAATGCTATATGTGTGTCTATATTATTTTTATGTACGTATATTAATAAAAACATACGATTTGTTTGTAGTGGGGGCGTAAGGGTTTCAGCATTAACTCCCTTGCCGGGTATTTTGGATTCGATTGCGTCATTAACCCTCACTAAACTATATTTTTGTACGATTCTCTATGATACTGAATTTCTCTAATGGTTATATTTTAAGGAGTGTCTTGTGTCACACTTTTCGTGGTAGGTGTTTGGTTTTGATATTTACCAAAATTTACAAGCTTGTGGTAACTGCTTATAGACCCAAATAAAACAATTATACGACCGTACACATGTAACTTATATTTTAACTTAGTTACTTAACTGTATATATAACATAAAGATACTTAGACAAAAATAAAACATTATTCAGTTTCGTAGAACAAAATAATTAAATATTGTATTTAATATAGGCACTTACGATCTTCAAGAAGTTTTCATACAAAATTAATTTTAATTTACTAGATATAATCTTACAATATCTCCGGCATCAAACGCAATTTTATTTCAATGAAGACATCTGCGACAGTTATAAAATTCGCTCCGTTACTGCAGAATTATTCAAACGATGTCAGGTGTCCCTCATACATGGCCCGCACTATGCTCAAACTGACAAATAAAACCACTCCGTTCTAATTCCTGCATATCCAACCGGCCACAGCATAAAATATGTCCCACTAACTATTTTATCATCTGTCGTTAGAAGTGAAAAAATATGCTAGAATTCTTTTGTTTATGTCGCAACCCACTCGGGCTATTTCAGTTTGTGTGTAGAAAGAGACGATGGTATTGTCACATAAATACTTGTGA
The DNA here is from genome assembly GCA_948253155.1 of Leucoma salicis. Lineage (NCBI taxonomy): Eukaryota > Metazoa > Arthropoda > Insecta > Lepidoptera > Erebidae > Leucoma > Leucoma salicis. The sequence continues at coordinate 1,775,184 of OX411809.1, forward strand.
TTGATTGACCCGCAGCCGACTAATGCATATAGGAAGCAATAAACAGCTGTGCGATTCTACACTGAAATTTTTAAATTTTAGATGTATAAAAAGGTTTTTGTCAAATCACTATAACAGTTGTTCTGATCGGATTAGTTGATAACATTAAGTTAAAGATCGCTCGATGATAAGAAAGAAACAGTATTATGGCCTCTACAATCCATAGTGCATTTCCAGAGATTAACGGAACAAAACTGATTGCTTAAGTGGATGATGTCACTCCCGATTAAGCATGCTTAATCCGTAAATTATGCAATACAATATTTTTTTCGGACCATAAAGTGCTAAATAGATTTCATAACATCCATATTCGTACTTAATGGTGAAGCAAATATCGTGAAAATATCAGAAAGTATCGTTTAGCCTGCAGTTCGGATGTTCCAACGTTTCGTAAATATAAAATAAACACGAGAAAATATTTTCCCTTTGTCAAAGCAGGAAATCTGTTCGTGATACGCGTAAATCCGTCCGCGTCCCCTGTCTGTCGAGTCGTTAAAAGGACTCGTCTCGGCGTTTTGTTAACGCACCATTTCCTTGTCAACGCCGTCAACCCTGTCCGTGTTATCTTATAAGCCTTCAATCTACCTAGAAGTATTTCATACATTACCTACATTTATGGAATACTATAAAAAATCCCATTAAAAATTATTGTGTGTATTGGGCATCAAGGATACTCAGTATACTTTTCATTGGTGTTACGACTATGACTCAGCTACAGAGTAGCTCCTCTGTGTCAGTCCGCTGTCATCGGAACGATCGCCCGTCACTGCATGTCCACCTCGCGCATCGCTCGCACGCTTGCATTACGCAGCGCCACCCACCGAAAGAGGATACCTATAGTCGTCTCTGTCTTTCCCTCAGCGCACTCTGTTAACGCAGCACCTGTCCTGCTCTAGCGAGGGGCGTGCGGGGCGGGGGCACTGCAGGCGGGTCGTAAATCACAAGACGTCTCATTCCACGCGGGACCGCCGCTGCCGCCGCAGGCACTGCGCACTTCCCTTCCGACCGCCGGCATTGCGGCGCGTCTTTCGCGACGTGTTTACAAAATTTGGGGAGTCAATTGTTGTATTGTAACTAAGTGTTATCATCTGAAATAGTGTTGTATTGATGGATCTGCGGGAGTCTTAACGTTGCCTCAGTTTGGAGCACTTTGAAAAGATTTCGTCTAAAATGATCGTGGAGGCTGACCACGTGAGGTAGGTTTTCTGTTTGTTCAAGTGTATTGTTATTGAGGGTTCATCAGAGCTTTATTTCAATGTGAACATTCATTATGGAATTTATCAACTTTTAAACACCGTTAGGTAACTTGTTACATTTATTTTTTAGTATTTAAAACATTAGATTACTTGGGTACTTAGAATACAATTATTAGTTAGGTTTCAGTATTGATATATTTTTTATTAAATTGTATTATTAATATTTATAAGGGATGATGTCAAAATAAATTTATATATATTATGTTTATGTGATATAATCTTGTTAATCTTTATATTTTGTTGAGTTACATGTTTATTTTTAAATCTTATATAGACAAATTTCAGAACGTAATTTCTATTAACTACAATTTACTGTAATAGAAACTGAATTTTAAATTAAATTCAAACTAGAGATTTTCAGTTTTAACATTTTCGCACTTTGTGTTCATTTTAACGGAGAGATAAATTTTCAAAGTTGCAAGGCATGTCTGGTTAAGCTACTTATTATTTTGTTTCTAGTTATAACTTTTATCAGAAATTCTTTATTGAAATTTGAATGCCGGTTGACTTATATAGTTTATTTATTAAGATTATGTAGGAATTTCGTAGAACATCGAAACGTTATTTTACGTTTCACAGCCGGTTTTTTACCAATGTTTTATATTGTCATAAATTATTGATAAACAGTGTCATCAACCATTGTGTTTTCCATCTTTTCCACATTAGATATCATCACAATTCTTTGAATAATTGTTTTATAACGTTATTAATTTGGCATTTTAATCTACAAGATAAAATGTTTATTATTACATTTTATAGCCACTATTAATTGGACTTCTTTTGATATCCAATTGATTATTCATGTCTCTTTTAATACTCGACCTATTTGTATCCAATCTACCTTAGATTTATATTAATGTCGTATGTCAAACGTACGTCTTTTTCCTTTTGTATCAGCTCCAAAAAATATAAATCCATGTCAGTCCAGATTAAACATTTTGGTTCTTAGTAATTAATATTTTACCAAAAACAACAACGTGCCTCGTCGCAAGGACAAACGAACATCGATGAATAATGATAAAGTTTTTTTAGATTTATATAAAGCGATAACAAACCATTAGTGCCTCTATTTGCTATTCACAATCGAGCTATTAATTTACTAAAAAAATACCATAAAAAATATGCATTAGTTTTGTTTACCATCAATATTTAAATTTAAGTAACTGATTGAAAAATGCTCGGATATAGGCAGTTGACAATTTTCATTAAATTACTTATTTATACTGGTCTAACCTCACTTCATTCTTTTGTCCCCAGGGAAAGCCCGAGATGTCTGTCACGGGAGTCGTCGGGCGCGCCTCGATGTCCCTCCAATGACTCTGTGTACTCGAGTCGAAGCGGGGCGGGTCTCCCCCTCCCCGCGGCGCTGACGGCTGCGCTGCCTGCTGCCTTACTGCCTCCACATTCAGCGGCTGTCGCCGCGTATCTAGGTGCTGCCGCAGCCGCTGCTCAGCAGCGTCTTCTAATGTCCTGCCAGGAGGACATGACTGATTCCGAAAGAGCCGATGCCGTACTCGACTTTAGCACAAAACGCGGTGACTCACCTCATGACGATGATGATCCAGATGATGCAGTCAATCTTAGTAAGAATGAGAATGGTCCTCTCGACCTGTCTGTTGGGACAAGAAAACGCGGCCCGGAAGACTCTCCTTCACCCGTCCCGTCTAGAAAAAGTTCTAGAACTAGCGATTTTAAACCAACTCCATCATTGTGGACGACGCCTGTTGCTCCACATCTCCCATACTATGCTGCAGCAGTTGCAGCTGCTAGTTTATCTCCCAAGGGTGGCGTTCCTGGAGACTGGAATGGTAAACTAAAACATGGTGCACCCACTCCCAATGATGCTACAAAAGCTTTAGAAAAATTGGGTGAGTTAAGTAGACTAGGCGGTGAAGAGCTTTTCCGATCAGTCCAAAGCGCTGCTCTAGGGGCCGGATTAGCACCGAATGCTGCCGCAAGACACTCAGCTTGGCAGTCCCACTGGTTGAATAAGGGCGCTGATCAAACTAAAGATGTCCTCAAATGTGTATGGTGTAAGAAAAGTTTCAATTCACTCGCAGATTTGACTGTACATATGAAAGAGGCGAAGCACTGTGGAGTTAATGTTCCTGTCCCACCAACTACGGGTGCTCCTATACCTGCTTCTTTGCAGCCCCCATCTAGTTCTCCATCCACTCCATCACATAATTCATCTTCTTCGAGCGGTTCTTCTAAGCCCAGTCAGAGTGATTTGAATATGCTAATAAAAGAAAATATGCCAATTCCAAGAAAATTAGTCCGTGGTCAAGATGTTTGGTTAGGCAAAGGTGCGGAACAGACCCGGCAGATATTGAAATGTATGTGGTGCGCCGAAAGTTTTCGTTCTCTTGCTGAAATGACAAGTCACATGCAAAGAACACAACATTATACCAATATCATTTCACAAGAACAAATAATTTCTTGGAAATCGTCTGATGATGGCAGTAAGGGGTCCAACTCTAGCAACCCTGGCACTAATAATACAGCCCCACCTCCAACAGGCACTAGTAGTCATGTGAGCGCTGTTTTAACTTGTAAAGTTTGCGACCAAGCATTTAGTTCGCTGAAGGAATTGAGTAATCATATGGTAAAGAATTCTCATTATAAAGAACACATTATGCGTTCGATTACTGAGAGTGGTGGCAGACGACGGCAAACACGTGAAAAAAGGAAGAAATCTCTGCCAGTTAGAAAACTCCTTGAGTTGGAGAGAGCACAACATGAGTTTAAAAATGGGGAAGGAAACGGCGTGCCGATGGGTAAATCGATTAGAGACTATGGCGCTGGAAGCCGAATCACCTGCGAAAAATGCGGTGATAAAATAGAGACTGCCGTATTTGTAGAACACATAAGACAATGTATCGGTGCGCCAATGTCGAATAGTCAAAGGAACTTTTTGAAAAGCGCATTGTTATCTAACAATATAATACCACCTGACGTACCCGGCCACGTCACTCCTACTGGACGGGACAGCCGCAAAAGTATCAATGAAGAGTTGCCTTCTCCTGGTTCCACTCATCACCGCTCACCTTCTTCTATGAATGATTCGTCTCCAGGCTCCAAAGACCCTAACGCCAGCAATGACAAGAGCTCGTCGCCTTCTGTCCTCAATGCCATAGAACAATTGATAGAGAAAAGTTTCGACACCCGTTCGCGGCACACGGTGCCAGGAATGCCTGGTAGTGCTTCACATGCACCAATCGGCTCTAGTATTCTAAAGAGATTAGGCATAGATGAGAGCGTTGACTATACAAAACCTTTAGTTGATCCTCAAACTATGAATATGCTGCGAAATTATCACCATCAACAGGGCTATGGGCGTCGAGAGCGTAGTGGAAGCGAGTCGAGCTCCATGTCTGAACGAGGTGGTAGTAGGGTGGAATCTCTGACTCCTGATAGAAAACTAGACACTTATCACATGACTCCCCGTACCACTCCTGACACTCGAGGTTCTCAGACGCCAGCCTCGGAGGACCGCCCCGCTGAAGTTAGAATAAAGAGAGAAGTAGAAGAAGAGGAACGGGAGAATGGTGTTGATTTGAGCAACCAACCCGTACGAGTGAAGACTGAGGTGGATGACGATGAAGAGCCTCCTCGGCCGAGCAGCACAGCCGAGGAAGATGTGAAGCCAGTAGTGGCGAAGCGTGAAAGCGAGGGCCCTAGCCCAGCAGCTAGTCCACGCAGTCCTGCCAGCGATCGGTCTGGTAATACGCCAGGTGCTGATAGAAAGCCCCCTTCCAGTTTGGGTGCATTATCCTCCATGTTTGATAATCTAGCCGGTGGTGGATCATCTAGTGAGCCTAGCTCCTCTCGTCGCGGAGGTAGCCACCCTTTAGCAGCACTTCAAAAGCTGTGCGATAAGACAGAGACGAACCCATCTCGTGCTCCAGCCCCAGCTCCTTCCCCAGCTGGGCCGCCAAGCATTCTTACATTTAGCTGGGCATGCAATGATGCCGTAGTGACAGACTCCATAATGAAGTGCGCGTTATGCGACACACCTTTCATATCTAAGGGCGCTTATCGGCATCACTTATCCAAGATGCACTTTGTAAAGGATGGCGCGCTGCCAGAGCCCGTACCGTTGAAGGCACCTGTTGGGGCGGCGTCCCCCGGAGCTCACAAAAGCGGATCTACCGCACCTTCCCCGCAGGACCCGCGTAGTCCATCTCAGTCATTCGATGAGAGCCCCCACTCCAAGTTCCTTAAATACACGGAGCTGGCGAAGCAACTCTCCAGTAAATATGTTTAGGCTGCAGCGGCCGGCAGTTGTGATGATACCATATCTTGCTACGTTAAACCTTGCTAGGGTTAGGTCGCTACGCGACGCTAAGTATTTCGAAACTCTTTGCCAATTTAATTATTTAGGTAATTATTGTTAGATTTCACCGCATAGCTCGGTTAGTGTAACAAATTAATAGCGACTTAAGTATACGCCAAAACGTCTTACGTTCGTTTTAGATATTAAGAGAATATTTTCAAAATATTGCCTTTAGGTGATCGGTTGTTGAAAGGGCGGCCCACGCCCGTGGCTTATCTTCCACCCTATGATATAATTCCATTTCGATAAATGTAAATATAAGTCACGTTAAGTCATAATATACGATTCGATCTCTTTTGTAAATGTATATTTTTTGCTAATTAATTCTTTGAGGAATCGATTTAAAATGTGGAATATCTATTTGATTGCAACGGCCTTCGCGTGTGATTCGATAGTCTGTGGCATTAGTCGCGCATCGGGCGCCATTTTCAGTATTTTATCAGAAATTTCGTTGCAATATCATTTTTTTTTTCGTTACTTAATTTGTATGTAAATCAGAGATAAGTTATCGTGGTTAGTTTATGTATATTTTGATGATTTTTCTTGTTTTTTTTTTGGAACTTTAAGAGATCCGTCGATGCTTATAATCTCGGAGATCCAATCTCATTACTTTCCGTTCGTATTGTACATACGATTCGACATAGAATGCAATATAACAATCTCTAGTGTAAATTTCGCTATAGGTATGCTCTCAATGCGAGGATGCTATTTATTATTTAGTATTAAGTACATAATTTTAGGTAACTTTGTCTGTGAACACTTGTATACCAATTTAACCCGCATTATCGGTTGAACATTCAACCTATTTAAAAAAGTGATACATTTTTTTCGTTGAAGGGATAATAACATTCGTATACGTTTAGAACATAAAGATATATTGATATATATCTTCCAATTGTAACAGCAGTTATACGATAATGTATATACGATACTTGAGAGTATATAATCTCTTTTATATTTAGTAAAAAATATTGTAAACTCGTCTGTCAGTTCAGACATTGATAACAGAAAATTTAAAATTGTGATCTGAATATTCGTAACGTTTAAATCATACTATTAGCCCGACGTATACGACATTTCTGATGACTATATACCTATTTATATTTAAGAAGATATATATTTTCGATTTTACTTTTTTGTAATCTCCATTTTTTCAATATTTATTTCAAATTAGTTACGAATATTCAGTGTGCGAAAAATTTTGAATCTTAAATAAAAATATCATTTTAACCATAATAATGAACGACAAAAAATATGTATACGCTGGCTCCGAAGAGAGATCTTTGCTCATTCTTAAGGAAAAAGTAAAAAATCGTGTTGAAAAAATTGATTTTACCAAATTTAATAATCTTATTTAATATTTTATGTTGTATTTCAAAATGCAATTAAAAGCTCAAAGAAATATATATGTTACATACTTTAAATGTTCCTTTTATTTATAAAAAACAACCCATTCACACATACTATCTACCCGACACACCTGTGGCACTCAACATTATACCAAATCGGTTATATAATTCATGAAAAATTACTACAAAGATATTTTTGCACATGTCATAACATTGCTTAGGAACGCTGTACAAGAAAAGTTCAAGATCAGGAAGAACAACAGCATTATTTTGGACAATTATTTAAAAAAATATATTATAAACATATTGTTATACATACAAGTGGATTGTCCATGCATCGCATGTAATAAACTACACAAAGCTTCAAACCAATTGTTTTTGGTTCATGTGTATGGGGATCAAACCTGACGTAGAAAGTACTACCACTACGTTGTGTTCAACAACTACTTATTAATGAAAGTTAAATGGGTTAAAACCAATGGGTTACTGCAGAAGTAGCATCAACTTGTGATCAGACAGACAGATATCATTATAGATAAGTTATAAAGGAGTAAAATTAAACTTCCAATCAATATTATAAATGAAACCTTTTTGTGACACTGTTGGGCATGATCTTATGAGAGTAATTAAGGGCATAGCAATTTTTTATGTAGGTACTACAAGGATGTGTAAACTAGCATACAGCCACCCTGATAGTAAGCGGTTGCTCTAGAATTCTAGATTATCGCCGATAGTAACACCACAGGCATCACTCACGCATTACCAATCCCAGGGAAAGGGAAAGGGGGTGGAGAGACTGGATAGGAAGATGAGAAGATCAAGGTGGGCAATAAATATCATAGGGTGAGATGGTTTGAGCCTCCAAGCTTTCACTCATAATACAAATCACAAAAGTGATTACCTACTGGTACTTCTGTGATTGAACCGGTGTATTTATGCTGGGAGAAGCAGGGCTCTACTACTAGAAAATAGTCCATCCATCCACCCATCAGCCTTTCAACGTCCACTGCTGGACATAGGCCTCCCCAAGAGAACGCCACAACGAACGTTCCCGTCATGGTGGATAATGCCGTAATCGCCACGCTTGGCAGGCGGGTTGGCGATCGCAGTGGATGTTGTTAATACTCGAGGGAGTGCTGCTGCCCACCCTGGTAATCACTCAGTCGGCTCTTACGACTCCCGTGGGTAGGACAATTCTAAAGCCATAATCAATTCAATAGTCCACCAATCTGACCAAAATGCTGGCAAGTTTCACAAGCAAACGAATTTCTCAAGGATGAAAGTTTTTGCACATTTACCTTCAGTGTGGTATTGTAGATTCTTCAACAGTGGAGGAAACTTAGACAAGCTGGGGGACGACTTATAGATAGTAAGGAAAGAATCCAAAAGTAAGAGAGAGAAAAGTACCTAATGGCCATGATTCTGTTCACAAGCTGTTGTAGCAGTGGATGATCTTAAATTACATCTATTATTTCTAACTTGCAGTTGGTTCTCAAACAAAAGGTTGTATCTCGTATCTAGAATACCTGTACTATAATATCATGTTTAGACACTAATAGAAACCTTTCTTTGCTTCACTTGTGCAACTCTTTACTGTCCTACTTATGGGTAAAGGTTTCGTCTTAAAACAATAGATAGTTTATCAAGCTACTCCAGTCGGGTTGACAGAGCTCGGCAACTGTTGAGGAAATTTTTGAGTTTGCTAATTACCTTACTATATTTTCCTTCACCGAGCAGATAAATATATTATGATTCAAAAAGCGTGTACCTTGTAATATCTAGATATACAAACTCCCTGCACAAAAAAGACTACTACAAATGGTTTACAGACGCAAGTGGACATACGGAAGATAAGGCAACACCTCGATAAACAACTGTAAGTCATTGGCGTTGGGGACATGCACACCTTTTCTTTGGAAGCATCAGCCTCGTCAGTCTCGTTATTTAATAACCATAATTGGTGATTTTTAGAGTAGGTACATATTATTTTCTTGATAGGATCCACAAATATAGTAAGGTCTGTTGTATTCACATTTCAAACATAGAACTCATGTATAGGTATATCTAGAATTGATGTATTCTGCAGAAATGGTAAACAACAGCATACCGCCCGCCTGATGGTACCGTAGCCTACAGATGCTTGCAATGGAAGGATCATCATTCACGCATTACTAGCGCAAGGAAAGGGATAGAAGGTGGTGAGGAGGGATGATAGTGGGGATACGCAGAGGGTTTGGACGTCCAGCACTCATTTACCGATAATACCGACGAACCACAGCGTAAACCTATCGTTAGTAGGTTTTGAGATAGAGTGGTACTCCTACGCTTGAGCTGGTTCATTCCTGCTGTAGGTATTTAATTAGGTACTAATTACTGTCATTTTGAAGATCAGAAGTGATAACTATTTCAAGAAATTATGTGCTAAGCGTCAAGGAAAACTTGCAATTATAAATAATAATAAATACCTATTCACGGATAATTTCACACAACGTCCTCTGGTCCCAAACTAAGCTTAATGCTTGTGCTATGGGTACCAGATTACGACTATAATAAAAACACTCAGACGCAGTACAAATATCTGTGTTCATCACACAAATATTTGTCCTGAGTGGGAATCGAACCCACGACCTCGTGCACGGAAGTCGGTTACACTACCGACTACGCCACGAGGCCCGTCATAATAGTTATATATATATATATATATATATATAAATATACATAACATAAATATTTCATAATAACGCCGCAGTTTGCGTTTGTCTATACATACTTCAAAACTACACAATGGATTTCGATACGGTCATTTAGATATTTTTGAGGAAGGTTTCTATAATAATAAAATTAAGTAATCGTATTGCATTAACACACCAATTAAACTTTTTTTAAGTAGAGAATTAATTTAATAAATTCTATAATCAATATGTGAAAATATACATTTTATCGATCGGTCGATTAAGCTGGCTAGACTTTATGAGATAAATCAAAATAACCTTACCAATAAACTTACCGATTCTCATGATGTTTGGTATAGGTACATTTAGTGCAGAGTATAGAGAATTACATAAATATACTATTTATCATGTAAAAATAGAGAATTCCTGTGATGTCCATTTTTACTTACTTATCATTACGCCATCTTCCTTGCGGGATAGGCAGAGAGAACAGAGTGCCACAAGCCTCTATTCTTGCAAACATCTCCCGCTCCCTCAACATTCATAATTCTCTTCATACACGCTCGCTGGTTTCGGTGACTCCTGACTCTATCTTCTTTCAATACATGACCGATTTGGTCTAGGTAGGTGAGTCTCGGTCTCCCCCTGTACCTACATCCTTCTACTTTCGCATTGTATATCTTCATAAGCAGTCGCTTGTCTGGCATTCTTTCAACATATGTCTGAACTATCAGAGTATTCCCTTTATCTTTACATCAACACTAAAATAGAGTGTATCTAGTCGCTCCCTTACGTCGTCTTTACGAATGCGGTCAGTCAGCCTAACTCCACAGATTTTCCGCAGCGATCGCATATTTTATACAGATATTATATGCCAAACGATGATTAAAGATATGGCTAGCTTTTAAGCTAGTTGAGGCCACGGGTGGATAAACAGGGGAACGTTCGCCACCCACAAGGCCTCCCCAAGGCAAAGGTGCGACGCTCTGAAGTGCGGAAGCTTCGCTCAGGAGAAGGTACCCGAAAGAGTAAACCCACATTACCCTGTGCGTTGCCCCGAACGATGGGGTGTGCAGTAAGGTACATTTTTTCCCGCCTTTAAGAAAAGAAAGGCTAGCTTTTAAGCTAATCTTTAAATACGTTAAGAGAGAAGTTTTAGTACTTACATATTTACAAATTTAAGGCGGTTCACAGCGTTAGTGCAGTTAATTGCTGCTTACCATTTCATTTCTTATACGTAAAATAAAACGGTGATCAGCGGTTTGGCAGTATTCTTAGTATTGGTGAGTCTATGAGCCTGTTACTTACCAGCATACCATCAGATGGGCCGTGGCTCATCTGCCACCTTGCAATAAAAAAGAAAGAGGGTACGAACTTGTTCTGTTTTAGCACCCAAAATCAGGCTTTTTTTATGACCTTTAGTGCTACTCGTCCTATCAAAATTAATAACCGAAAAACCACAATGACCTAAGCTAACTACCGGCTTTTATTCTATCGAGACGAGACGCGCCATCTCTTGGTAACATTTTGAAACTTTTGCGCGCAATCTTGTAACACAATATAATAAACATTTTTTAATACATACAATGTTGTTTTTTCTAATATTAAATGTAATTTTGGCATATCATACGGGTATTCTAACTAGTAAATAATATTGTTAAAATACATTGTGTGCTTGATATGGATTTTGAGCTATCAATCACTGGATCAGATACGGTATTGTTCGAAAAAGTTGCTGAGATAAGTACTATTTTTTCGAAACCATTATTGGCAGTAATCGTGTGATATGCAGTTTTGTCACCGTAAAATAATTAAAACTATTCCTGGGAAATTTTAGCAGACAATCTTTGAGGGAATTGAGGTTATAACATAATATATGACCTAATTTCAGAGCTATATCTCGTATGTGAGAATAATTTATGCATGGTGAATTGGTGACTGACTAAGAATACAATTGTCAACGCTATATTATTTTTAGGGCGTTTCGTACTACGTATCGTGGAGGTTGACTGTCAATTCATTCATTTTACATCCGCGAAATTAAATGGGGAGTGACTTGGCAGAATTTTTAGTATTGTGGAGTCCATGAGCGGCGGTTACCACTTACCATTAAGTGGGTTGTGGCTGGCCTTCTACCACTAAAAAAAATTTATAAAAAAAATTCTCGGAGAAAAAAAATTTTTTTTTTGAATCTGCCTGTTTTATTGATTTAACATCGATGATTGAATACTGATACACGATACCCTTTTACTAACAAACGTTGTAACTTATAAGCTCCTAATAGTTATTCCGTGATTTGTTCCGTTCTTTCAACGTCAAACTGTCATATTAGTGACAAAGACAAAACACTAAATTTAACCTTCTTTAAACTCTACTCAGAGGTTGTAGAACGTTTATTAGTAAGGCAGTTAAAGATCTTAAACTCACTGTTATCTAAGCAAATACTATACATAAGAGATAAACACTTCCTTTATAAATAAACACTAGATATCTATCGCGTTTACTAGATTTTATTTTGAATACATTACAGCATTAAGTCACGGGAGTCATGGTTTACGACCTGTCGGAGAACCGTCGTCATCATTTACTCGTAATTTTACTGATGGCAAGCACCACATTATACCCAACTCGATATAATATGGATTAAAAGCGAATTAAACTTGTACTGCCTCGGTGGTGTAGCGGTAGTGTATGCGACGGCTAATCATGAGGTCTCGGGTTCTATCCCCGGGTCAGACAATGTTATTGAAATTCTCAGTAGCAGCCCGGCGTTTGGAAATGTGCTCGGTAGACGTCAATAGGCTCGCCCCCTATTACGTGGGACTTAAACATAGCTGGCGAATCGTGGGTGTTTAATACACCTCTGCCTATCCCTTCGGGGAATACAGGCGTGATTCTATGCTATTAAACTTGTACAATATCTCCCCATTTAGGGGTGCTCATGTTATTTTCGTAAAAAACACCAACAATAATGTTGACCCGACACTATTACCAATTCATTCCACTAAGAAACTAGGTTGTGAGTTCGATTCGAGACCTACTTGTAGCTATATTTTTCTATTCCACGATTTAATTCGACCTCACAAAAACTGATGTGAACCACCAATTAACCACTCATAAAACAGATCGACCGCCGGCACTAAATCTGTCGAGCCCCGAAATCACTCAACCAGACGTCTTAACTCTACGAAACCTCGTCTTTATCACAATAATGACGTCATTCATCGCCGTTTACGCACCTCCCTCACCACGAGACAGCATTCAATGTATTTCACTTCGTAGCACGTAGATTGACGCTTCCCTACCCAAGACTGATTTGAAGACGGAAACTTAAAGCGTAATGGATCGTATTGATGAGTACGCTCGCCGTCGAATGGCGACAGACGGCCCGTCAGTCAAACCCTCGAAGGCATTCATCGCTACAGGTAAAGAAAACACACGGGAAAACATCCCGCAATTTATATAAAGTTTATATTTAGAATATAGATTTAAATTTATAGTACTACAAGCAAATACTGAGAAACATTCATGAATATTTGTTGGCCTAGTGCCTTCTAATTCTTTTTCTTACCGTGAAGATTTAGTAGGCTAAGGATATAATAGAGAAAAGTCAACTGTCTCTCGGAATCAAATTCGCTGCAGCCAGTGATCAGTTAAAAGCACCATGAAGTTAGTAAGCCGTCAATCTGTGAGGCACAACTAACCAATAAGTCTATTGGAGTCTTCTGTCTTGATCAGGTTATTGGCTATAGGGCACCACAGCTCGCTCACGTTTCCCAATTTGCAGATCCACTCTAGATATCTTTCTGCTCCAGACTATCAATCTTCCGGCAGACATGGCTAGTTTATACTATCACTTTAGTAAGTACGCCAATTTTAAAACCTATGTCAAATCAGTTCTCCGTCGGATATAGACATTTTGAAGTCTAACAAACAGCACTACAGTAACGTTTATTTCAAAATTTCCCCCTCTTCAACTAGGTACATACTACATACATACATAGACTCACGTCTTTTTCCCAGAGGAGTAGGCAGAGACAACGGATTTCCACTTGCCACGATCCTTTTTTGCCCCATTCCCTATCATTATATCCCTCATACATGCACGTCGGTTAAGGGTAATTCTGACTTGACCTTTTTCGAGAACTGCTCTGATTTGGTCAGATAACGTTCGACAAGGTCTACCCCTCCAAACTGCACCATTCACGCTCTCCATATATATCTTTTTCGTTATCCTGCTTTCATCCATCCTCTCTACGTGCCCAAATTATCTTAACATTTTTCAACTAGGTATTAATATTTATCTGGTAAACTCTTTTAAGATTAGTAAACGTGTCTACAGAATAGACTAGAGTGATGAATTCACGTATTTTTGTCCGTCAACATAAGCTTGAGTTATAACATTTATGATTACTCAATAAACCTTAGCGTTTCCTAAGGTAAACCTCTCCGTGTATCCCTTCTGACCTCGCCGAGCTTACCCCTAACGAGACAAGAGTTCCCCCAAACCGCTGTCTGTCACTCCGCGTCTTATAATGGCTACTAATTAAAATGACATTTTGTTTTATATCATCAAATTAATGGATACAACACGGGTGGGGCGGCCCCCCGGCCTGCCATCGGGGGCCCATTGCCCGCAATTTATAGGCCCCACAATTCCGAGATGGATGGCATGATTTATGCGCTGTTTATCATCTTTTTATGGGAACGAATGAAATAATACCATGTTTATTTTTTATCTGTTTTAATTATAGTTTCTGGACAGTAAATTTGCTTGTTGGTACTATCGGCTAAAGTTGTTGAATGGATATTAAATTATTTTTGTTACGAACAGCGGCTCTGCCTTTAATAAAAAAGGGACGAGCAATAAATAAGTTATATAATATTTGGGTTATCATGATTTTTTTAATGAATGATAATTGAACATCTGTGGCCAACTCTATGGTACGTACAAATCATTTGAAAGTGTCATAAAAACAATGTTATTATTTTCGAGTAGTTTTTGTATAATGAGGACATATCTATATACTATTATAAAGCTGTAACCGAGCTGTGTCTGTACATTTAAGATATTTGAGAAAATAGTACTGTAATAGGCTATATAGGCCTGTCTAAACTCAAAACATATTTTTTAGATTTTTTGTCCATTTTTGTATCTGTTTGTTCGTTCACGCATCATGCTAAAACTACTGAACGGATTTTGCATTGGATATGTCGATGCCGAGGATCCCAATACTCTCGGAGACCTGGAGAGTTACCCCTTGGAACTGGGGCGTCACGACAGATGCGTCCTTCTTTGCAGTGAACGCGCAAACCTGTGTCTTCGTAGGGTTGAATTGAACCAAGTTCTTTTCTCCCCATTCCGAGGCCCGCCCTAGAGAGCGCTTCAGAAACAAGTGGGGTCCACCTCTCCAGCATGTTCCGAGGGACTTTCTGATGGCCGGTATATCGCGCATCACCCGTACTGTCATCCGCATAGAAATGCATACTCTCTATCGAGAGCAAGTCATTGATATGCAGGATGAACAGCGTTGGGGAGAGCACCGAGCCTTGAGGAACGCCAGCATTAATCGCCATGGTATCAGAGCAGTATCCATCTATAAAACGACTTTGATGCTGCGACCATGGAGGAAGCCGGCGATCCATTTGCAGAGCCTCTCGGGGATACCGTATGATAGTAACTTCGATAGAAGGGCCCTATGCCAGACCCTGTCGAATGCCTTCGCGATGTCCAGGCTGAATGCCAAAGCCTCACCCCCACCCTCCAAGGCCTCTGTCCAGCGATGAGTGAGGTACGCAAGATGATTACCAGCAGATCGACCTTGACGAAAGCCGTATTGGCGATCACTGATCAGCTGGTGATCCTCAAGGTACTGCAGAAGTCGGCGGTTGATAACTCTCTCCAGTACCCTGGAGAGCAGGGATGTTATCGCAATTGGCCTGTAATTCGACGGGTCCGACCGATCACCCCTTTTAGGAATCGAGTGAATATGGGCTACCTTCCACGAAGTAGGAATCCTGCCGGTACTGTATGAAAGGTGGAACAGGCGCGTAAGGACGGGGGTCAACACAGGGGCGCACTTTCGAAGAACCGCAGGGATGCCATCCGGTCCACCCGACTTATGGACTTCCAGCAGCAGCAGCTCCCGCCTGACCGCACGTTGCGTAATGCGGATTTCAGGCATGGAGCTTTCACACCGTGGGATGGTGGGCGGTGTGGCCGCTCCATCGTCCAAAGTCGAGTTTGAGGCAAAGAGTTGGCCCAAAAGATCGGCCTTATCCTTGGCACTATGGGCCAAATTGCCATCCAGTTTCCGCAGTGGTGGGAGACTAGACTGGCAGAAGTTGCCCTGTACTACCTTGGCGAGCGACCAGAAAGCTCGGCTCCCAGTGGGATAGCTGGTAAGTCGCTCGCCAATTCTGGCAACGTGTTCTGCCTTGGCTTCGGCAATAGCCCTCCTGCTGGACCTGGAAGCAGCATTACATTTCCGCTTTATCTCTTTGGTGTTCGGATCCCGAATTTTCCTGGCCCTATTCTAGGCCAGGTATACGGACTGCTTCTGGCGTGCAATCGTCCTTCATTTTTATGGGTTTCGTTGATACTGTAGGAGAGTGCTAAGAAAGGATTTAACGCAAAACAATTAATACCTATCGTTGTTTCACGTTGATATTCTGGGAGAGGGAGGTACTTCCCCGATTAAGGCAGCCTATTCACGGGTCAAGCAAGGCTCTACCACAAAACTTTTGTACAGTATTTTATTTAGTATGTTTACTAATTTTACTTCTTTGACCTTTAGGATCTCTCACTCCACGCAATGACTTTTAGAGCCTGAAGAGTTGAGGTGAAGAGCAGTATGCATATAAAAATATTGTCTATGCTAAAGTATATCCTAATATAAAGCAGTAACAGAGCTGTGTCTGTACATTTAAGATATTTGAAAAAAAAATGTCAGTAATAGGCTATATAGGCGTCTAAACACAAAATATTTTTTTGAGATTTTTGTCTGTTTGTTTGTTCGCACATCACGCAAAAACTACTGAACGAAATTCATTCAGTAGTTTGGGATGCAACTTTTTTATTTGAAAGCTCTTGATTAGAAACTGGTATACATTTTCTCCCGCCACTATATCGGGAACCTGAGATATAACCTAAAAACTAGCTTTTGGCTTTGAGCAAAGGCTAGTAATACTATATAATTAAAAAAAAATATAGTAGCAAATAATTTAAAACACAAATATACATGAAGACGAAGAATCACAAATGGCCATCGAAGCAAAATTCTAGTGAAATGTCATAAATTTAACAATTGTATTTCAGTCCAATTGTTAGCTGAAAACATTCTCGAACCGCTTGACTGATAGCCAGCCATGATGGAGCAGTAAATAGCAAGATTTAGATCGTACAATAAATGATTTAGTCCATCCAGGTCGCTCGTAATAAATAGATTGATGTTTGCGACCCGCGCCCCATTTGTCTTCGCGGGCAGGGTTAAGTTGTGGAGTAAAAACAGAACGATTTTTGTCTTACAGTGTTACTTTTGTAAGTTTGGGAGTTGAGGGTTAAAAGTACTTTTAAAGACGTTAGTAACGTTGACATGATACTTGATTTTTAAATTAATTTTAAACTCTTAATTTATAATGGTTCTGAGAGTGAATTAGTTAACACCACAGCTCCTCCTCCGGTGAATGTGTTAGTGAAAAGAAAATCTTCCGAAGCGTTTGTTTATGGTGTTAAATAATAAATGAGGCTCTGTACATATGGTTTTATGTATGACTAGACTCCGCCCGGGATTTCGTATGTGTGTCCTTCAGAATATACCTACTATACTCCACGGCACATTTTTTTTTTATGCTATATTGGTGGCAAACATGCGTATGGCCCACCTGATGGTAAGCGCGTATTGCCTACGCAAGCAAAAACAGAGGCATCACTCGCGCATCGCCATCTTCAAGAAAGGGATAGGAGGTGGATGGAAGGATAATAAGGAGAGGATAGGGAGAGGGTTTTGGCCTCCGGCGCTCTCACTAGCCATATGAAACTCAACGGTAGGAGTAGGTACCTATACCGATGTTTCACGGTGATCCTTTGTGAGAGGGTGACACTTCCCTTATTGAGCCGCTCATTCATGCTGGTATAAGAAAAGCTCTACTCATCATGAAATTTAGTGAACATATCCATCCATCCATCCATCAGCCTTTAAGCGTCCACTGCTGGATATAGGCCTCCCCAAGGGAACACCACAACGAGTGGTCCCGTCATGGGGGATAATGCCGTAATTGCCACCCTTGGCAGCGAACATATACTTTCTGATATTTACGCGAATGTTACACATTTTGAAATAAAACTACGTTAGAAAACTAAACGATTATTGGGTGGTTAAAATAAAAAACTAAAAACAACATATCAGCTTTGGACATATCTACAATCTAAGTCCACCCGTGACCATGAATGCTGTAAAGTATTCGAAACGTCGGGATAGTAAAAAATCAAGTAAACGCGATAGATTCCGTACACGTAGTTTTATTTCAGAACATATACCTACTTCTGAACCGAGAAACGATATTAAGCAATATAAAGTAAAGGATGATAATTTCACACTGATTATATCCTGGAAAAAGGATAGTTTCTGTGGATAGCAGTTTTTCCATAGAATCCATTAGTGTGCTGTACAATAGAGTGAGGTATTTATATTTTGAAGTCCACATGGTTGAATTCACGAGCAAAATTTATTTAGCACTATAAAACAATTCAATACAGTTGTATCTTAAAACTATAAGTCGCCACAACTACGACAAAACCTGCACCGAATGAATACAGAGTGCATCGGAAACTTCAACTGTATTGAAGCGGATCTCTATAACTCTTATAGAAACATACCCAGTGGTGACATCTGTCTGCATTGATGGATGACGGAACATGTGTCCATTATCGTGCGCACTGCGACAACACAAAAGATGTACAAAAACGCGTGAATATGACACGCTCGTTAATCAAATTATGCGATTTAGTGCAATAAATTTTAGCCAAATATCCTAGGGGTATAATGGATTCGTAATTCAGGGATTTTTCTATAGGTAAATTGTTAGATGCGGGCTTTTTTCAATACTCGAAGAATAAATATGGTGCTTTTTTAAAAAAAAATACAGTTTGGTGGTAGAACCATGCTTATCCCAGCACTAATGGGCCGGCTCGATCGGGGAAGTACCACCCTGTCACATAAGATCAGCGTGTAACAACGGTAGTTACTCCTACCGTTGTGTTTCGTATGGTGAGTGAGAGCGCCAGGGGCCCGTCCCCCTCCCTATCCTCTCCTTATTATCCTTCCTATCCACCTCCTATCCCTTTTTTTGGCGATGGCGACGCGCGAGTGATGTTTATATTGCTAGCGTCTATAGGCTACGATAACCGTTAACCATCAGGTGGTATGCTTGTTTACCACCAACATAGCATAAAAAAACTACTCTACAATTAGAACACATTATTAGTGTAAGTGGAAAAAGAGTTTCCTGTGAGCACGTCCCTTCCAATCTGCTTAGTATAACTCTTAATTGTAATAATGGGTGGGCCAGTTTCGATAGACATTTCGTGGTTTGATAGCAAATTTTAGGAAGATCGCCATAGATTTATTTTCCTTTAGACGTGAAGTTCTTGGTGGCTAGTCGTAATAAAATGTGGTGATTGACAGGATATATGAGAGAAAAATGTCGGTAGAAACTTACGATGATATAAATATCCATTCACGTGTACTTGTTTATTAAAATAATAAAACTAGCCGTTGAAATATAAACGTAAATATTATTAAGAGTGATTGATAATGATAGGCATCTTTACGTGATTGCAAATCTAAATGAAGTACCTCGATACATACAGGTAAGGTTTTGGATCCACCGAAGTATGTAATGTCACGTAGTTTCAGTGGTCTGAAGATACAGGTGGAGAGATGGCACACGGCGGGTTTACTTAGTGGGTGAGGGCCCCACACTAATCTCTTCTTTGCCCCCGAACGATGGAGTGTGCGGTTAGGTACATTTTTCTTAACAAAATAAAGGGGTAATGTTTTGGATAAATTATTACAACATGTATGTACATCCTAACTATTATAGAACTGTAACAGAGCTGTGTCTGTACATTTAAGATATTTGAGAAAAAAATACTGTATTAGACTATACAGGCATGTCTAAACACAAAACATTTTTTTTAGATTTTTTGTCTTTTTATCTGTTTGTTCATTCGCGCATCATACAAAAACTATTGAACGGATTTTGATGCAACTTTTTCTATTTGATAGCTCTTGGTGAGACTTAAAAACTGGTATATATTTTATCTCACTACTGTATCGGTAACCTGAGATTTAACCTAAAAACTAGATTTTGGCTGTGGTGGAACTGCGGGCAAAGCCTAGTGTATATTAATTTATGGCTACTTATAATTTTAGAATATAGTAGCCTTTGCCCGTGGCTTCACCACAGTCAAAAGCTAGTTTTTCGGTTATGTCTCAGGTCCCCGATATAGTGGCGGGATAAAATGTTTACCAGTTTTTAAGTATAATCAAGAGCTCTCAAATAAAAAAAGTCGCATCAAAATCGGTTCAGTAGTTTTTGCGTGATGCGTGAACAAATAAACAAACAGACAAAAATTCTAAAAAAAAATTGTTTTGTGTTTAGACACGCCTATATAGTCTATTACTGACATTTTCTCTCAAATATCTTAAATGACACCAGCATGATCTCAGCTCTGTTACAGCTTTATAATAGTACTAGCCTTTGCTTGCGGCTCTGCCGCAATCAAACGCTAGTTTTTAGGTTGTATCTCAGGTTCCCGATATAGTAGCGGGATAAAATGTATACCAGTTGTTAAGTCTAATCAAGGGATATCAAACAAAAACAGTTGCGTCAAAATCCATTCAGTAGTTTTTGCGTGATGCGCGAACAAACAAACAGATAAACAGACAGACAAAAAATCTAAAAAAAATCGTTTGGTGTTCAGACACGCCTATATAGCCTATTTTTTCTCAAATACCTATCTTAAATGTACAGACGTAGCTCTGTTACAGTTCTATAATAGTAATAGATATATAACAGCTGTAAACCCTATTTTCAGAGTATGAATATACTTACTTTGGCTAAACTTAGTGGTTCTATTCTCTTTGCTCTGGCTTGCTTTCATGAATGTGTGATGTTTGTACGGAATAATTTAACCCTATTTAACTAATTCGAAAGTGATTGGCACAAACATAAACTGACTTTGCCAATTAGTTAATTGAAGCGTCCGGCTTTCCTTGTGGTGACGGACTAAGAATACAAAGGTCACCATCCTATTCTTTCTCACGGGTGTCGCACAAGGCGATTAAGGGAAGTAAAGCAATTATCATCCACTACGTTACTGGTGGTAGGGCTTAGTAGGTACCAAGTGGGAGTACTCACTTGCTATCGGGCCCGAGCGGGTTGGTACCACCATTTCCCCTTATGACCGGCCATGAAGCACATCGGTGTCTTTTGGTTGTAGCAGGAGATGGCCGTTAATTCTTTCATTTCATATCTGTGAAATAAAATAGTGAGCAGCGGCTTGACAATAGTCTCGGTATAGTTGAGTTCATAACTTATCATCACGCTATTTCCCTTGAGGGGTAGGCAGATAACACAGAGTGCCAAGAGGCTCCATTCTTGCATACATCTCTCGCTTCCTCATCATTCATAATTCTCCTCATACACGCTCGCTGGTTTAGAAAACTCCTGGCTCTACCTTGCTTCAATGCATGACCGATTTGGTCTAGGTAGGTGAGTTCATGAGCGACGGTTACCGTTTACCATCAGGTAGCCCGTGGCTCTCAACTGCCACAATCTGCAAAAAAAAATGTATGGCACCTCATTTTAGAACCATTTGCCTAAGTTTGTAAAGAACATTATGATCACTCATATTTTTAAACATAAACTAAAAATGCTCTTTCGAATTGACATAGAACCTTCATGGCTTGAGATTTTTTAGTGAAACTTTTTTCAAAAGTGTATCTATGAGGTTCTTCTTTTAAAAAATGTGCTACATTCGATTATCGACTTTCAGTTGTTTTCTTTATTCAGCTTAGACAAAAAAGATGGATACTTCGAAAATTCGAGTGATTTTTGAATATGCAACAACGTGGAACTAACGCTGCAGAAACAGCTTGCAATATCAATGTTGCGTTTGGAGAGGGGACTGCTAATGAACGCACCGTGCGATTTAGGTTTAAACGCTTTCGTGATGGAAGTTTTTATTTGAAGAACGAACCACGTAGTAGACCGCCCACACCTGTGAATCACAATGAATTGAAAGAGATGGTGGAAGCCAATCCGAGCCAAACTACTACGAACATTGACTCATATGCGTCAAATAAATAAAATAAAAAATATGAAAAATGGGTGCCTCATGATTTGACTGATCTGCATAAAGAAACGTGTGTTAAAACTTGTGTTGCCTTGTTGAATCGATACAGAAATGAAGGAATATTGGATCGAATTGTGACATGTGAAGAAAAGTGGATTTTTTACGATAACCGTAAGCGAAAAATGCAATGGCTGACCCCAGGTCAAACGCCGCAACAATGTCCTAAAGCAAAGCTTACCAATAAAAAGGTAATGGTAACTGTTTGGTGGTCTCAGCATGGTGTTATACACTATAGCTTTCTCCGATCTGGTGCCGAACTCCGAACAATGATAGCAAAACTTGCAGTGAAACAGCCCCGACTTATGGATCGATCTTCACCATTATAGCTCCATGATAACGCAAGATCTCATACAGCACGAGAAACCGTTTTAACTCTACAGGAACTGCAATTAGAAACCATTCGTCACCCTCCGTATTCGCCAGACCTTGCTCCAACGGACTACCTATTTTTTTCGTGATTTGGACAATTTTCTACGTAATAAAAGTTTTCTTCCCAGGAGGCAGTACAAAATGCTTTCACACAGTTTGTAGCATCTAGATCACCAGAGTTCTATCGCAAAGGCATAAATTACCTTCCTATTAGATGGCAGCAATGTATAGATAATAATTGTCTATACATAGCTGCCATCGTATATATTTTGATGAAATAAATATGTTAAATGAAAAAAAAAACAAATTTCAATTTTTCAGTACAAATCAGCAATTTCATACTTTAACCCCTAATATGTATGTATGGACTTAAAATTTGGCCCAATTTTCTATGACTCAGAATAACCATTTGTGGATTACATAAAGAGTTGCCCTGTTTGGGAATCGAACCCACATCGCATGGGCAGGAGAACGGTATCTAAACCAGTCTACAATCTAATAATCTAATATAAAATACAGTTGTTATGTCAATAGGTTTTTACAGGATAAAAAGTATCGTATATATTCATCAAGTGTCATAGCTGATATACCTTACATCTAAATCCGCACAGTAGTTTAGGCATGATCAACGGACAAACATCCACACATCTTTACGAAATTTCACATTTATAATATTAGCAGACATAAATTTCACGCAGCCGAAGTCGCGGGTAGCAGCTAGTCATCTATATAATTAAAAATATCCTCTGAAATATACCCTTTCACTGACTGAAGTACGGCATCAGCACAGGCCTCACGCTACTCGTCAATGTCAACTTAGATTGATAGACGGGAATATATCTAGAGTGGGTCTCTCCCCTGCCACCCCTCAGAACCGGCCGTCCATCATCCCTCATCGTCAAACGTGTGCACAGTAAAATACATGAATCTAGTACACCCAAAAATTTCGTCAGGATATTTTTTGTTAAGAGATTTCATTCTGATTTCTGGAGCACAAAATAAACAAAAAAAAATGAGTTTTTACGGAATTTCTAGACACAAATATATATCAATCAATCAATCAGCCTATTGCAATCCACTGCTGGACATAAGCCTCTCCTAACACGCGCCATTGCACACGGTCCTCCGCCTTCCGCATCCAGTCTGTCCCAGCGACCTTTTTGAGGCCGGCCGCAAAAATATATAACTACAAAAATATTCATAAATGAACACGTCGCTAGAAGAATAACGGTGAATAGATATACATATATGTATTATTTAGTCGGCACGAGAGCTGACGTGTTGTCCTGACTGACAGCGGATCGACAGTCGATACTATCTCAATGTCTTGCATTCTCGATTCTCGTGTCAGTATTTGTTATTAGTTATTGAAACTAAATGAAACTAAATTCTACCCACGCCTTCGTCTGCGTAGACTTTAGAATATAAAACGTAACTCAAATTTATCTCTATGTAAAAATAGATATGGAAGTGCCTTGCTTACACCAACATGAATGTGTCGGTTCGATTTGGGAAGTACCACCCTCTCACAACAGATCAGCGTGGAACAACAGTAGGTACGGCAGAAATACCGTAGTGTTGCGTATGGTGAGTTAGAGACCCTCCCCCGCCTATCGTCGGCTTATCAACCTATCCTCTACTTATTATCTTGTGCCTATCCACCTCCTATCCCTTTCCTTGGAGACGCGCGTGGTGCCTCTGATGTTGCTAGTGTCTATAGGCTACGGTTTCCAATTACCAGCAGGTGGGCAAAGAAAATATCGCATATGAACGATTCATTTTCCTGCGATAAAAGAAAGCCATGTCCTTTTTTGGGTTGAGACTATATATGTAAGCAAAATTTCGTGATGATTAATTCAGTAATTACGACGTGAAATCGTAACATACACAACACATCATACGCAATGGTTATCAGTTCATCAAACGATGTGGCCTGCCTATTGCCTCTCCTACAACAGACCTCCGTATTATGGATGTAATCACGTTGAGAATTACCGAGTATAACCTGCTTCATGGCACGTTGAGTGACTTTGATCCTTGTTGTAAGAGCAACATTTAAGACCACGTCCCTGGGAACAGACAGGTGTGCCGGAGTACCTAAATATATCGATTTGGAGTCTATTTCTCCTGCAGTCCTATACAAGTTAGTGGTCTATTGATGCCGTGAACAAATTATAATCACATTAGTACACTATTCTGCTCCGCTTTCCATGGCATCACTGAAAAAGACCTTAAAATATACAAAAGCTACCCTCGATTCTTAAGTACACAATCATTCATCACTCGATTAGCACCTGATAAAACAAGATCGATCAAAAATAAAACATAAATATACGATGCCGTGGTATTGAATCAATATGCGGTTGAAAATTGAAACTAAAGAGTCCAGGTCGAAACTATAACAGCTATGCTTATGTTTGGACAAACTTCTATAATGTTTGGTGTAAGGCATATGCTTTTATCAATTTTGTTTCAAAACAATTACAGCATCAAAAGATTTATTGCCAGATATAATTTTATTGAAATAAAAACATCTTTAGGCACGTATTCACGGACATTTTTTTTTCACACAACGTCCTCTGGTCCCAAACTAAGCTAAACGCTTGTACTATAAGTACCAGATTACGGTTATATTTTTTTTGTAAATACATACATATTATAGATAGAAAACAACCAGACGCAGTACATAATATCTGTGTTCATCACACACATAATTGTCCTGAGTGGGAATCGAACCTACGACCTCGCGTACGGATGTTGGTTACACTACCGATTACGCCACGAGGCCCGTCCTATCATATCTTCTTTGATCTTCGAGCATAAGCCAGAAAATAATACCTATTGCTATAAACCTATACTTTACCCGTCTATTCAACACATGAACAGTGAAGTAGCTGTTTGATGTCATTGGACTATCTGCATGAATGCTTAGAGCTTACATACGGTCAAGTCTCTGAATTATATAAAATCAATAATCGCAAATATCAATCCTAATACTGCTTGTGAAATTTACAATATCTAAAGGGAAGTCTCCCGTCAATATTGCAGTCATTGGATGCTGGATAAACAGGATTGCTCGTTCTAGAGCTCACTTGAAGAGGCCTTTATGAGTAAAACTGTATTTTACTAACATTATCCGCTAACGCCTATACTTATACCACAAACCTGCCACTCCCCGTACCTCGCACACGTCAGTCAGCACACATCAATCACTGCTCCGTGACGCCGCCACTCATATTTCAGACGGGGGACCCTTCTTACAATCCATCGCTCTTATCACTAGGTCATAAGGTTCAATATACGCAGGGATTAACCTTCGATCGATTAAGTGGTATTGCGCTTAATGAGTTGGTCATAAGTTAGGACTATCAGTTGTTTTTTCATTGTTATATATTTGTTATTACTATTTTTGGTCTGCGGCTACTGATGGTGGTTTGTAGACGTGTATATTGGAAAAAAGTTGGTAATGATCTTCCTGATTTCAGCATGAATGAGCTGACTTGGCCTTGGAAAACCAGTTCTCACAGAAGAAATAAAGAAAGAAAACATGTTTTATTTGACACACATACACACATACATGGTGATGAGTTAAATGCAAAAAATATTATCATTATATCGGTACTAATATACAAATAAAGTTGGTTCAATCTTTGGTACCTATATGTAATTATAAATGTACACGAGCAATATAAAAAGCGACAAGGGTACTCATCGGTGAGTAATCGAGATCAATCGACATCAAGAATACAAGATTTACTTATTCCTGTTATCTATCCCTATAAGTTTGCTCATATCTAGACTGCAAGGTTCCCGCTCGTGCCGCGCCGTATCTGACTGTATTATCAGCGTATCACATGAAAGTAAATATGTATTAAAATATGTACAACACGCGCGTTTAATATCAAAGTTAATTAAACTAAGTACTATTACATAGAACAATACAATTTTTATATAATAAATTTTATTAAACAATGAAATTTCAATGTGACGTTTGCTTTGTCACAGGTAAAAAATGAATGAGTAGGTACCTACAGTGAATTTGCTGCGACTGCGAACGCGAAGCGTCTGAGACAAGACCGTGTCTTGCACAGCACACACAACAAGACACACGGGAGTATAGCGTAAAGTAATATTAGGTATTTCTACTGTTTCATTTTGTTCGGTGAGAGAGAGTGATGGAGGTCATTTAATTAATCTCTACTTCGTATCCCCTTACCTAAGGTTGGTAACACCTTAGTGATGTCCCCTACAATGCTCTAACTTTTCGAGAGGAGTTGAGAGGATCTTAGGTCTTAAAGGAGATCGTAGCCTAGTTGCAGCACTTGCAGTTCAAACGATCGGCTACGTTGTTCTAGGTTTAGGCCTAGTTATCCCCTTAGCTGGGTTGTGGAGGTCAGTAAATACTGGTGTATCAGCTAAGTCCGTACAGATTGGAAGCTGACCACAATAATAATATGGGGGGGATAAGGCATGGGAGATGATGATAGAATGACATAACTGCTTACGTTTAGGCAGGCTTGTTTATTATATCTGTAAAATTTTTTATGGTCCTGTTATAGCAGCCTTTATAGTTGCACTGAAAGGCATCAACATCCTTTACAATGGGAGGGAAAATTGGCCGCAAAATATTCTCTCTCTTGTAAAGGCACTCAGTTGACTCTAAGGACCCTTTGGATTCACCAAAACTAAAGCATTGAGACTGATTCTCAGTTTAAGGAGGCAAGGCACTAGTTTGTCTTCTCAAAATTGTCACGAATTGTGTCTGCTTGGTAAATCAAAATCTGAGTCCCTCAAACGATTGTTAAAAATGCCATCCAGAATAGGACCAGTGTTATTTTTTTACAGCAACAACAGATCAAAAGAAAATTCTAGTAATTCTATTGCTAGAAAAATGTTCACAACCTCTGAAACGTCATTTTGACATTGAAATTTTGATTGTTTGTTTTGTTAAATCTCCAAGTGTGTTTCAAACTACAGAGGACCAAGGTATACCCAGGAAAAGTTTGTTTGCAAGTAACTCAAGGTCCTTTGAACTTTTGATAAACTTTTCCCTAGTCAAGCTTCCTACAAACCTCTCTGCACCTGTTTCATTGAGTATTCTTGCAGCTTTGTATTAGTTTAGGAGATGATCTGGAAACTAAACATACAATAAAACAAAGATTTTATAAAAGTTCTTAAATTGAACCAATAACAGCTATTGCACACCCGTTCCGAAGGATGTTACCTACTACGCATAATTGCCACATATAGCTTTTATATATTTTTAGGAAATCCTATATGCCCAAAAAAAATTGTTTTTAAAGGCAATTTAACATCACGCTACGACCCTTAGGAATCTAGCAGAAATAATAAACATTTTTGATCTATATTTTTTAGCATTTGACATGCTCCGATATTTTTTTTTTATTGGTTTAACGCATGTAAATGCTTCCGATAGATGGTGTTGGTCGTGAAGACAAAATGATAAGTAAATTGGGATGATCGAAAGATCTGTACTATAGCTCAGTGGTTCAGAGCACTTCCCAGGATTGGAAAAGGCGCGGGTTCGTTTCCCGCTAGTTTTTCCTTATTCACAAATAATTTGTACTTTAGAAATAATAAAGTCAGAAACCTAATAAATAGACCTAGCATACCATAGTGGTCATAGGTCACAATAAAATAAGTAGGCATAGAGTTTTTTGGGATTACTTTGTTACGTATATAATGTTTAGTTTAACTTCAATGGTCGACTCTTACGCGATACTTCATATAGAATGGCGTAGTTATATATTCTTTAGTATTGTACTCATAGTCATGAAAAAATTAAATAAAAAATATTATTATTAAACGCGCGAAGCAATTGTCTCTAATCAGTCTGAACCGTACGGTATAAACTGACGTATCAAACACATGCAAGCACTTGAAGCCATCGATCTGCTCCCACGGCTCCGCGAGATACAAGGTTTGTTGTCGCCGACACCATTTGGACTTATTAAGCTGTGCCCGTTGCTCTTTAAGGGGGAGGGATTAGTGTGGATAAGAAATTCTTGCTTATTTGTTAGTCAACTTGGGTCTTTGAGCTGCGATATAACAAGACGTTTACTATCATAATTCAAGTAAAATTATGAATGAATATTTATAATTAATTGTAAATTTTTATTTCTAAATATGTCAACTTTAACTGCCTGGGTGGTGCAGCGGTAGTGTGAGCGGTAGTGACTGCTGATC
This sequence comes from Leucoma salicis, assembly GCA_948253155.1. NCBI lineage: Eukaryota > Metazoa > Arthropoda > Insecta > Lepidoptera > Erebidae > Leucoma > Leucoma salicis. The sequence continues at coordinate 1,803,833 of OX411809.1, forward strand.
ATGTCGTCTTGGGTTCGAGGCCCAGGTCGGGTTTTTTATTAATAAAAAAAAAATAACAAAATTAGATTCTTCCCGAGATTTTATCCGCGTGGACTTCAGAATATAATTATACGTCAATCTATGGTACTATAATTATATTTTTACAAAAATAGCTAACCCACACGAAACGCCCATATCTCTGAGACAAAAAACAACAACAAAAACAAACATAGCACCACGCCTGTATTTCTTGAAGGGGTAGGCAGAGGTGTAATGCACTCCCACGATTCTCCAGATATGTTTAGGTCCTACCTAATAGGGGGCGAGCCTATTGCCGTCTACCGGGCACATTTCCAAACTCCGGGCTGCTACTGAGAATGGTGCAGCGGTAGTGACAGGACATTATCTCCGAGATAATGTCCTTTTCTGGCCTCCAGACATATCGTATGCATAACATCATGATTACTGGTTCAGTAGTTACTGTTCAAAGTGTGTTTGTTTGTTAAATAAACAAAGAACTTTGCGCACTTTCGTGTTTATAATATCAGTAAGAATACTTTACTCTAAAATCATGATTGTGTACTGTTAGATATGGATCTCTTCTCAAACTGAAAGGTGGTACATCTATAGCAGAACACGTGATGTGTGTCGGAGACTTCAGCTAGTTCTCGAGCACGGAGTTTTACGCACGATATAGCCCGTTATATATGTAAGTTTTCCATACAGAGAAAAACAAATTTTACTGTATAAAAGCAGCTCAGAATCTAGACAAACATCTTTGTTTGGAGGTATCTCTGAAGAGCGAATCCACACCCGTCTCCAATAGTGACCCACATAAAGAAAAATATAATCTATAAATAGTTTTTAGATTATAAGTTAAAGCATAGAAACTGTGACTAAAAATAAAATAAATAAAAACATATCCATACTATGCTATCATCCATTACTCGAGATTACTCCCGATGCTTTGACAATTGATTTATGTCTGTCAAGGCTCGTCACAGCGGCGACTGCGCGCGCGCATCTGTGCACTCTCCCCCCGCTTCAAGCGTCAAACTTGCCAAGTATTAAGCATAACAGAGTAGAGTGGGTATTTCGTTACAAATAGAAATGTATTGGACATTACCTGATATTTTAATAAATATATAATATATTAAAATATCTGGTAATGTTTAACATTTTTTTTATACTAGGTACATGGGCGATCAAGGATGCGGCCAACCTGATGGTAAGCGGTTAAAGTAGCCTATAGACGCTAGCAACACCAGAGGTATCACTCGCGTGTCGCCATCTCCAAGGAAAGCGATAGGAGGTAGAAGATAATAAGGAGAGAATAGGGAGGGGCTTGGGTCTCCGGCGCTCTCACTCACCATACGAAACACAACGGTAGGCGTAACTACAGTTGTTGTTCGCTGATCTTTTGTGAGAGGGTGGCACTTCCCCGATCGAGCCGGCTCATTCGTGCTGGGATAAGCAAGGTTCTACCATTAGATTCTAGAATATGTGTGCGCTTATTCTATTTAGCTAAACAGGTATACGGTATACCTAATTGGAAGAGGTCACCATACCCTGTAGCCTGTCTGTAAGGGATGGTGACAGCTAACAGAAAAGAGTCCATAATCTAGGATGGATCAAGTTACATTACAAAAATTTAATCCCCGTACCTGTTTGTGGTTCAAGGAAGTAGAACACATTATACCATCTGATTTATTAGGTTTATGATGGCCACATTAATATTCTAAGTTTAAAAAGTATTCTGAAATCGACATAGAGCAACACTTTACCTAACAGCGATTAAGCCAAACCTCTGGTATTCCTGATATCTATAAACGGATATTACCACTTACCATCAACTGGACTGGTAACCGATCTTCAACCATAGGCTATAAAAAATAGCACTTTACCTAACGCCACATCTGTTTCAAATCAATTGCGTGAAAGTAAACGATATATCATAGTACCTAAATAGACGTGTTTGCGGGAGTCTCTTATGGCAAAAAATACACGTTTTATGTTAAATAACATCACTGGAACTGTATAGCCATATTTTTAAGCTTGCTGGAGGTTGAGCTTTTCTGATGATAAAGTTCGACCGGGGAAATATCACCCTCTCACCTCAGTGACTACTTGTAGTGTGTCATCATTCCATGTATATTATTAGAACAAATTATAATTTGTGAAAAGTGGAATTAGATAGATTTATTCGGAGTTATATTTTGGACCGTATGTTCTAGTAATACAGCTGATCATATCAAATATGTACTAAAATACGAATAACTAAGTTATTACAAAAATATAGGCATCGCTTAGGCATTAATTAATTAGTCTTAATTTATAGAAATAAAATTTATGCATAAACATCCGATAGGTTTTCAAAGATATTTCAAAACAAGAAAAAAAAAGAGAAAGCGATTGATATTGGAAGCTACCGATAGGTATCTGAGATAGCTTAGCGGTCCAGAGAATTCCCTCATATAGGCAGGGAAGCCGGTTCGAATCTGCTCGCAGGTAATCTCTTTTCTCGACTTTCGAAAATAATTTGTTCTACTAAAGAGAGCAGGTCAAATGCTGAAAGTACAATTCACAAAATTATATTATTTACCTCCTCGTCCCCTCTATCATCGCTCGACTCCACCTCCTGCCCCTTTTCCTATGGTCGGCAACACCCGAGTGATATATTATATACTATAATGTGTGACAAACCCTGCAGAACCTCGATATGTTTGTTGTAGCGAGAGATTGAGTACTTTTAGTGTTGTTGTTACTTAATGGTGGTTGTCACTTACCATCAGCTAGTGCACATCTACCTCCATAATCAATAAAAAAAACTATATGGTTCTCTGTAAAGTCAGTTTACGGACGATAATTTTACGTGATAACGTCATATATATCAGGGATGTTATGGATATATACGAGTAATTTCGGATACGGATATGGATACGGATATATGAAAACATTATACCGGTTATGGATATTAAATTATTTCGGATTATCCGACAGTTTCTGATAGTTTCGGTTACGGATATAAAAATTTTAAGAAAGTGTAAAAGTAAAATACAAATAGGAATACAAATGATTTGATTGTACTTTATAGGTTTTACAATCAGTCATACAAGTTATTTTTTTGTTAGACGGGCCTCGTGGCGTAGTTGGTAGTGTAATTGACTTCCGTGCACGAGGTCGTGGGTTCGATTCCAACCCAGGACAATTATTTGTGCGATGAACACAGATATTTGTACTGCGTCTGGGTGTTTTCTATCTATTATATGTATGTATTTACAAAAAAAAAGTAGTATATGTATTATATCCGTAATCTGGTACCCATAGCACAAGCGTTAAGCTTAGTTTGGAACCAGAGGACGTTGTGTGAAAATGTCCGTGAATATTTATTTATTTATTTATATTTTTTTCGTACAGCTAGCTATTCGTTTTGATGTTTTATAGGTATAATAAAAATCAAAATTAACATTCCTAATTTTTAACATATTAATCAATATCTTTATAAAAATTAACACAACATAACATATCAATCAGTCTTCATAAGTCATTGTTTGTGTTTTTCCAGCAACAACAGTTCAAACAATCTATATTAACTTATCAAACAATGTCCAAATTAAACTAGACTTAGGACGCATTTTCCCAGACACTGACGATGTATTTGCTAATTTACATTGTAATATTTAATTGTGAGATTACATTAAATTTTAGTAGTTATTATTACTTGTTAAAACTTTTATATCGGATTAGGTTACGGATACGGAGCTCTATAACATCTCTAATATATATCCAGATGCAATTTTTTTTGCTATAAGCAAGATTGACACGTTTTCTGAGAGTTTCACAAGCAATGCATCGGTCGCCATACATTTTCAGGCGGAACGTGACACTTTTTCGTGCGTGCAGCCGGTATTCATCGATTTATAAGACGTCATCACATCAACAAAAATGGTGTTATAATAATATAATATACGACGTATAAACGTCCAAACTGATTTTATTACACAGCCATTACTACTTATTATATAAGTACTCACAAGATTCAATACAAAAACTCCTGAATGAAAGACCACGAACCAAAAGCCGTAACAGCGAGTTGGCGTCTAATTACCGAACTGTCTCAACAGCTAGTGGCACGACTGGCAGGTAAGTGACAGGTGACGTGACAACTGACAATTGACGTGACGTGACGTGACGTGACACGACGCGATGTGACGCAGATCTCGGCGGTAATGAAATTGTGACGTTGATATTGAGCGCAAGTGATAAGGCCAGGCGGATGGAAGTTGAATAAACATTTTTGTAGTTGATCAAACAAGTTCAAATCCTGCTGGTAGAAAAAAATCTATGCCACTTTCACAAAAAACTGTTGTCATAAAATATATAGGTGATCATGTCAAATACTAAAAATCACAGTATAAATTATACATTATATTTATTTATAAAAAGAGATAATGAGTGGAACTTGAACTACCAATTTTCTTGAAATACGTACTTATCGTTTGAACCATAGTTATAGTATATATAAAAACTATATGTAGATTAAATCCGGAGCAATAAATTTTTACTTCACTGCCATAACGTCTTCACTGAAGTAATGTAACAAAGTTCCAGTGGCCCCCCAACACAAGCGGAGAGACGACACACCGCGGGCTTATTTAGTGGGTGAGGGCAACTCCCCTGTTTGTTGCGCTGCCCGACGGGGTGTCCGGTTAGGAACAATTTTCCCCACCTTAACAAAAAGGGGGGGGGGGGGTTACACTACGATGGTGGCTAACAAGCAGACTTGGTGGTAAGCGGCCCACCTGATGCTAACTGGCCTATAGCTGCTAGCAACACCAGATGCATCACTCGCGCGTTGCCAATAACTGGGGGACGTCGATAATAAGAGTAATAGGGAGGGGAGGAGGTGCTTGTTTGGGCATCCGGCAATCGCCGAACAGGGGCATAGCAATTATCATAGCAGTTGTATAAGGCCAAGGTATAAGGGTAAGGTATAATTACCCTTCGTTTCGACACCACCTTAGCCTGGTGACGGACTCGTCATTGTTGATACAGGGCACATATTGTACAATCTTCCTTGTAGAGAGGCATTGAGTAGAAATAAAGTTTTAAGAGGTTTATAATATTGTTAGTTGTATGGACTATATTATCTTGTGCCCTGTACCACAGCCAAACAGACGCTCTGTCTTAGAATCGATATTAATTATTTCCAGGATTCGTTTATTATGCATTATATAAACTTTAAAGAACAAATTATTTTTGAAAGTGGAAAAAGAGAGCTATACTTAAAGTAGCATATCAAATGCTGAAATACAGATCAAAATATTATTTAAAGTGGCAACTTTCATAATATATTTGAAGCAAAAATTATTTGCGAAAGTGTAAAAAGGGAGCTTTACTGCGAGCGCGAAAGCACTATTTTTCACTTTCACAAATAATTTGTTTCTTAAAGTAGCTGAGCATATCAAGTGCTAAAATACAGATCAAAATATAACATAATTATTTGTTTCAGATACTATAGTTTATATTCCTACCGGAGACTGCACAAGAAATATGATGATCGGGGATATCCATGAATAGGATCACATTAAAAAATGCCACTTGTAAAAAGCCACTGCATTTGCGAAAAAAATAAAAGTTTGTTAATAAATAATAAATAAATAAAAAATAAATATTCACCAACATTTTCACACAATGTCCTCTGGTCCCAAACTAAGCTTAACGCTTGTGCTATGGGTACCAGATTACGGATATAATACATATTATACTTTTTGTTTTGTCCCCCAGACCCACCACACACCCAGGCGCAGTACAAATATCTGTGTTCATCATTTTTTTGGGGTTTGTCCTGAGTGGGAATCAAACCCACGACCTTGTGCACGGAAGTCGGTTACACTACCGGCTACGAATCGAGGCCCGTCGTATTAAAAAAAATCATTCTTTAAATTTCTATTAGAAGTAGGTACTAGCTAGCCAGCGAGTTTGTTTGCCGTACTTATTATATTAACAGAAAACACCCATTACTGAACACGTGGTGTTAATAAAAATTGTTGATTTTTAACTTTAATAACTTGATATTAAATGAAGATATCTCAATAATTTTGCTTTAGATAAGGGCCAAGTGTCTAAGAAATTAAACTTAGAAAACATGATTGAAATTTATCCAGTAGTATTTCTGTGATGCGCGGC